>VXBX01006432.1:81883-221169 GCA_013400415.1 Scytalopus superciliaris | reverse complement strand
CATCCCATCCCATCCCATCCCATCCCATCCCCAGGGCTTGCACCTTTACCTTCACTGCACTGGGGTCCCTATTCAGCCCTCCAGAACCATGTGATGATTAGTGACTAGAGACCTTTCTCTTCCCAGCATCTCCCTAAGCCTTCACTCTGCAGTGTTGCGAAGATTCCAAGGTTAGCAAAAGCAGACCTTTTTCCTCTCCTTCTTGTGTCTGCACTGCTCCCTGGAAAGTTTAGGAAGATTTATTCAAGAATTATTTAAGGACAGACATGCCTTCTTCACAGCCTGCTGTGCAGGGAAGTTTCCACATGGCATAAAGGGCACCTTTACAAACAAGGGTGGTGCTGGCAGCCCTCTGTCATATTCAACAATGTTTGTGCTTACCAGGATTTTGGGCATTTGGGTGTCACAGCACTTAAAAGGTACCCTGAAAGCAGCATCCCACCTGGGTTGTGCACATGGAGGGTTCTGAAAAGATTCCACAGCTATAAAACTCACTGTGACTTCTGGTGAGAGCATCTGAAAGTGTGATCCCAAACTTTTCTATGCTCTCAAATATTTTTTAGAGTAAATAGAAAAATACCGTCTTTTTCTAAACTTATGCAGTATTCCAAAATGCAGCTATTGCTTTTCTCAAATCTCTCTCTAAAGCCAGAGGGGGTGGGAAGGCTTCCTTACACCCACAGACAAATGTGGCTCGTTCGTAGGAAAAGAGAGACTTTACAAAATAACACCAAAACACCTCATGTGGTGTTGTCACATATGAGAATACAAACACAGCTTTGGTGCAAAACTGTTTTATGCCAGGGAGTCTGGAAGTAGCTGGTGTAGATAAATGAGTTTCAGAGGCGGTTAAGTATGTGCATATTAGGTGAGAAGTCTTATGCTCAGGAGAGCCTTACAGCGCTGTGTTACACACGTTAGCAGCTGCAAAAATCACGAGTGTGCATTTAAAAACAGGAATTGGAGGAAATGATGGTATTTTTTCTTCAGCACACATAGAGAAAATGAAACGTTTTTCACACAAACTTTTCACGATGCCTCGTTTATTCTGCATAGTCTATGCATGATACCAGTCTTATTAACCTCTGCCTCCTGCACTCACCCATCAAGTACAATAAAATGGCTCCTCTGATGTCCTTGGTCTGCAGGGAGTTTCCAGAAATGGCATCTGTGCTGACATTGAAATAATCTGCAGTGTGAGGCAAGTATGCAAGTTATTGACGAGGCTGCCTGGCAGCAGCAGTCAGCTCTGTGAACTGCTCCGTTCTTGTTTACTTAAAATCCTTTTCCTTCCTCTCTTTATTTGAGAACACAGTATGGCATGCCACAATGCTATCTCATAGCAGTCCCACACACAGAAGGGCTGGCCAGGGACCATGGCCTGATATCCACAGAGTCACAGAGGATTCAGTGCTCTCTGCTCCTTCTGCAGAAGCTGTGGGCTTTCACTGCCTCTAAAAATCCAGTTTCTTCTCTTGTTGTCCTGGCATCAGTCCCATAGCAGGGTCACAGTGAGAGCAGATTATACCCACCACATGACAGGAGTCAATTCCTACTGACTCCAGGTAGCCAGCACTGCCACCGTTTCAATCAGTGTGCTGGTAATTAAAAATTGGTCAAGATCCAGCCATTTCCACCTGATACCTTGGGCAAAAGCGTCTGGATGAGATGGACGAAGGGGTCCCGAGGCACAGATGGCTTCTCACAGACCTCCCACTGCCTATGTGGGGAGCTGGAACCCTGTGGATCCTGTGCAGAGCTCATCCTGTCTCTTCCAGCAGCCTGCAGGGAAGGAATGAACCCCCCCCCCAAAAATGCACGCCGGGGAGTGTGCTGCAGTGGGACACAGCATGGACTAGAGCAGAGCAAGACATGGACAGGCATGCAGGCAGCAGCAAAAACTCTTGGGGTTGAATTTGGCCATGCACTTGTAGTCTGCTATGGCTGCGAAATACAGAGCATCGTGTTTAGCCCCCAGAAACATCATTAACAAGTCATAGTACCCGGGCTCTTGGCACACCCCTGGCTGCTCCCCAGTTATCCCTTACAGAAAGAAGTGCAAAACTGGAACAGGGAGCCACTGTTGCTCAGACCCTGTACAGCCATTTCCAGCCTGTCAAAAGCCATGGTTCAGTCACAACATATCAAGATAAACCTGGCGCTCCAGCTTTGAGCCTTTGATCTTCAGTCAGTTTCCAGTGAGAGAGAGAAGAAAAAGGTTAATCACAAACAGCTGATGTAGAAGTTGCAGGTCTTGATATAAAAATGGCAGATTCCCCTGTAACCATGTACCTCACAGAACAGTAGCTTTCACCAGAAAGCTGTTGCCTGCCTGCTGCAGGAAATAGTTGTATGACTGGTATTTCCAGGGAGAAGAGCAAATTAAACCAGTTTTCCATCTAAACTGAGCATGGGCTCCTTAGGGATACCAAGGAAGGATATCCCTTCTTTGGTATGAGCTCACAGCTCTAGTGGGTGTTTATAACATGTGCTGTGTGATTTTTCTAGCTAGGCTGCAATTTCAGTTTCTACCCTGAGGGTTACACCCAGAGAAGTCTAATGGGATGCTGAAAACTATAAATACAGAATATCTGCTTGTGTCCCCTGGATCTCATCCCCTTTCTGTGTGGGCACATGCAGCTCTGGGTAGACCCCACAGCCTGGCCCTCACCTGCTCCTTCCACTCGCTCTTTGCCCAGCTTGGCTCAGCCAGCCTGGCCAAACCTGTCCTGGGTGCCATGCCAGTGCTGTCTTCTTTACCATGGAAACTTTCACCAGCACTTGTGCCACAGCCTTTTCTCCATTGTATATTTCTGGGGAAAGGGCAGTTCTCGGGGCTTAGTGGCCTTACAAGGAAAGGGAAGGTTACCCTCAGCCCCAGCATTGGCTGCTCCACTGCCCTGGAAGACCTCAGGTTTGTTGCACAGGACACTTGCCAAGAAGGTTTTGGTACCACAGCCTCATTTCTTGCCAAGTCCCTCTGTCAGCACTGGAGGCTGAGGATATCATGGAGGAGGGGGGCACAGCTGGTCTCTGCTCACTCTGGTGCTCACTAAAAATCCTGATAACAAGGAGGAGAGCTGGACTTCGCACCAGGCTCAGGCCTTTCCCGGCTCCATCTCGGTTTGCCACTGAGATAGGCAGCACGGGATGAAACAAAGAGAGAGCAAGAGCAGCTGCGGGAAGCTTTTCCAGAGAATAAATATTTCTATTATTTCCCAGCCTGACTGGAAGCATTCATAGGCTGTGAGATGGTTACTCCCTTCACTGCTTCACTTATCTCAGCGCTCTAGGTGGTGGTTGCAGCAAACGGCATGCTTGTGAGATAACAGCAGCTTTAAAGGGCTGCTGCCTCGCAAGGAAAGGGAGATGCTGACTCAGCTGCTGGGAAAATCAAGCAAAACACGGAAAGGAACAAAAGTTTGTTCGCAGCCTGAAGAGGAGAAAATAAGGGAGGGATTCTGAGAATAGGAAGACGCAGAATTCAGAGTGCATCCGCTGGCGAGGTGAGGGGGGAGGCCAGACCGGCCAACAATGGAGCAAAACAAAACAACACAAAGGCAGGAAATGCAGAAGTTCAGGTTCACACCAAAGTTCAGGTTCGCACAGCACAGCCAGGGCAGCTGCCCTATGCATGGCACAAGTACAGAACCTCCTGTGGCTGCTGCACCCCATGACACGGCTGTGACCACCCAGGGTTTTGGNTTTTTTTTTTTTTAATAAGCATGTAACACCTAGCAATGGGGCTGTGGAGTTAAGCTTGTGCTGTGAATGGCACAGCATACAAAGTATCTACACAAAGATGGATTTATAGTACACTAGAGAAGCAGTGTGTTTTATTCAAAGCCAAAAATTATTAAAAAATCAAAATAGTGGCTATCCCCTGTGACTTCTGCTTGCTGAGGATTTGTTAACTCACTAGGCAAGTTTTACAGTCCAGCTACTTTAGCTTTGATTAGATAACCAGACCAGTGTAAAATGTGAAATCTGTATTACTGTGCATCCTCAGTGCTCATATTTCTATAAGCATTTAAGGAGGTAACATTAAGTACCAAAGCAGGGATGCCCTGCTAGTAGTTAATTTTCACTCACTACTAATTGCGAGAGGTTTTTTCACTATAATGTTCATAGCAAACAATATTTACAGAGTTACTTTAATATTCATTAATCAGAAGGTCTTCACAGATTTATTTCCGTTGCAGAAACCAGCATCTCTAGATGCTGAGTAAGACAGGGGAGAAATGGCTGTGGGCATAAAGGACAAAACCACATGAAACTTAACTTGGTTAGCAGGTGTATTTAGACTCAAAATGGTTCATTCATGTAGACTTCAAAATAAAGCATATATGGGAACTGAACTTGGGGCTGAGTTTCTAACAAATACTCTTGGTCCTTCACCCTGCTGGCAGTGGTTCCCAGGGCCATGGGTTTGTGAAGCTTATCCAGCCAGCAGAGAGGAAAGGACACTGGATGCCCTCAGCCCACGGGGAACCACTCCTGCATAGTGGCATCACCCTTGCTGCCACACGTCTGGGTTACAGCTCCCAGAGACTGAGCAGGGAAGGGCTGGTTTTCATCACAGGGCTTCTCTCTGTCCTTTTGGAGATGCCATTGTCAGGTTTTTGGGGGCTGTCCACAGCCTGCAGCTGAGCTGCAGCTTTGCTGGTGCCAGAGCAGCTGAGCTCATTAAGATGTAAAGGAAATGAAACTGCAGTTCCCACTCTGCTTTGGGGGCAAAGCAGGAGACCATAGAGCCATGCAGGAGATGCAGATCCCTGTGCTTTTCAGACCCTCACAGAGAAGAAGGCTGTAACCATTTTTGATGGGGTGGCACCATTTGCTGAAGATACCTTGGCAAGAGAGGCATGCCTTGCTCCCCTTTGGCTTCTGCAACTGCCACTGGAAGAGGGAGGGTAGAGCCTGTGGAGGGGACCCTCTCAACAGAGCCAAGCAGCAGCGTGCAAACTCCTCCGGGCAGCCAGGGGGTCTTACCTAGTGTCTCTAAATCTCCACATAAATTTATAGCACTATATAAAAGTTTAAAAAGAAGGAAGAGGCTGCTGCTCTGTAAGAAAAGGAAGTGGTGGGGAAAAGAGTAGAGACAGGCTTAATTTGTGCAGTAGCCTGGAAAGAGTCCATAGGGAGTTTAAAAAGCAATTGTATTTTGGATCCTGAAATTAAGCAGCAAGCCACTCGCTGTTTGGCTGAGGGTGAAGTGGTCAAATGTCATGACATGTGAGGGAAAACAGCAGCTTTCCATCCCCTGTGGGAGTGCTGGAGTGAGGGGTTTGGATGGGAAGGGATGGTTACTGTACTAGAGGAATACAAAAAAACAAACCAAACCAAACCAAACAGAGAGGAGGAAAAAAAAAAAAGGCGAACAGGAAAGCATGGACGGAAATTTCAGCAGAAGGCCCAGGACTGCCGCAACAGCAACACACAGAGGCTGTAGTGTGGCTGGAGAAAGGAAGAGGATGCATGGGGCGAGAAAGGGGGAGGGCAAGGGCGGGAGGAGGGCTGGGGATTATAAACCACTGTCAGCTTAATTTCATTTCCCAGGAAAATAAAAAAACTATTTGTAGGCACACAGATGAGAACAAGGAGATGAGATTCAGCCAAGATGGGTTTGTTAAGACTGTATTGCATCAAATCAAATTAATTTCTTTGTGTGGTAAAGTAATAGGCTTTGTGGATATACTTGAGGTTAGCAAGACAGAGTCTTCCAAACATCCTCCTAAGCAAATTGGGGAAGCACGCTCTAACTTGAACTCCTGCAACATGACTGAAAATCAAATTGGAAACTGTATGAAAGGATTTATAGTTAAAAGCAGATTCTGTGAGGCCTCTCCCAGGACCTGGTACAAATTGTTCAGCAGGGAACAGAGATTACACCTTCATGGAGATGCTTAAAATATTTTGAGCAGCAATGTTTATGTTTAAAAAAGGTCTCCATTTGAAATAACACAGTGTAGAAGTGTCCATGCAATCTGGTGAGAAGCAGAACAGGATTGGAGTTAGAAATAATACTTGGAGAGATGACCAGTCAGGGAACCACCAAGTGGACCTCCTGGGAAACAGATCACAAGCTGAACACAAAACAACAGGACACCGTGGCAAAAGAGGAGAGCTGGGTAACAGGAGGTGTGAGTGGGAAGAGCTGAAGCCCCAGGTGAAGCAAGGTTGCTACAAGGACTGTCCTAGCCCAAACAGTCCAGGCTAGTGCCAGGACCTGCCTTAAGACAAACTGAAGGCAGTGGTCTCAAAGGGACAACCCAGAGAGATAGACTGGGCCAACCGTAGGTCATTCTGAAGACAAAAGACTGAGGGGAAAGATAATTTATTTCCAAGCTAGAAAACACTGTTGCCAAGGAAAAGGGATCATTTGGTACTCCATATTCACAGAAAATGGGAGCAGCAGGAACAGGAAAAAACTACAGCAAGGAGAGTAAGCTAAAATGCAAGGAGAGCACAGCATGGATCGTGGAATCTCTGTCTCTCACGGTCTTTAAGAACAGGTTAAGCAAATATGAACAAAAGAGCATGAAGCGTGGTTGGCCCTCTTTTAGATTTGTTAAACATCCAAAGGCCCTGGGAGGTCAATGATAGGCAGATATACATTGACATAGTAGTGAATGCAATGTACATTGACATAGTAGTGAAATGCAATGGTTGAGCACTAGCCCTTCAGTAATAACTCCAGGTATACAGTCTAATAACTTAATGGGGCAATTTACACTATTTTGCTTAGGATCTGGATGCTGTAACACCAAAATCCAGAGGCAGGATGAATTTTACTACTACCTTCAATATAGCCCAGTTTTCGCCCTGGGATTCCAGCTCCCTGCACCATCACCCATAATTCTGAATAAAATGTTTTTATCACCCATTTTTATTGGCTTTTTCTCCATTTCCTGGTTAGTTTCTCTGTGAAATGAGTAAGAGATCCTGGCCTTTTAAAATTATACATAAACATGTAAGGGCTCAAACAGCTTTTCCTGTATCCATAGGCTCTGCTGCCTGCACCAAACATGTCCTATGATCTTCATGTTTTGCTTTGCTTTACTAAGAAAGCAGGATATGGTGATGTTCATTATTGGTATAACTTCTCCTTTCATTCATCATAGCCATAATTAATTTTCTATCATGGGGTATAGGTTGAGATTTAAAGCCATCCTTGTGAAATGAATCAGCCCCTTTTCTCATCTTATTTGGAGTTCCCTATTGTGAATATACTCCAAGGATAACAGAGAGGCAATTTATGAGAATGAAATATCATCTGTGTCCTATTCCTTGTCCTCTCTCTGGTGATTTTATTATGCCAGGGTGCTTCTTCCCATTTGTTTAGAGGGCAGGCTGCATTTGTTATTATAAGTTCAACAGGTTGTTTAGCATTTATCAATGCACAGTGGGAAGCAGAGACAGGCCTTGAATGCATGACATCAAACAGTCAAAACTTGCATTTGAGTTCTGTGGGTGCAGGATTTTGCTCCACATAATGTTGCAGCACCAACAAAATCCTTAGCACAGGCTCACAGCAATCCAAGACTCAAATTCCACAAAGTCAAAGATCAGTCTTGGAGGAAGAGCTGAACACAGCAATTTGTGGGCATAAAGCTTGACCTGACCCAGGGCTGGTACTCTGGCACCAGCACATGTCCCGTCACTCCCAGACTGGTGGGTAACATGGCTCAAAATGCAAAGATGAGGTGGATCAACTGTTTTCATCCAAATAGCAGTCTGCTGTTAGTACATCTGGTCAGATTTAAAGACATCTCTGAAATGAATTAGCCCCATTCCTCATTTTATTTGGAGCTCCCTGTTGTGAATATAATCACAGCAGTGTATGGAGAAAGCTGCCGACTTCTGGGAATGAGCACTAGGCTTTGAGAGAGCTCAGGACAGCTGAACAGAAGAAGCAAAGGTTTTTGCAAAGCAGTGCACTGTGATGGCAATTCTCGGAGGCCCAGCTCAGGGACTCTGGTGTTTGCAAGCAGCTTCAGCTCCCCAGGCCTTAGCAGAAAATCTTGCACCTTTGGTTTGTGTCAGAAAACTCCAGTTCCCTAAGTAATGGGTAACTGTTCAGAAACTTTAAAAGGGCCTTTGGCATCAAATATATACTCTGAGCCTTTAGACAACAAACATCATTCATAGAAGAGCAGATCCTGGCAATCACACAAGTATAAGGGTCCTCTTTCAGCAGGACATGTGTATGTAGCTGGATCCAGGGTTGAACAACCATGGCCACCAGTGATGCCACTGCCAGTGGCTGAGACTGCTGTATGGTCTGATGTCTTGTGACTGCCATCTCCAGCTTCAAGGCTGGAGGCTGTACACTGACAGTCTGTAATGGCTGATCTTAACAGGCTGGGCTGCAAAGTATGGCAGCTCACAAAACATCGAGAGCAAATACATTTGCAGTTTAAACCATCCTGTTCTCTGTCTTGGGAACATCTCCATCCACCTTAGCACTGAATTTTTATTATGGATTGATCACTTGGGCAGTTTGCATGCACATCTCAGTTGAGATGAAGAAGGTATTTTGCTGGTTTAATTTCAGCTGAGTTAAAAATTAAAATTAGCACCAGTAACTTTTCAGATTTTACCTTTAGAAAGCAGCTGCATTTGATTTTCCAGAAAACTGGGATGTAGCTAATTAAAATCGCACATATCATCCTAACATCATACCCTCACTACTGAACTTCTAACCTGACATAAATACATTGCATACTGTAACCTGTTTCTCCTGATTATTAACCTTGAACGTGGCAACCTATAAATCATCAGTGAAACAGCTGGTGCTCAGCATTGCCCCAAAGGTGTATGATTACGATCATTTTATATATATCTTGGTATGCAGACATGAAAAATTCATTGAAGAGCTTGGTATTGTAAGACTTATTGTAATGAATTTTCTTAAAAACATAGATCATGTTTAAAATAGGTGTCTACTCATTATAATGTAGCCATTTATATCTTCTTGAATTACTTGCGCATAGCTTGGCTGACTTCTAAAATTCAAATGTAATTTCTAAACAAAATCAGAGTGGTCAGTTTGCCTGTACTTCAGGGTGACATTTTCATTTTTAGCTTTATGCCTTTATTTCTATGGTGGTTAAGACTCAAAGCAGCAAAAACATTGAAAGGATTACAGATTTTTCCCCACTGGAGATTTCCCTGCAATACTTGCTGTTCCATCGATCACTACTGGGATTTCAGTAGCTGCCATTAGCATTTTAGCAGTGAGGATGGTAGCTGCAGATTCACCTGAGGTTTGGTGCCAGCAAACACAAGAATTGTACAATTGTAAGTCAGTAATAAAACCAAAGGGAATAAACATACCATAAAACAGGATATGAAACCAGAACTTGAAAATGAGCTTGTAAGAGCCACTAAAATCTGTTGGCCAGGACCTCAAGGACCATGGGGAGTTAATCCAGAGGGAGTAGGATATTTGGTGACATTTTGGTTTTCGGGATGGCACGCTCACCTTTTCCACCCTCCGAACCACCACACACATATACAGCCTGCACCAGTAAAAATGTGCTCAGTGACTACCCAGTACCCATCTAGCAAGCACCAGGAAGCCTGTGCCACATGTCCCCGTCCTACACAGATTTTACAGAGAGGCTCTAACTGCTTGTGTCTAAACTTGAATGGTTCTTGGTAGGTGATGAGAATCATGAGAGGAAGGCTCTGCATTTTGCTACTGATTCATACCATCAATTTATCATCTTGCAGATGAAACCATTCTTTTCTGTGAGGTTACGAGAGGATTTTGTCACCTCTGGCTCCCCTCCATCCTGCAGCTGCTCTGTCAGAAACCCTGCCTAGGATGGCATGGTGGGAGAGTCACATCGTGCCAGCCCTCCCTGTGCATTTTCCCCAAGATAATCGAGTCAATGAAGGAGGTTCTCCCTGCCCTTGCTGTAGCATTCACTAAGTGCACCAATACCAGGAGATCTCTGCCAAGAACTCCTGTGCTACAGCAGCCACAGATCCCTTCAGCCTTCACCTTTCACCAGAGGGGCATCACTGCCACCTTGAACCTGGAAGGGAAACCACAGTATGCCCACAGAAATCTCCATGTTCCTCCCTGAACTCCTGGTTCTTATTTCCCCGTGACAGTTTTTGTTTGCTGCAAGCAACAGACATGCAGACATTTGCGTGCCACCCTATTGCACATTGGTCATCAGAGAGATCAGTGCAGATTTAATTTGCTTTTGCCTGCTCACAGCATATTCTCTCTTACTTCTCAGAAGGAGTGAAGACAAGCATAAAAACCAGCTCCACAATTGCTTGCAGATTATTTCTGTAGGTGCAAACAGTAAAGGCTCAGCAAGAAAACCTGATACCACTGCACGCAAATGTTGCTTGGGTCATCAGAGGCATGAGGCCTAAGAAGAGATCCAAAAAGCCACCCCTCTATGAGGAATAAATAAAGCACATAGCAGAGAAGCGTAATTTGTCCCAATTTAAAGATCCTCTTGGCACGCCAACTTGCAACTGCTTTATGAAGACTTCAATAAATCGTGTGCAAGGAAACCCACTTATTCTTTAGCTTGTATACAATGAAATCTACTGATGAAAACAGTTTCGCAAATCCTATTCCAAATCCAGGTTACAACCTCTGATATTGTTGTACTCAAATGCTATACACATTGAAGTGTTGTTACTGCATAGCGCGATCCCTACTAGCCATCAGCAGAGGCGCTGATCTAAAATCATTAGAGGCTGTTACATATAAAGGGTGCCAAGAAGAGCTGACAAATATGAGATATTTAGCAGCACGTACTGAAAACAGGCTGCAAGATATTTTGGAGCTTGCCTCTCATGACTTCTAGAAAATTGCTGTTTCCCTTTGGATTAAATATAAGTATACAGTAGGTAAGAAATTATGGCAGTTCTTCACGTGGCAAGGGAAACTAATAAGGCAGTGAAAAAGCTTGCTCAATTCAAACACCGAGTGTTAAAGGCAGCAGATGCCTTTTTGTTTTCCTGAATGCTCCTTTTCTGTGCAGTTGTATAGAGCCAATGACAGGTGCTCCTTGGTGGGAACTGGTACTTGGAAGGCTGGACTTCAGGCCTTTTTAAATCTACCAGTGTCTGTTAGAAGACCAGTGGACACTGGAAGCATCATCTAACCATTTCTTGCTGACAGAATGCAGACAAGGATGGAAAGAAACAGGAATACTATCATCTCTCTGCCTGTCCCCAGTGTATCCACAAGTTCCAGCTGTAAGCAGTCAAGGAAGAACTAGGGGAGGGCTTTTCAGCACTCCTGCATGACCAAGGTGAAAGAGAAGCTGTTAACTTACTAAAGCTTCAGCAATCTACCATCTTAATTTCAGATTTGCCCCATCAGCAGAGCAATGTGTGCAGCAGAAGCCTTTTGAGGAGAACACAAAGCTGGAACGATGCAAATCCTGGCACATAAAACCAGTGTCCAAACTTGCAGCTTTGGTAACTGCATTAGGCAGGTGAAGCAGCTCCACCATCATATCCATGGCCAAAGGAATACTAAAGAAACAGGAACAACAACCAACCCTCCTCCTGAGTAAGTCAATGTACTGATTTATGTTCCCATTTCTATGATGTACTATGCAGTCAGAACAATAAGGTCAAGTGGTAGCAAGTTGTACAGCGAACGCAATAGCTGTGGCCCTGCCCTGACAGTGGGACTCAACAGGACAATAAAAACTGAGACCCAAAGATTGGCACGCAGTTTTCCATGGAAGTAGGAGACAGAGGAGAGAAGCTGACAAATTTGGTACCTCACAGCGGGGTAGCAGGTTTGCCATTGTACAGTGGCAGCCATTGACTGAGGGGGGCTGTATTACGACAGCCGGAGATGTAATGAAGATTGTCATGTTCAAGGATGAGCTGGAGTCTTACCCAGGCAGTCCTAATCAGGATGGTTTGAGTGCTGCATGATTGTTGCTAACATTAGCCTCACAACACCTCTGTGAAGAAGGCAAGTGTCATTCTCCATTCTGAAGATTGGAAACTGCAATTAAAGCAACCGCCTCAGGGAAGCAGACAGAATTAGAAATTGAATCTGGAGTCCTGGTCTGCTGATTCGCCCACGGGCTCACCTTTCAAACTTGGGAGCAGGCAACTTGAAACAGTCAAAAGGCACCTTTTACCTGCAGCCCGAGAGAGGCTTCCCCAGACTCCAGTGATAGCTCCAGCCTAATCAAACAGGCACAAAAGAGCAAACGCTGCTTGCAAAACAAAGCGCATACCCCACTGGTCACTGGAGTGTTACAAGCTGGAATCAATGCGATGATTGTGACAGCTGAGAACAAATTCAGCTATGTTTGACAACTTCCAGAAAATATTGGCAGAGGACAGGGAGTCTGCACTGCCCAGCAGCACCTTTGTGAATTGATTAGCCATATAGCAGATGGCAAGCCTGCTGCAGACTGAGACAGCAGAAGATGGCCAGTCTGGTTGAGAAGAACTTGAAGACAACTGGGAAGAAAAAGCATGTCCTTACAGTGACAGCCCAAAATGATATTTCGGAAATGTCACATGCATGGCAGATGAGGAACAGGACTGATTTTTAACATTTTCTTCAGCTGTTTATTATGAGCACCTGTGTGGCTCGTAAAGTAAAATTATATAGCTTAGTTTAAACCTTTCACTTTCACCTGTTTCCTTCACAAAAAAAGGCTTAAGAAAAACATTAATTTTTTTTTTTTTTTGTTTTTTTTTGTTTCTTTTAAAATACTCTTCTAAACAGGATTTATTTCAGTCATTCTAGAATCAACTAGTATGTTTGAGAGAACTTTTAGGCTTTCTCTGAAAGCAGGCATGCCCTGAAAGTTTGATTTTAGGAAAACATATTCTGGACAAAAAGCAAAGGCTTTGCCCCCTTCCTCCTGCCACATATTTTGGGGAGGGGTTTGGCACATGTTTGGGGAAAATACATATTTTTTAATGGCTTTAGGAAATGCTGTAGGCTATTCAGAATCTGCACAGCTGCTCATCAGTAGCCAGCCATGGCTGAAGGAGCAGAAACTATGGTTCAGAGAAATATGCCATCTTTGTCTGGTGCAGAACAATGCCACTGCAGTGAAATACAATGGCTGTCTCTTATTTTCTACTAGCCTTTAGAAGGAAAAAAAAAATAAGGGAAGGCTCGTGAAGTTTCCTTGCAGGGCCTCTGAGCAGAGGGAGTGAACATCAGCTCTGTGCTCACAGATATGCAAATCCTTCCCCAGGCCCAACAATAGCAGAAACCCTGTGGGAGGAGGAGACCAATAGCACAGACCAGGCACTGCTGCTCCCAAGTCTGCAAAACCCACAGGTTCCTGGCACTTTCCGAAAACTGGAAGGCCAAAGAATCACCCAAGAAGAGAGCTGTAAAAGCTGTACTATCAGAGTTGGCCTGCAGTGCCCACAGAGCCATACGCTGTCACTGGACATTTGAAAGCTTACAGTTTGTCTGCCACTCAGTTCATGGGCGTAACTGCCCAAAAGATCGAAGAACCCACACACAGTTCAACATCTCTATATTGTCCCTTAGGTTAGTAAGGCTCACGTATAAAAAGTTGGAACTAAAAGAAAAAAGAACTTTCTGCAGTAAGACCCCAATTAACAGTATTTGCACCTATATACTCCAAGCAAACTTTCCAAATGGGTGGGATGCATTTACAAATTAGGATTTAATGAAGTATTTGACTTGCAGCTATCACGAATATCTAAATTTTTTAAGCAAAGACTGAGGAAGGACAAGTAACAGAGTGGAAACTACCTGCACTGAGCTACTGCAACAGAAGTAGCTCAAATGATTGAGTTTTGGTGGTTTTACTGGTCCTGACAGCAAACTATAGAAGTTGGAAAAAACAAAAATATTCAGTAACATGGACTTATCTCTTTTTAGAAAATATGCATTTTGCACTATAGTTTCTAATCCCAAATATTTGCTTTTCGCATCAAGTTTATTATCTAAAGCCGTATGCAGACTGAGCTGGGATATTCACCCTGCATTTGCAAGGAGGTTTTCCTAAGTCCCATCAAACTTTGATCATAGCAACTCTCCATCTTTAAACATAATTTCTTTCATGTGTTCTCCTCAGAACAGCTGACTCAAGCTAGTGATTAGACTGGATGCCCAAAACATCATCTGTGTAAGAAGCCACCTTCAGGTCTCTCCAAGACATCATCACTTGAAGCCAAAGAGGGGTACAACAGGTTATTTGCACAGCATGTGAAGCAAAACCTGCAGCCAGCACTCTTTTGCACTGAGTAGAGTCAGAAAATGTTCATGGGCTGGCACTTTGCTGGTCCTCAGCGAAGAGTTTGGAGGCAGCAGGACCAAGAACCCTCATGTGCCCTTTACATTATCAGACCACAGCCCTGACATTAAGGATTCAGAGGTAGCTGAAACACAGAGCAACAGAAGCCTTAAGGGTCCCAGGCAGTTTTGTACACAATAAACATTTAAAAGTGAAGCTGAATACTAAAAATACAATTGAATATCACCCCCCTTGCCCCAAT
Source organism: Scytalopus superciliaris (assembly GCA_013400415.1). Classification (NCBI taxonomy): domain Eukaryota; kingdom Metazoa; phylum Chordata; class Aves; order Passeriformes; family Rhinocryptidae; genus Scytalopus; species Scytalopus superciliaris. The sequence continues at coordinate 206,667 of VXBX01006432.1, read as the reverse complement.
CCTGAGCTCCTCTCAAATGAGGAAATGCTTAATAGCAAAGGTCCTCAACAGAAGTGTGCTATTCCACTTTGATACTTGACATTAATATGAAACAAGAGAGTGAAGCTGACAGAAAATACCTGTGACTAGTTCAGGAATTTGTCCGCTATTTCACCAGTGACAGTTTTCAAAACTCACACTTCAACCGTTTCTCCTTTACAACCCTCTTATTTAAAAATATGTCTGTAATTGCCTGGGCAGATTGGTTGTTCAGTTCTTTCCCTTGGCAGGACTGCACGCTTGTGCACACAGAACAGGCTGTGCTAGCATTCAGACCACTGCTGTACTTTGACACAGGTAGTACTTTCTTCTTGAAAGTAACAGAGAATGTAATTTATATTCCTCAATAACCCCATTAATGTTTCCATGAACATTAGGAGGTCCAGCAAAAAAAGAAAAAAAAGGTTGTTGGCAAATGAAAGGCTCCTCATCAAGACAGACAGAAAGGGTGCTCCAGATGTGAATCAAGTGCAGAATAGTATCTGATTTATGCATCTTACTCACGTAAGCTTTTATTCATTTAGACACACTTTAAAACTCCGTCAGAATATTTGCAATAATTAACATGTAAAAACTCTGTCAAATCAAAGAAAAACCTTCATATTTTCATGTAATACATTTCTCGGACATTAGATGGCAATCCCCCCACTTCATTTTTGATACCAGGGGCCCATAACCCTTCCAAAAATTAAATGTCACCACCTTTTCAACAGGTGAGGGGTCTGTTTGGCTTGTAGAAAGCAAGGCTCTTCAGAAAGCACAGAGGCTCTCACATTCCCGTTGCATTCATTCTGTTGCAACAATTCTCCAGTTTTCTCGAGTAGGAAAGGCAGATGAGTAATACCATCATGGAATAACCTTGTACTAGGGCTAAGATTTGCTCACTTGTCACTTGGACACCCTACACCATGACTTACATATTTCCGTGTCAAAAACCTACAGGCAGAAATAGGCGGTTACAAGAATTTCCCCATTTTAACAGAGGAAAAAAGGGATTTAGTATGGCATTTAACAATATAATTTCTAGTCTTGCCAATTAAAAAGGGTCCTCCCGAGGGATATCATTAGTCTGTGTAAATCTTTTCTGGGAATTAGAAAACTGAATTGAAAAAAATAAATAAAAAAGGCCATTTGATACAGTATGTGGAATACACACAATGGCAAACACCTAACAACTCTTACAGTGGGAATTCTATAGGTAAGAGAAAAAATAAGACACAAGGCATTTAAAAACAGCTCAAACAAATTCAACAGAGTATGTAACACACCTGATCATGTTAATGTACCTTGGCTTTCAGCCTCTCACTTTTTGTCGTGGTCTATGTGTGATGTTTTAGAAAGAGGCAGGAATAACACACCTCGTCAACCACTCTGTGATGTACATGGCAGGGGGAATCCTTCCTGACCTTCATTAACTCCCTATGATCTATTTAAGTGGCAGTACAAGACATCCTGACATCTATTCATTTCAACAGTGCGTGCCTGTGATTCATTCACACAAAATTCACTTCCTAAGCCTTCATTTCTCATCTACTTTCATCATCCATGAAATGTTCTTTTCAAGCCGAGTTCACCCCTTTTTATACATCCCCCTTGGGACCAAATTTTGGCCTTGTGATACTTGTCCATTTGAGCTCTTGTGCAAATTCACAGTGTACATGAGAGTGAGGTTTGCAGCTCTCCCGCATTCTAAAAGCACAGATAATATCAGTCCTAAAGACAGGGGTCCACCCACAGCTGGCTACTGAAATAGCCAATTTTTCATGTACTCCACTGAAAATCTAACCTTTTATCCTCACTCTTGAGCTGGTTGTGTATGTGTGTGTCAAGGTGACAACACCGTTAAAACAGAAGTTCTCAAATGATACATTATCTCAAATATCAAAAGGTCACAAAAGGGTACAAATCGGTAGCTCTCCAGAAGAGACACTGGTTTTTCTGAAAAGTGGGTCAGTTTTAGTTTCATGTAGGTTGTTTGACACAGTGGTTTCTGGCATCACAAGCTCTGGTCTACAGGATACCACAGAGCCTTTGTATCCCTTGCTGTCACTACAGCATTGTGTTTTTCTACCCATTAACCAAGGATAAATGACCTAGATATTGTGCCTATTAAAGCCTCATTTTTCTTTTGCCCTTTTGTTCTTTAGTGTACCACATTATCACATGCTGAACACATTTAAAGTATTCTCAGTCTCTCATGCCCCTTTGAAGGAGTAAAGTAGGGATTTTAGCGTGCATTTCTGTAGTTACTTAGAGTGGAAAATATGAAGGCAATTCAAGGTTTCTCTTCCTGCCTAGTCCCCTGAAGACGATCAGTTTAGCATTTACAGCCACTAATCTATAAAGAATATAGCAGGAAAATGCTATAAAAAAGCCACAAATGCAAATACAGAAAGTGAACACCAGTTTTGATGTCCCTAAACACTACATTCTATAATTACATCTCTGCATATCATGGGCCACTTTTATTAAAAGCATCATTACTACAGTTGGCAGCAATTTACATCTTATCTTACATGATAGCAGTTTCCAAAGAAAAAAAAAATAAAAAGACATCACAACAAAGAAAAACAATACATTTACAAAGTCATGTGTGTAAACTTCAAGGCTAGTTTAGAGTTGAGGTAATGCTGTTTAGCTTTGTGGCTAAAGTAACAAAGTCCTTTAATTTAAAAAAGGTACCTGATTTTTTTCTTTTTGTTTATACCAGTGCATTACAAGATCACGAGACGATTAAACTGTAGCTTTATCCTGTAAGAACCTTCTCCGCGGGTTAATTTCCAAAAGGTACTCTTCACATTCAACAGCTGCCTTATTATTGCTGCGTCTCAAGACAGAGACATTCACACTATCATGAAGATTGTCAGAGAGAGAGTGTGTGTGTGGGTGTGTGCGCGCATGTGAGCGGGTGAACTCCCATACAGTCAAAATGAAGCGCGAGTACGATATGTATGGTAAATTTCATCTTGACCTTCACAGAAAAAAAAAAAAAAAAATTAAATATATAACTTCATCCTTCCTTTAAGCAGCACTTCCTTCTATTAGTGCCACTTGATTACAAATTGCTGCTTAATTCATAATACCAATGGTACCAAAAGAAAAAAAAAAGCAGAGCATTATGTCAATTTCCTTAAAAAGACATGATCACCTCTCAAATTTCATCTCTCCTAGGGATAATAAATAATGCACTGCACAATACTTAATGACCAAGATACCTTTTGACACATCTGTATAACATGACTTGAACTTTTTTTTTGCTACACTATGTTACAGAACAGCTTATAAAAACTAAGTATGGACATTAACTGTGAGTGTAAACAGTAGGACTACCACTTGTCAAAAGTTTAAAACACTTTAACTGTAACTGGTACTGGTTATTCATCATTTTCATTGTTTTCTATTTCTTCCCCCCCATCAAGTGAGTCTAATTCTTCACCCTGTGCTATTTCATCTTCTAAAACGGAGGAATCTGCAGTTTTATCAAGGCTCTCCTCTGCATCGCTGCCTTCGAGATTTTCTTCATCTTTAAAGGCAGCCCCTTCAGTTTTGTCAGTAGCCTTCTCTTCATTGGAGCCCACTGTGTTCTGAAGTCCTGCTAGTGCTGGGAAACCGGGCAGAGTCAATCCTCCCAGTCCTGGAGGTAGAAACATAGATGGATAGAAGAGGCCAGGAGCCATGGTAGACAGCAGGAAAGGATTGAAGGCCAGAGGGTTTGTGGGCAATCCAGTGTTGGTGGTGGTGGTAGTGGTGGCAGTGGCGGTAGTCGCCGCAGTAGCAGCACTGACAGATCCATTTGCAGAGTCAGTAGCAGAAACAGTGTCTGTGCTTTTCTCAGAGTCTTTGTTCTCCTCTTCATTCTCATTTTTCTTCTCTTCAGCTTTTGAAGCGCCATCCTCAGTCTCTCCTTGACCGGAAGCAGTAGTGGCATTTCCAGTAGTAGCCGTTATCGGGTTATTCAACAATCCGCTTAGTCCAAACATATTGGGCAATCCTGCCATCCCTGGCAACATCAGAGGCAACATGGCAGCCGGATTTTTAGCGTCCCCCCCAGCAGCAGCAGCTGTTGCTAGCCCTGGCGGAAAGCCCATGAGGCCTGCGAGCTGGAGAGATTGCAGGTTCTGTAGGTTCTGGAGGCTTGTGAGGTCCATTCCAGCAAACAGACTGTTCATTAGTAGTGGGTTGATTCCCGAAGTTGATGCTACAGCAGCAGCTGCTGCAGCTGCTTTGGCAATTTCACTTTTTGGCCTTCTTCCTCTTCTGCTTGCTCCTTCCTCCCTCACAACAGGTCCAGTGAGAAGACGGTCAAACATGGACTCTGGAACAAAACCCTGAAAAGGGGAGGCAAAAAACCCAAGCTTTATTCTCGTTTAGCTTTTATAGCTTTCAGTATTTAATTGATGACGATGAAAGAAACAGAAGGGATTTCAGCATACTCCTAAAGTGGTTTGTTATTTCAGCCTGGCAAAGGGTGACTAGCTAGCTACTATAGTGAATAGCAGCAGAAACATGTAAGGAAAGCTGAAGAAAGAAAGATCACAGATTTGTTTTTACACTTAAACACAACAGTAAAACAATACATGATGAAACTTTGTAGCCTCATTAAAATAACATGCTGATATGCTGCAGTTATGAATTTATATCTTTGCAATTTGTATTGACTTTCAGTATAGTAATAGTGTATTAAATTGAATACCTGCAGATTTTACCCTTTATTTTCAAACAAATGTAAAATAAAAGGCAGAAAACCTATTCCTTTGATGCTGCCTGTTATCAAGACAACCACACATATTACTGTTATGAATATGACAAAAATTTTCTTAATAGTTCCTAATGTACAAATACTTGTGTTGCTTAAAGATTGTTGTTTATAAGAAAAAAATATTGCAAAACAAATGCTGAAGGCTGCCTTAACTGTCACTTGTTTTTCGAGTGTATTTCAGTCACATTCTGCAGCAGCCTCCTACCCCCATTCCCCCTGAGCTGGGTAACTCCTACACAGACACCACAATTTTCTCAAGACCAGCTCTGAGACAGAGACTTGATAGTCAATTTACTCAACTTTTCTATAATCTACAGTGAAGCGTGGAATGAGACTTTCACTTACAGACTGTTTAACAATGTCAGTCCAATCTGGAGCAACAGCAAATTCAGGATTTTCTTCCAGCCATCTTGGCAAGTCCTTCATTGGAGGGGCCATAGCTCCACCCATCTAATGGAACAGACAGCGTTAATACTTGAACAAAAACCCAAGAACAAAACCAAACAACTACTTATATGGACATTTTCTATCTGTGCACTTTCATCTCTGAAGTATAGCAGTGAAGACTTGCAGTTCAGACTATGGAAAACTACATGGATACCTGAATTGACGAGATCAGGTTTTAAAAAATGTTTTGAAAAAAACCCCAAAACAGTCAAGTGGTGCAGCTTAGGCAGGCCTGGTAATAAAATTTCTATCTGATATAAAGAAAAAATGTTCAGAAAGTAAGAGCTATTCACTCAAGTAATTAATATGAGCATATCAGAAGAGCAGAGAAGAAATTAAAGGAACCAGGTGGCACAGCTCAGTATGAATAACTGCTGGTGCCAAATTATTAAACTTTCTCTTAAAAAGTTTAGAGTAGAAAACCTGCTTTCCACATGCAGACATTATTAAAGACCTCCACTGAACTAACTTAATTTTTACCTTCTTTCCATTCCGTTTATTTACAACAGGTACCCTTTCTTCTCCTGTCAAGGTGTTTATATCCAGTTTATTAGGGTTTCGACATCTGTGTCGTTTTTGTTTCGGCTTCTGAAATGGGGAAAACAGCACATCTGCACTCTTCTGGAAAGAAGAAAAATTTATTGCGTTTTAGTTTTTCATTTTCTTGACAAAAATCACCAATCACAGTACCATTTTTTCACAACAGTTTTAAGAAGGGATCAATTACTTTACTTTCAGATTATGTCAGAAGAAATTTCTCTTGCATCAGATGAAGAAATTCTGCAGAAATTGACAAACACTGTTCTAGCATGTTGTTATATACAAATATTAAGAAAGGAAAAGCAAGTGAAACACCCCGATGCCACTTGGGTGTTTAGATACATTAGTAAGGGTGGCTAAAGAAAAAACCTCCACTGAAAACCAAGTTACAAAATGGAATGACTATGAGGAAATTCATTCTGATGTCTGTAAAACATCATTAATTTTGAATTAATTCCATAGAACAACATTTTTAGAATCACATACTTACTGGTACATAACTAGGCATATCTACAGTGTAAGTAGGATGCACTTTAAGCCATTCAACTAAATCCTTGTTTTTTGGAGCATCCTCTCCCACCAGCCTGGTCCCATCCTCTAGATTGATTACGGGGATGCGAGTGTCTGGGTCTAATTGACCAGGAGATGGAATGTTCCTTGCTGGTAGGGCTTCCATATCTTCTTCAAAAGCTTTGGTCACTTCTGCATCCTCCTGAAAGCAATATCTGTATTAATTTTTACTTCAAGGGAATGTCTGGAGAAGTAATTTCAGGGACTGACTGAAGAGAAATGTACAAGATTTTGCATACACAAGAGTTAATGGGGTTCAAATATTCATACTATATAAAACAGTATCATTGCATTAGGGAATTTTGTAAATTTAGCATTCTTGAACAGTAAAGAACATACAGCTAAAGAGAAAGCAGTTTTTGTGCTTTTCCTGTAAATGTCCTCCAGGACCCTTCCTTTTCAACATACTTAAACATCAAAATATGTTGTTAGAAATAAGTTCTGTTTTTAAAAAAAAAAAAAAGTAATTTTGAAAATACAAGCTACTTAAAACTCAACTAAAATCTTGATGTGAATATTTTGTTTGGTTCAAAAAGAAGTAACAGCTCTAAACAAAGAAGAAGCTGATAGGGCAAAACCAGTATGTTACTATTAGGGAGAGTATAACAAGACTAAACACATTCAGGAAGTATCAGAGACAGAAGAACAAATACGAGACAAAAAGGAATAAGGTTGTGGTCTTACTACAGTCAATGATGTCCGTTTGTTGCTCATAAATAACAGATCAAGCCCTTCTACATTTTTCCTCCTTCCTCTCCTCCTCTTCATGGGCGGTTCTCCATCTATTAAAGAGCCATTTAGTAGATGCCTTGTGGGTGTGCGTGAAAGACCTGCTTGCAGCAGCTCCATTTGAGTTTTAAAGGCATCAGACACGGGTGTGGAGACATTAGGCAAGATAAACTTTGAAGTAACAGACGAAAAACTTGAGGTAGAACTTGTTGCCTCTCGTGAGGCCTTTGATAAATCTACAACCTTTTCTTGTCCATTTTCTGAGACCACCTGAGACTCACGTAACTGCGCAACCATTTCCATGAGATTTCTCCTCTTGGCAGCTCTCTCAGCCTCAATTTCAATCTTTCTTCGTCTCCTCCTCCTCTGACGTGGAACTGATAAATTGAGTGCATCTTCCTAATGAAAAATGAGCATTTTCGAACATTAGCAAAGCTCTGTTTCCTATGCTGAAATTAAAATAAAACTCCAAACATGTAACTCTGAAAATAAAGCCTTCATTTTATTCAAAGAAACACTTTTACATTTTTCTTATTTTATTTAAAGACATGCTATTTTCCTCTATTATGCAGAAGAAGCACCTGCAAGATAAAACGTTTTATCTAGAAAAGAGAGATGCAGCCTTGCCTTTGATAACTGAGGAGAAGCAGTGATATCTTCACTGCCACTGATGCTGGCTTGACCAACCATGGAGAGCTCTGCAAAGCTCCTTTTTTGTAGAGGGCTGTCCACAGCTGTTGGAGTATATCCAGGTATGAGCCCCTGGAAATCAAACATCTGGCGCCTATTTACTGGCCACTTCCCTTTCAGCACTGCTTCACAGATGTTGTCTAATCGGTTGATCATTACTCGGTCCTGCATAAAGGAAAAGTATGTAATGAACCTTCAGCATAGAAGCCGCCACTTAAAATCTCAAATTACTGTTGTGACACAGTCCAGTTATCAGAGCTTAAGAAATACATTCAAAACCAACTATTCTGGCATGTTAGGATAAACTGATCACCTTACAAGAAGACAACACACAATTTTATAAAATAAAACAACACTAGGATTTAAAAGCTACATTTATATTGTGTGGGACGGAGAAAAAAGACCAAATTTTTTGTGTGACAATGTACAAATTGAAAATTTTCACAGAAATTCACCCTTTTTTTAAACTGCAAAACTTCAGTAGTTAGCATAATCAACAGTTAGAAAGGGAAAATCAAAACATCTGCAATCAGTATCTTAAAGCTGCAGTTCTTGAGATCCAAGAGGCTGGATCTGCAATTCTGTCCTAGGAAGTGGATCCTCATTAGCGTCACTATTAATAAAGTTCAACATTATGAAACGGGCACCAACCTAGGGACATCTAATGAATGTCAATTTTCATTCCACGCCCATTATCACTTCAAATTTCACTGAAGCGTGTACACTAAAAATCTCTAATTATGTTTATGAGTCTACTTATGCTGAACCTATACAGATGAAGGATTTTCTATTTTCACACTATGACTGGAATAAGATTTTAGCCCGTGTTTCCAAAGTACTTGCTGAAAGCAGAGGAGTATTATTTGATTTTTTTCCCATTTCAGTATTCAAGAGCATTCTGTGCTAGCCTGCCTGAAGTAGTAGAAACTTCTGAACTATAAGAAATACTGCTGGTTAGGGAATATGAGCATCAGTTAGCTTCCTGAACAGCAAAACAGTGCAAAAGCCACTAGCAAATCTCAGCAGCTGCAACAGACTGCTTGCTTTCCCCAGAAATAAGCCTATTAAGAGCAAGGTCCTCCCGCCCTGTTCCCCCTCCCACCCCCCCCACCCCAAACCAGATGGCTCTGTTATGGTGATTAGTAAGCTTAAGACTATTACTACTTTATTTTTCTCTCTCCCGTTACTGCAAAGGAGGGTACTAAATTAAGTGTGGATTTATTAGAGGGTTACAGTTTGGTATTTTTAAAAACATTTCATATTAGATCATTTTCTGCATTGTTACCAAAATAAGGTACAGCTTTATCCTATCCAAAACTGCTGTTTATATGTGCACGATACCTTAATACAATTACATCTGTCAACATTACATAATGGCTTAGATCATGTAGGTCACCAAAACTCTTCTCTACAGCCTCCTCACCCCAAAATAAAGAAGTGATCTTAGAAAGTCTCATCTCTCAATCCTGCAGATTACTCTGGAGACAAAATTCATAATTCAAAATTTCATAGTGGTGCAAGAGGTGGGATTCTGATGACACAGTTATGGACCCTATGATGAACTTATGCCTGCCATGTTTGTTGCTTTAATAAAAGACACTTTTCAATAAAGCAATTTCTTTAATTTCCACTGCTACTTTTTACAAAATAGAGGGGAAAAATGCTATTCCACAAATCATTCACAGAAAATAGTCTCTTGCCCATTGGAAGTGCATTATCATACAAAGTTTGCTGTTATTTTGCAAGCACATTTCCCACATTTTATCTGTATTGAAAAAGACACATCTTTTTGCCCTTAACAAACCTTAGGCCAGAAAGAGAAGGCAAATGTTCTCTCATGAAGCAGCTGAACCACAGAGGGATCCCCATCTTCCATGTAGAATCCATCGCGTGTTTCATCCCTTGCGGTACTCATAGAGGCATTGCTTTCTTCATCGAAATTCTTACCCTGAGAAACTGCTCCTGCTGAATAACAACCATGACCGGGCATTAACATCCAATGTCAACCTGTCTAGATAGGCTAAGGCAACCAGGCCTCACACAACATTTCAAACTCGGGCTTTTGTTCATTAATTACTACAGCAGAGCCTTAGCCTTCTGCATTTGGCACACAGAGAGACCATGCTTATTGGCTCAGTAAGCTATCTTGGAAATCATCCCTTGTGGCGGAATACCCCGCTGATGCTGGATGGTTCTTATGAAAGCTTATCTAGCCACCTGACACACAGAAGGGCAGAGGAACTGCTACATACAGTCCATTCCATGCTCCAGAATGGGACTGTGTGTGCCACTTACCAGCTGGCACGAGCTACAACAGCTGTGGGACTCATGCTTAAGCACACAGAATTCATCTGACCAATGCATTACCTTCAGGCTGGGAGGACTCTTCTGATTTATCATCATCATCCAGTTTCTCCTCTTCATCTTCTTCTGAACCTTTCTCAGAAATAGATTTTGGGTCTACGTCTGTACTCATTTCTATGTCTTTCAATTCACATTTAACAGAGCCAGGCTCAGCCTCAGCATCACAGTCTGGTTTAGTGTCTTTATCTGCAATATCTGTCTCCTCTTTGATATCAGACTTTTCTTTGGCTGCGGTGTTTTCAGACCCTTCAACTTTAGACTCTGCTTGTTCCGTAGTCTTTTCTTCCTGTACTGGTGTGGATGGTACAATAGGTGGTGTTTGACTGCAGCCAGCACCCAGAGGGTTTACAGAGGAGACAGTATTTGCGTTACCTCTGTTCTGAGCAAAGTTTTTGTGAGCCTCCAGAAAAGAGAGTTCAGGATCATTAAGAATGTGATAATCTGTCCTACTGACTCCATGTTTAGCAGCACCAATCAGTAAGTCTTTGTCATGTTTACCACACTCCCACCACTCTGGCAGGTCCAAACTTGGCTGGCAAAGTTTCAGCCTCTCCGCCAACTGCGGGTGATGGAGAACCTGTTCACGGATTTTCCGCAACAGCTCTATGCGATATAAAGTTCTAGAAGCACGCTCTTCTGTGATCGGCTCGATCATCGTGGAAAGATCAGGTGGTTCTGCAATAACACCAATTTGTATTGTTTAACATGGATTAAATGTACTCCCATTTCAAAATCATTACACCTGGAAAGGAAGTCTCAACAGTCCCCCTGTTGAGTAACAGTCATGTTGATTTCCACAGTCAGTTAAAACTTACCATCATCTGGTTTGACTGGCATTCGGCACACTCGTCTACACATATTCACAAAGCCATTAAAATACTTTTCCAAGCTTTCATCAGACTTTTTATCAAGCCTCGCAAATGCTCTGAATTGATTCCACTCAAACTGATGTTTTACAGGATCAAAAATAATTCCAAAAGTAGACACCACACGATAAAAATCAGCTTCTTCTCTTCTTGTCCATCTAGTCAAAGAATAAGCAAGAGAAGTGAGGCCACTGAATAAACAAGAGTCCAACCTAGTTTAGATGCCCCCAAACCCCCTTAGTTAATTCTTTCAAAACAGAAGAGCAGTACCAGTGACACACAAGTTCAAATAACATTTAAAGAAAGGTATCACCTAGATACTCACTTTTGTCTTTTTTCAGTTATTATCGCTTCCCTTTCTGCTTCCAGTGCCCTCACTTCTTCTCGAGGCCGACGTCTCCTGCGGTCAGTCTTCATTAGTGCCTCCTGCCTCATTTGTTGCCTTTTATAGCTGCGCTGATAGGCAGTAATGAGGCGACGCAGACGGGTAGTCAGGGTTGAAGTGTTGGGCCAGTAGAGTTGGCCTAAGTCAGCATTGCTTTCACTGTGCTTGTCTAGAGAACAGAGAAGTATTTGCACACTGCAAAACCAACACTAAACAGTTCTAAGTTTCTATGGTTAAAACTGGATTCCTGTTTTATCAGATAAGAACCTGTGCCTCTAATAGTGGTGCATAACAAATTAGAAACAGGATAACTACTGGTAGGAGATAAAAAGTAGAATCAAACCATCCAACTCTAAGAACTCAGAAATGCTTGTGAAGCATTTAGAGATAACAATCAAGCATTATTATTCAACGTTATGAATGCAAACATATTATGAACACTGTAAGTATTTAAATTAATGCAATGCATCTTTAAATACATTACTAAGGAGATTATTCTGCCTCTGAGGAAACACCTATGCTTATCATTTCTCACTTTATTATTCTCACGTAAACTTGGCAATTTTCCTCCATACTGAGGAAACAACGTATCTGTAACTTCCAAGATTATCTTTGCAAAACCATCAACGGCTGCATTATGAAACATCCGGTCTTTATCATCACAGTTTCTACTATGTAATTAAAAATCCAGCAAACCACAATGTGCATTATTTAAAGACAGTAAATAATCGTTTTGGAAAATGTGAAGCACGAAAAGATTCAGCAATAAAAAGTTTACTGTGGTACTGCTCCAAAACACCACCTATCTCCTCACATGGTAATACAGACAGTCCACCTTTCACTAAACAATCCATTTTGCATTCTTAATTTCTTTGTAAGAGTCTTACTTGGGTGTATTTCTATGGACTCCTCTTTGTCTTCTGGTGGTGAGTTTGCAAATTCCTTGGGGAGAAGACAGAAGTTATTTTAGTTTCCAGTTTTTACCATATGTCATCATTTGAGGAGAAAAATATGTAAACTCAAACAGAGCAGCAAGCAATCTTTGTTAGGGGTGTTTATCTGGTAGCTCTCAAACTTACAAACTGCACATTAAAATAAATGCAGAGAATCAGTTACAATTATATATATATTTAATTACAGAAAGTTGGAAGTTCTTACATCAATTTCATCCTTGAAAGGAGTTCTGGTTGGCTTATATTCTGGATCTTCATCCTCTCTGTCAAATTCACCCCTATAAAATATTTAAAAGAAATATTTTCAAGAAGTATATTGTTTTTGAGAGGGGGCTAATCTTCTGGACAGAAGCAAAAAAGCTATGAAAGATATCAGTATGGTGCACCAGGTTCCACATTTCTATTTCATGCTCAACTGTGTGGACTGTTCTATGTACTTTGCACATCATATGATCACTTTATATCCTCAGGCAACATGTAAGTAAAATATGACATATGAACCCATGCCAACATATACAATGCCGATAAAGTTTATTAATTTTTTCATGTCCTCCTTACCCATCACCGCCATCTGCTAGCATGTCTGTCCCTCTCTGTTCAGCAGCTATGGCCTTTGCATCAGGCATGCCAACCCGTTCCAGAAAGCACAGTGCCGGATCAGCTCTCATAGAATTGTACTTCTCATAACCTGCATGCAGAGCAGGAGACAAATGTTTTTCAAAAAGCTGTGACCAACTCTGAATAGAACAGGTTTAGGCAGTAGAACTAAAATTTTCTGGATTAATTAATTTATTTATTTTTTTATAAAACAAAGGATCTGTCACCATGCTGGACACAATCACTTCATCCATGTAAAGAAATTGCTCCTGTTGGTAAATTCCATCAGCACAGAAACATTTCCCCATCAACAACATTAACCAATAGAAGATAGTGAAGAAAGCATTAAATTTAATATAAGATAAAGTAAAAACCTCTCACAAGTGAAAAACTTGAAGTTTCCTATATGACTTTTGTAATGGCTCTTCACATTCAATACTCACCAGTGGAAACACACAGATGTGAATGGAAAAACACACACACACACACACACACACACACACTTTTCTATAGCTCCAACCCTGCTGGAACCCTCAATATAGGCTGAAAAAATGCTGTATACATGGGTTATACGTAAGGCCAACGAACCTGTCTTATTAGGTTTAGGATGATGCATGTCAGTAAGATGACACTGTTCCCTCTATGGTTTTCAAACTGCTGTTTGCTTTTTTACTGCCCAAGTTGACTAGATGGAAAATGGCAGATCCCAACAGTGCACTGCAGGAAAATGATTTTTAGACTAGACTTGTCTCAGCTGAGCCCACAACACAGAGCTGCTGTACATAGGCAGAACAGCACAATTCAATTAGGATTTGTACTACAACACACTGCTCCTAACTGCTGTAGAGCCTCAAGCCAAACTGTAATCATGAAAGGTTTTATAAGCCATCATTCTCCCCTTTAGTCAGGCTGGGCTGCTGAGAATACCTCTGCGACCTCCAGAGAATTGGGATTATAATCAGGAATCGCTCACTGTATATATCATGCCAGCTCTGCATCCCCAGCCTTTCAAAGTTAACAAGGCTGCATCCCACTCAAGGGAGCCGGGAGTTCTCAACACTGACATTTGTGAAATATTGCTTGGAACAAAGCCCAGGAGGCACTTGTACAGATTAATAGCAGAGGTTAAGCCCACCGTCCACTTTGACACTGGTTGGCAGAGTTAGCAAGTGAAGCAGTGCTGGAAGCAAAGTTTATGGAGATCTATCTTACTATTTGGCTATTATTTAAACAAATATGGCTTTGTTTTATTTACAGCCAAGAAAGTAATGTTTTCTTCTCAAATGTTCTGCAAACATTTAAAAACAGCATCTGATATTTACAGCTCATATTAGGTTTTTAATGCAGGCAAGAAAAAAAGGGAGATACAAGCCAACAGTTCTTTGGAACAATACTTGTTAATATTATGACTGAACAGTCCTACACACTGAAAGCTTTACAACTGAGTTTTGTTCAGAGTGAGACATCGCTTACCGTGTTTAAAAACTCCAATTAAAAGGGATTTATCCGCCTCCTTATCCCACCAGTCTGCAGGAACTTCAGCATGGAATGGCTCAGGTATCCATACATCTACTTCGCTGTGAAGAGAGCATTGTATATATTCTCAAAGGTATTACTGGACTAAGATTTAAAAAAAAAACCCACAAAACAAAAACAAACAAACAAACAAAAAAACCCNATTTTTAAACAAACAAAAAACCAGCCAACCAACTGAAAAACCCACATTAGGCTATTTTGGGAGTGGAATGGCTATCTAAATATGATTCATTTAAGGTCTTAGTATTTTTTAATTTTTTAAATTGCAATAGAATAATCCCTCAATATTAGCAGATCTGTAAATCCACTTCTGTCATTTCCTACATTGTTTCCTCCCCCAAGAAAATTACCCACTGCACTTGATAAAATAATAAGGCTGCTTGAGAACAGACATTTAAGAGATAAAGTGTGACAACCTTTAAACATTGCATTATTATAGTACATGTACTTTATAAAAGCCAGCGTCATAAAACAAAAAATAAACCTGCACTTGCACTAACCTTGAGTCAGCACCCTCTAAGATCTTGTCTGCTTGGTCCCCTATAACTTCTTGTCGTAGATAGTAGAGCATGCGGACACGCAGCAGGACCCTGGAGAGGAAGGCAGAGGGGGGAAAAAGTTCTTAACTTCAGGACTGTTTGCCAACAGTGGCTTTTGGCAGCTGCTGCTGTTCATCCATCATCCTGCCAAGGCTGATTAGCCATGCTGTATGGTAGGCTTGAAGCGTGACAGATGGTGGCACATAATCACCTCTGTGTGGTGCTTTCTGCTGGCTTCCAACAGGCCTGCCTGGCAACTGCTTACACTGCACAGAGAGGGACCCAGCTCAGCCCGGCCCCGGCGCATTTCATTTAGTTCTACCTAGTGCAGCTTGTGAAGTTTAGACACGTACTCTACCACTGCCTCTGAAGTATTGAAGCAAGTTTGTAAACAACTGAGCAGATGGCTTTCAGTAACTGTTCTGCTTCATTATCTCATAAAATTTCCTCAGCTGCTGCCTTAATACCATTTTTGGAAGCACATCAGAAGTTGTAGGAATAAACGAGATATAAAATCTGGTTTTACTACCTTACAATAAACCCTCAATATGGAATGTCAGGTTTTTCAGATTATACAACTTTTTGCTTCTGAGAATGGGGGAGAAAAATAATCCCCCATTTCCCTTGAGAGATATTAACTATTTTTACTCTTTATTGTTCAAACTGCTATTTAATTACCTATGCACAACCTAACTGCTACAAGGAAGTGAAAAATCTTCATTGCCGATGTTTATTTTCCCCCATTTCTGCAACACTACAGTCGTTTTTGGAAGCACTGTCAGGTGTTGTGGTCACACTTGAAGCTGGCAGAAGAGAGAATGGCAGGCTGGCTTTTCAAGGAGACTTGAAATGAGGTCATTTCTATAGAAAAAGTATCTACCTGAAAATAATACTGCTCTCCTGTTTACCCAATTCAGGGCACCCCCTGCTGCCTAGTTCATGAAGTAAAACCAGTACCACCTAAGATGGAGATTACAGTCTGCCCTCTCACTGTACCCAAATCCATCACGGCAACTGTTGAATTGCCGCTGCTCCTAGAACAGCAAGAGTGACCAGAGAAGCAGTAATCTGATCACCCACTTGCATGAAAAATTTAGACCACCACCAGTTTAGAGAGCTCCTTGTTAGAGACCTGATGCAACCAGAGCAATACCCGGTTTCACACGTGTTATTCAATCAAACCTCGGAAGAGCAGAGATTTGAATGAAGGTCATGTCTGCAATTCAAAGCATGTCAGACATGTTGCTTTCTGAATACATGGTAACTGGGACCACTAAGGTGTCCCTGCTCCCTGTGTGGCTATGTAAATAAGCTGTTGAGGATCTCTATCATCTTAGTATTAAGCAATAACAGCTGTTACATCAAGCCAAAGAGGAGGAGCAGGAAATAAAACCCAAGATCAACTGAAAACCAGAGGCTCTTTGAACCTTCAGAAGTCCTATGCATTAAACCAGCATACATGGTACACAAGGACAGGACACCAGTTCTTATAAAGCCAACTGCTACTGGTACCTTTTGAAGGAAATTACTCAGATTATTAACTGGCTTCCACCTCTGTTTGATTTTACCTGTGCTAAACATGTGGCTTCTACAATTCACTTAGTCCTGGTGGATCTGGGAAGTGAAGGAAAAAGATAGCAACTGAAAACATTCTTGCACATTTACCAGTCTTCCCGATCCTTGTAATTGTTCCACTGTATTATTAAAGAAGCAACATTTTAAAAATGAATTTAAGTCTGATCTGCAAACTGATATAACAAGTAATGAAGACAGGTTACCTGGGAGATTAAAATAATGTTCCAGGAAAGAATTTTATTACTTCAAGAGCAAGTGAAATGTAGTAATAAATCTGAGTAACAGCTCAGAAAAAAAAAAATCAGAAACCAGTTTATTTGGAAGTGTGCTTGCTAACGTAATTCTGTGACTATCTGTTGTCATCAGCTAAGAATTAAGCTCAGTTAGCATCTGGAAATGAGCTAATAAACCCCTTAAATGTCTTTCCTCCTTCACATCACACCCCCTATTGACAGCCCACAGGTACTTTTCAAATCAATAAGTTCTTTCCAATAAACATTATTAATAAGACACAATATATATTCAAACCACAAAAGTAGCAACAACCTTCCAGTAATACTGCATTACAATAGTATGGTATATATACAACAAGTAGAAATTTAAAAACAAAACCAAGCCCCCCAAGTGCCAAAAGGAAACCACTATCCCCAACCCGAAAACAAGGTATTTTTGGGGATAAGGATAGATTCAGTGTCTATAACAGAAAATATACTAAGCAAAACTGAGATGGAGTCAAAGGAAGCTGACACAAAAATAAATATTACAAAACAAAAGCCAGAAAAAAAGATAAGAGAGTCTCTTAAGAGACATTCATGCAACAATAAAAACAAATAAATACAATAATCTCTATTCCCCAAAGGATTTTGGTTTAGTAACATGTTTAAAACTTCAAAAATCAAATCAGGACAAATTAATTCAGGTAAGAGAGCTCAGTGAGAAATTGCATCTCAAAGGAGAAAGAATAAATAATCTGTATATATCTGAAGCGCAAGAGAAGAAGGGAGAGAAAGAATGAAGATAAAAGATACACCCACATATAGGTGAACTACTAGAAGAAACTCCAGAAACTAAGAACTGGATATAATAGTGTAATATCTAAGGAAGAGAACCTTAAGGACATCAGCCTGAGAAACACTATAAAAAGCGTAAGAAACAAACAGCTTTTGTTTAAAGATAGCCAATTGTCAAGAGAAACAGACTTAGTGTAGCAATACAGTCTTTCCTTTATACGGTAAAAAGAATAACCTCATCTGATTCCATTCTTATTTAGTAAAGAGAGAATAATTTTCTTCAGAACTGTGCTGATCAGTCATAAAGAGCTTACAGAAGTATCCAGATATCTGTTAAGATGATTATCCCCAAATTAAAAAGTAATAATGGCCTTTATATCCTATTAAATGGCTCTGTGTTCTATTAAATATATCCAAATTAAGTTGTGGACTTTTCAAAAGCATGTAGATAAACCCCCCCACCAAACCTCTGAATGAAACATTTCTTAGTACTTACTTATTACAGTGATGTTTGAGATGTTTCCTATAGCTGTCCTCTTGAAATAATACATCTGGATTACAGGTTGTGAGCCAATCAGCATCTTGCAGCATTGGCTGTGAACTCTGGGCTTTTACTTTCTTTCCTTTCCTCCCTCTGGGCACTGGTGCAGACAGACCTAGATAAAAACCAAGTATTTCTTACACAATCTGAATAGAAAAACTCTCACCCCAAACTACATTACAAACATACATTTAAAGCAAAGTATCACTGCTATATTAATTACTTTGTGGGCAACACAACCACCAAAAACTGAACAGCAACATAATTCAGTACAGAAAATTGCAAGCAACAAAATCAACCAAAACTTTCATGCAAATTTAGGTGTGAAGATTTCAAAAATTCAGAGTGCTAGCCAGAAAATGGTGTTATATAAATATTTCTTGTAAAAACTCTCATGAATCTGAATGGCTGTAAGGAAACAAGCTTTCTGATTTATGGCAATTTAAAAGAGATTAACTCCAGCAGTAGGTGCCAGTTACAAATTATGCTAGAATGTTTGTTTAAAACTGATTCAAGGGAAAGAGCACTGCATTCTACACAGTGTCTGAGGGAGACTTCCCCCTTAAGTATAGACCAAGTCAAAGCCCACCTCACTCATAATATCTGACAAAATCCTAGGACATGTCAGAATGGCTAGTTTGGATACACAGCATGACTGAAGCGATTCTTTCCTATTTACTAGCATCATTATTTGATTGCAGTAGACATACCGGAATGATTAACCAAAGCTCGAGTTTGCCCATCTGCAGTTGGAGTGATCAGATCCCAGATGAAACTTTTGATATTTTCATCCCCTTTGTAATGATTAAGACAATACACCAGGATAGTCCGGCAGATGGTTTCCACATCTTGCTCTGTTAGCTGACGTTTATAGCGCCCGTGTGAGAGGATGTCAGTCCATCGACCCCAGCTATAAGAAAAATATGTTCAATACAACAGCCAGGGCACTGGTATTTTAATTTGTGACTTTCAATTTAACCCCTGGTACCAAGCAAGTTGGGAACTCCTGTGTTAGCACTAATGCATTTTGCATTTGCATGTTACGCCAGGGAATTCAACCTCCAGCACCAAAGAGTTAAGAATGTTTATTTTACAGAACAGGCAATAAGTTCACTGCTCGTAAAGCTGCAATTGAACTACACTCAAAATAATAAAGTACATATGTTTAACTCTAATGGTCCCAATAAGCTACAAATAAGAAACTCAACCAATTTTTACAGTCATGGGATTTGGGGAATCATTCCTATTTTTTATCCTGAAATCCATTAGTAGCAATTGTTGTATGCTACTTGCTAAAATAAAGATAATCATTCTGAAGCCCACCACGTTAGCAGTCAAATAGAGCTACAAAGAGATAAAATTCAAATTGGCACATTCAGTGGGGAAAAATATAAAGTATAAAATATCTGCATTTTAAGAGGTGCCAAAATACCAGAATCTATGTTGAAAACCTCTAGATTGACTGTGATTTTAGAACCACATTGTTCTTTACAAATACACTTTCATTACTCTCAACACTTAGAGAGATTAAAACTTGGTAACTCAAGAATAGTTATGCTATGAGCAATCAGAAACAAATCTTTCCATCATCACAAAACTACTTATCTTCCCAATGAGCTCAGAGACATCTGAGAGACACTCAGTTTAAACTAAGTAACACACATATCTGCAACATATATATATATATATATGTATAGCAACAAACAAAATCTCACTGGCATGCATACAGCATAGTGAGACAAACATTATATAGTAAGAGATGATGTGAACATGTCCAAGAAAAGGATGAGTTATTTACTATATATGATTTCTGTATTTTCAGATGTTTAGCCACAATCAGTATATTTCATTTGTATATACTTACCCATAAACCAACAAGTTCTTCTCCACCCTGAAACATTCACTTCTTGCATAACCTTGTGATTTGTCCTGAGGCCTACGGGGCTTTGTGCTAGGCTTTTCTTCAGAATCACTTTCTAAGTCTGAAAACTCCATCAGTTCATCCTCTTTGACTGCACTGTAGAGTCTGGTTTGCTTTCTTACTCTTGGTGTATCAATAACTAGGTTATTCTAAAATGAAAGTGAAAATGTAGAAATTTAGGAGGGGGAAAATAATCTTCAATTTAATTGTGCTAGGAATAATCATAGAGCTCTTACCCGTCCATTTAGAGCATCAATATCCAGCTCAGCTTTCTTCGCCCACTTCTGCCAAAAATTAGGGTCATCCAAAGATATGTCTGTCCTGTTCCCAGATGCAACAAAACTAGCCTAGTAAATATGAAAACAGATGCATTGGTTTCTTAACTACATGCTACAAAGAATACCTATTTTTCACTACCAAATACAATACTTAGGACTTATAAAATGCTAGTGTCAAGAAAGAAAAAAGGTAAGCCTGGAAACTACCAATACTGAAAATACAGAATCCCAACATTTGCAAGGGAAATACCAGAGACAAGTACACTGGAAAAATAAACTGACACAGAAGGCAATTTAATACTACTTGCATCTATTCTGGTCACATTTTATTAATCTTCCTCTGAATTTCAATGCGCACCTTTGCAAATGTTGAGCCTTTCCCTTCAGATTCAATAGTAATGGTGTGTGTTCGCCTTAAGAGAATCTGATCTATATCCTCTTCACAAAACTTAGACCCTTCATCTTCCTCATCCATCAGAGCACCATAGGCCCCCTTTCGAAGAAGATCTTCTATTTCTTTTTTAGAAAGCTGTTGCACCTGTAACACATAAGAGACAGTTGATGGGGGGTTTTTTTGTTTTTTTTGACACCAGCCAATGTGTTCATCTGACAGCGCAATCAGATTGATTGTCCTCTCATTTGGCACTTTAAGAATTGAAACTCTATGATAATGTGTTGTCAGTCAATTAAATATTCATGCTGAAATCACCTTTTAAAGAAGAATACAAACAACAAAATACTCAGAGTGAAGTTATGCAAGTGGCTTAAGTGACTTAATAATTCATTGTCACTGAATCCCTTTAGCTCTGATGACTGCTAAACTCTTTCTGGGAGCAGATTTAAAATACTAACCTGACAAAAAAGCTAAAGCAAAGAAAGTCCAAAGCTACATCAGGCAAAAAGGCTACACCAGCAAAAGCTAACTAGAAGAACTCCATAAAGTGCCAGGATCAACATAATGTAAAGGGTGGAATGATGAGAAGAGATCAGAATTGAGGGAACATGACTCCACTTGCCCCTTTTGGCAATAAGCAAGCCATTAGATAGGCTGAGCCAGTTCACGTAGCCATGCCCTTAACTAACCCTACTTTAAAATAAATGCTGTACTCCATCTGAAACCACTGTCTCCCAGCTAAAACACAAGCAAGAAAAGTGTAACACACTCAGAGCATTTGTTGACAGTGCACCTTAAAATATTCTCACCCCATTTGTAGCATTTTCTCTTCCACTCATAGATTGTAGCACAGCCTTATCAAGGCCCAGCTTCAAGCTAGCTTTGTCGAACATTTCCCTTTCATAAGAATTCCTTGTTATCAATCTGTAAATTTTCACTGATTTGCTCTGTCCTATTCTGTGACATCGTGCTTGAGCCTGATGAAACAATGGCAGATACTCAGTTACAGGTCACAAAAGGAAGAAAAACAAAAATAAAATAATCATTACAGATAACTTACTTTAAAAGTTACTGTTTTTCAATATAGACAATAATATTTATGCTTTCAAGAAAGCGACAATGGATAATTTCTCTTGCAGCTGAAAATTTTACAGCAAAAAGGCAAAAAAAAAATTTCAATGAAAACATTTCTTGTAATATTACCTGGAGGTCATTTTGAGGGTTCCAGTCTGAATCAAAAATGATGCAGGTATCAGCAGCAGTAAGATTAATGCCCAAACCTCCTGCCCTTGTACACAGCAGGAAAACAAACCTATCAGAATCAGGTCTTGAAAACCTGTCAATAGCTGCCTGACGCAAGTTGCCTCTTACTCGGCCATCAATTCGTTCATATGGGTACCTGAAAAATAGATGCATTATAGGAGATCACTTTGCTGCAATGGCATTGTTTCTTTAGAAGTATATGCAATAAAAAAAAAACCTTTAAAAAAATTATATGCTACTATAGGGGTCAAAAGAACTACAACAAACTAACTGTTTCTGTAGCCACTAACTTCATTAGTAAAAGACATACTTCTTTGTCTCCTGCTCTGCACCTTTTGGCAAAGAACATATTTTTCACTCCAAGGAATGAAATAAACATTTAAGCCTAAGCTAAAAAACTCTAGAGGCATCAAAATATTTAACTGAGCAGTAAACTAAGAGGTTTAGAGCTCTCCATATGAGGTCATTTTGTATTCACTCAAAAGAAAAATCTCAGTACTTGCAACTTAGAGGTATGTTCTTTCCCTTAGTCAGATCACTACAGAAAATACTATAGTGTTTGAATCTCATCCCTTTTCAATATGGATTACTCACAGGTTAAATACTGTGGCCACTGAGGAAGGCACAGTTTATTTATAATTGTATTATATTGTTGCTCTCACCGTCTTTGAATGAGGTAGTCTTCCAGTATGTCCAAGCAGCGCACCATCTGGGAAAAGATAAGCACCCTGTGGCCACCAGCCTTCAGTTTTGGCAGCAGCTTGTCAATCAGTACTAGCTTGCCAGCAGCCTGGATCATTGCCTGGAGCTGAAAATCTGGAGAGTCGGCATTGTGTGTTTCTTTAAACTCTTCCAAAATTTTCTCTTCAGCACCTGCAAAGATTGGACAGCAATACATGAACACTGCAAAGGGTTTTACTAATGAACAATGAGCTTGCCTTCAATACCCTATAGAAACTGCAGGAATGTTTTAAGCCCTATGTGAATAAACATTTATAAAAAAATAAACATTTATAAAAAAAATTAAACTTAAATTTAAGGCAAACACATACACAAAGGCAGCATAAATAAAAAGTAACTGAGAATTCATTACTGTTGTTTAAAAGAGGAAAAAAAAAGGAAACTCCTTCCTAAATAAATTCATAGAATTATTGATGCACACAATTTAATGAAAAAAATTTAAGAAGATACAAAAAAACCCCAGAACTTATTTCAACTGATAACATGGAATTTTTTTGTTCTTTTTAAAATATAACATGTAAGAAAAAATATTTCTACAGGAAAATACAAGGAATACAAATCACATTTGATGTCTGTGCCTCCAAAATCAGCCTTAAACACCCACATGACCTGAACCTGCTCCTTCCATTATTAATTACAGAATCAAAATCCAAACAATGAGAAAACTAACGGGGGAAAGCAGCTCTGAAATTACTCCCTTCTATTTAGCTTTCTTCTCACTGAATGTATTTTTTTGTTCAGTTTGATGAAGGTATCCAATGTATATACTCTTTCCAGCATTACTCAAAAGTTCTTTCTTGCCACTCGATTTGCCCATGAATGATATGCACAGCAGCAACTATTTCCTCACTACCACAAGACCAAGTTCAGATTTGCTCTTCAACCTCTCCTATGCTTTTATCACATATTTTATGTCACTTCTACAAACAGTGGACAATTCCAGTAATTATCAGATTGCTATTCTTGGCTATGTAAAAGGTTAAGAATCTTCATTCTAAGCTTATTTCACATCCAAATAACCCTTTTTCAGAGTCATCTTTTTCAGTCCCTCTGCATTTGATGTTGGTTTTTTTTTGGTGTGTTTTTTTTTTGTTTGTTTGTTTGTTTGTTTGTTTTTTAACAAAATGTAACTGATAAAGTATTTCTAGTTTGTATAACATGCAGCTTCAATTCTGCTTTTGCACAGCACAAGGAAAGCTGGGAGGGCTGGGGGAGGGGTGAAGAACAGCTTAGTGCCAGGCTTCTGCTGAGCAGCTCTCTCTCATATCCCAGTTCTAAGTAGATGCCTGTAAACAAACACGGAAACGCACCCTCCCTGTGCGATCGCTGGTTCAGTGCCTGCTGTAATGTGGTGCCTTAACTAGATACCACCCTGAGCAGGCTGCCTGACAGCTTTGTGCTACTCCACACACTTGCACTACTGGCTTTTACAGAACTTGATGGACTTAACGTGACCACATTTGATGGTAGTTTTATATCCCTGAATTTTCCTTATCTGGATCCCCTGCTCCAAGCACCACTCATGCACATAAGAGAAAAACATGCCCATATGAAAATTGTGTAATCAGACACCTAAAGTTCCCTTCAATCACATCACTTCCCAACTTGTAAAACGGGCAGAATTTTGGGCAGTAAATCTCCAATTCTGTACTGAACTTCGGTGATTTCAGGACACAGTAGGCTGTCAAGAAGTTCATACACAGTAATTTCAATGATCTTTCCTGGTTACATCAATTATTTCTTACTTAACTGTGACATCCAGATTTAAGTTTTACTATTATGAAGCAGACCAATAAGGACACACAGCACCTGCAAAAGCAAACCACCTGAGCCAAGCACACCACAACAAACCCCTAAACTGACCTAATGAATGGTGAATTCACAGTATTAGAGCTTGGTCTCAGCAAGACCCACATCCATACCAAACCATGACCTTCAAAACCCTGCTCTTTCAATAATTCTGTCCTAGCTAAACCCTGTAAATGACCATTCTGTTCTTTTAATTCCTACTTCAATTGTAATTAAGTCATGTACATTGAGTATGTCATCCAAAAGTTACTTGATGCAGTACCTGCAGGTCTGTAACACTAGTTCCTGTCCTGGCTGATGTTTAGTAGGGGATGAAAGGAGGGTATTTGAACGTGTGCTTGGTCCATTAGGGAAAGCCCCACTTCCACTCCTAATTAGGAGAGGTTTCCAGGGCTCAAGAGGGCAGAAAAAAACAGAGTAAGGAACCTTTCCAGTGTTCAACATTGTAGGATGTGTAAGTTACAGAGGCATTCCCCACTGCTGGCTCTTGGAGATAGAGAAAGAGGAGTGATATACAAATACTTGGGAATGGTTGCTATGGAGAAAACAAGGAGTCCAGCTTTAAGAAAAATGACAGACAATGCTTTTCCCAAGTTGGTTAGAGAATACACAAAATGTAGTAACTACCTCTAGAAGTCTATTCACGGTCTCAGCAGATCACAGAACACAACTATCCATCAAGAAACAAACAAAAAAGCCAATCTACATTCAACTCCTACCCTACTACTTCCATCACATAACCTTAACTGAAGATTATATAGAACACTTGCTTGCAACTCGTATGCAAAACAAAAAATACAGTGTTCTACTTGGATATTCAAATGCAGATGCTTGCTCACAAAACCCACAAACTTGGAAGAAAATGAGAAAGTTCAGAGAAACATTTAAGTCTCAAGAACAGAACTTACTACTACAACAAGTCATTCATCAGGAAAACACTATGCAACAATAAATTCTAGCATTGCAAGACCTCTTAGTAGAACTACAATAAACTTGTAAGTACACGCTAAGTACAAAGATGCTGATTATCAGTCAACAAAATAAAAACTCAGGCTCAGACAACTATAGGATATATTTTCTGTCCTAGAACTACAAAGGATATAATAACAGTTGATTTATTTCTTCTTCCCTCCAAATCTGAAGGCTCGACCCACCTGCCATGTTGCAGAATGAGAGCAAGCAAGTCCAAAGGTTCAAAAATCACAAACACATTATAAAGGCAAATGTGTTCAAGAGACAAACCCACTACATTTTACTAGGGTTAAGATACAATCATAAAAAAATATTCAAAATTTTCTAGATAACCACCTGGACTTCAGTAGTCTCTAAAAGACATTAAATGATACAAAAGCCTTCTGAGGAAAAAAGATCACTGCTGTAGGCAACACTGCAAGCACTACTCACAAACTCTATTTGAGAAAACAAAGTAGCAGCAAAATACTCAAGTTTATTTGTTTTAGCAAACAAGAAACAAGGAAGAATAATGGCAAGATTAAAAACTAGCTGAATGGCAAGAATCATCAAGTTCAGAAGCTCATAACTTGAACATCCTAAACTATTTTCTGATTAACTCACTCATATAATGGATTAATGTAAAAAACAAACAAACAAAACCACCAACCAAACAAAAACAAAATCAACAAAAATACCCCAACAAACTCTGCACCAGAACCACAAGGCTACTTTAGTGTATGCTCATATGAGTTTAGAAACTGAGCAGCCACCAGCATGGCTGAGTTGAAGTACTTTGGGGTAACCCTATATCATGTCTTTGGCATAATTACTTGTGCATGAAATATAATTAGATGTAATTTCATGAGTCAGTTTAAGCATTTCAGCCCCCATTTAAACACAAAATATCAAGGAAAAAAAACCTTAAGTACTGCAATATGGAAGTCATACAATCGAAAAAACTGAAATCACATATGGCTCTCAAACAAAACAGTCTTTCATCATGAAGCTTATAACCACCATTAAACCAACCATAGCATAAATCATATATAGTAATGAAGACAAGTTGAGAAACAAGAAACGAGTAGAATGCAACTCTGTATGGAGGCTTGTGTTACACCCTCAAAGGAAGAACTGACCAACACGTGCAGTTTAGCATACTTCAGACAGCTACGGATAGCTGGTTCATCATAGCGTTGGTCAGAGTTAAAGGACCATCTGGATGATGCTCTTAAGCCATATGACAATTTTAGGTAGTCCTGTGAGGAGTGGGTAGTTGGACTGAGTAACTTCCATGAGTTCCTTTCAACTTAAAATATTCTATGATTCTATAGTACTTTCCAAAGATAATCCTGATCTAAAACCAACAGCATCACACTGAAAAACAGTCTTTAAAGCCTAAGATGACATTCATACTAATATTTTCCTTACTAGTTATATTAAGAAAATGAGCTGACAACTTGTGGCCATAAAAGGAGGTCTAATCATGACTTCTTACCCTGCAGCTTTTATTCAGAAATTTTAATTTACTACCTAATAATATTCTCCATCAAGAAATTAAGTAGCAGTTAGCTATAACTCTGAAGAGAAAATGTCCATATTCATGCTAGCATCTAACAACCTGCATGATAACTTACGTTTTGTTTGTCAGAAATAACAGAAAGGAAAACTTGATGTTACCAACATTATCTTTGCCAGGGCTAGGAAGCCTTGGAAAAAAACATACATGTTTGTAAAAGCAGTGCTGTTACGGCTAACACATATCCATACCTATGAAAACCTAAAATGGTATCTTGCTTTTCTACTTAAAATACATGAATAAACAAAAAGACACACTGGAATAGAATTTGTTATCTACTGAATATCCTTACAACCATTTTTCAAATGAGGAGAAAAACAGGAGGCCTACCATTAATAAGGTATGGATGATTGCAGCATTTTCTTAGTTCCATCATAGTGTTTAAAAGATTAGGTACGTTTGCCTGACCTCCACCCTTGGAAAGAAATGTGAAATTCTTTTCAAGAATAGCACGATAGTATTTCTTCTGAATATTTGTCAGCTCAACTTCAATGATGGTTTCCTCTTTGGGGGCCAGGTTCTTTTCTACATCCTCCTTGAGACGTCTCAGCATCATCGGCTTCAAAATAGCTTGGAGTTTTTGCACCTGGAAAACAGATGTTTAATAAATACCTGAATTAAAAACTGTCAGGCTTCAAATATTCATTTTTTTCAATTTCCTTAATTCTAAAATCCTTGTTTCCTACCTCAGACCCCAAGTAAAAAAATTTTTTATCAGTGGCCTAGGACTGAGTTCTCATTTTTAATTCAGTAACATACACACTTCTAAAGTCAATTTTTAGTGTGTTTAGTGATATCACTTCTGTTTAGTGATATCTGTTATTAAAAAGACCTCACTCAAAACTATCCTTCTAGACAAAGACAGCACAGCACACAAGTCATGGAGAGTTAACCCTGAGTACAGCTATAGAAGCAAATCTGACTGTAAGATCAACTTTTGCCATTCCCTTGTAATCACTAAACAGTGTTTAATGCTATTTTCCCCCTTTAGATACCCGTTCCTAATTATCTTCTTATTTCCCTAGTTTTGACATCCACTTAAAAGTAGAAAACTATTTAAGCCTGACCTGAAAATGGAAACATTTTTAAGACTGATAGTTTTTAGTGTTTTCAGGTTTTGTGGCATATAGTTTAAGACACATCCCAAAGAGAGGAAGGGGGAAAGAAGGAAAGGTCCATTTTCCTTAAAAAAAAAAGAAGACAGAAAAGAAAAGGCAAGCTAAATTTCTTCAAGTTTTTGTAAATTTCCTTACACAAAAAGCTGAAAAATATTTCATATTAAAAAAAAAGACAGGTATTTAGATTGTTTTAAGTTGTCTCTCAAAATACAGACCACCTCAGAGCTGAGTAGCTAATAATTCACCCTGAAACTGGTAATCATCTCCTGATGAGAGCTGCACAGCTGAAACATGAACAAATGCCACTTTCTCCTGGATTCACATCATACACTTAGTAATAAAGAGACTTCAGAAGAAAACAGATAGATTAGTACAGTGCGATGAACAATTAGAAAAATACACTAAATGGAATTGCAAGGAATGGAGGAGAAACCCCAAGTCATTAACACAATCTGTATCATCATTTGCAAGATAAATTCAATTCCAAAACATATGCTTGTGTATCTGTCAACAGAGAAGGAAGTTTTTCCAGAACTTGTTGGACCAAGCAATCCAGGCTCTAATTCGGATCATAGCCAACGGCATTATTTTAGTAATAGTTCTATGTATGGCTGCAAAAGCTTCCAGTCATTGTGAGCTAGCCAGACAACAGCTACGTTGAGAGTTAGGATATACTAACTCCAGCTCAAACACTATACTAACAGAACTGCAAGGCTTCTGGATCAGAGCTGGCTCACTTTCCGTCAGAGTCCATTCTGACTGGCATGCAATAGCCTGCATAACCTGTAGAAACATCCTATGATTCTAACAGGAGGTAAGGAGTTGGGGGAAGAGCTAATTTGTAATTTAGACTATTACCTATGAAAGAGTTGCTCTCAATGAAAGTCAACAAATTCGAGCAGACAAAGTTAAGAGATATTAGAAATTTAATTTTCAGACAAAGCTAACAAAAATGCATACAAGAATGCATGCAGTTATTATTATAGGTTGCAAAGGGCCAAACTAAGATACCATGCTTCATTTAACCCTAAAGTTAAGGTGATTTGGCTTTTTAAAAAAAAATTTCATACGTACAAGGAAACATTTTACATTTCAAATAGAAAGCATGCTCGATTTATATTGATTTATGCATCTCTTTTATTGGACAGCTTGAGAAATCTGTTTCTGAGTCAAAAAACCCCACCTCCCTCCATTTGCTAAACTGGGTTTCAAATATGTTCCTGTTTGCACAGAAGTCACTGAGAAAACTCTCAGATGTTAATTCCACAGAAGTTACAGAGGACAGTCCCCTCACTGATGGTGATACTTAAGGAAGAATGTCAACTGACAAGTTAATTTTCTTAGAAGTATTTTCACCCAGTAAGCATTGCAAGACACACCACCTCTATTTTTAAACACTACAGTTTAACAAAGGGAAGCAATCTTTGGTCAAAAAGCAAAAAATTTAACAAAATGAAAACAAACAAAAAACCAGGGATAAAACTGCTGTGGTCTTCCAATAAGCAAATAGGTATTATTTGTAAAACCAAGCAATGAAGTTCAGATGTAATAAAATGGATAAATTAACAATATATAATACAACAGTGTGCAAGATAAGTTTACCTGCTCTTCAGTTTTAAGATCCCCAAATTCTTGCATGAATGTGGTTTCTGATGGGAAGCGACCTGGTTCCAAGAAGTGAAGCAAGCTAAATAGCTCTTCTACTGTATTTTGCAAAGGGGTTCCAGTAAGCAGCACTTTATGCTCCTGAAAAGTTAAGAAATAATTGCCTAGGAATCCATCTCAATTAATTTTCAATGGAAAAATTCACAAAATTCCTTCCCCTCATCACCACATGTCTGTCTCATCTTTCCTTTCTCTCCCCCTCCCCAGCTTCTTACATAAAACTCTTCTCAAGATATTTCTAACTGACACTCTGGCCACCCTTCAATGACAGCCCCAAAATTACTTAGAGCACCTTCAAAAGCCCTCCAAGACACAAGAAGTGATTTTACTGGTTGAGAATATCCCAGCCCCTTCACAAGTACAATGAACTTTAAATGGCAAAATAACAGTTGAACTCATACCATCACTTCCAGTAAAAATCCACTGATATACCACACATCCAGGAGACCTCAGTGCATTAATCTCCTCAGGACAGGTCTAAGTTTCTAACACAGTAAACCTGAAACAGAGTTCTACTGTCCTACTAAACGTTACAGAGCATGAGATGGGCAGAGAAAGTTAAAGCTGCATACCGCTTTAGAGGAGGAGCCCAGAGAGGTTAAGCAACTAGCCCACAGCCAAACATGAATTTAGTAGCATAACAAGAATCAACGTGAAAAGTCCCATATCTCTATCTACAGCCATGACTGAAAGTTCAGCTTTCCTCTAATAGCAACAATAATAAGGACAATAAACTGTACACAGCATTTCTGCAAACTGAGTTACAGATACTAATTAGCATGACTGCGTTATTCTCACCTTTTAAAAGAATCTTCTGACCAGAAAAAATAATTATTGTGTCTTTTAAATGGTAAATACCTTTACACTATCTTATTTTCTTCTGTGTACTTAATACTTATCTATCTAAGCATCAGAAATGAGCTCACTTCTCTCTTCCTTAGTCACCCTGAAAGAACATCCCTATGGCGAAACAACAAATTAACATTAGAGGTGATACTAATGCAGAGCAGTTGAACTCTCATGGTTGAATATGGTCTCCTGACTACATCATACTTTTATATAAACATCTATGTGAAGAACTGACTATGGATTAAGTCATGTGAAAGGAGAGAAAGGAAAGAACAAATTTATCTTGATTTTCTTAACAGAATCCACAAAATTCTAGTTCTAAATCAATGAAAAAACTTATTAAGCACGAGCACTCCAAAAGTGAAGGTATGCATGCACTTTCAGGTACTTTACACTTTCTCCTCTGCATTCCCTCACTCTTCTTAACACTTGATTTACTTAAGAAGAAATCCTTTTCTTTTACTTCTTGATTAAACCATAAAACAGAAGTAACAAAAATACAGAAAATTCAAAGGTAAGAGATGTTCACACTGACCAGGTCCATCATCTTGAGTCCTTCCAAAAGTTTACAGTTCCTATTTTTCAGCCTGTGGGCCTCATCAATGACCACGCAACGCCATGGAATGTTACGCAGCTCTGGACAGTCAGTCAAGATCATTTCAAATGTTGTGATAATGGCATGGAACTTGTAGGACCCCTTTATCACACGACCCTAAAAAGAACAGTAAATGTTAAAAGTAAACTCCCTGGCAGAGAAAGGAAGTGATTCGTTTAGTTTTCAAAATTTATTGTTTAAAAATACAGAATGGTACAATGGGCAAATTATTAATTTGAAGTAAATGAAGTCATTAATGACACAATGGGAGAATATGAATGTATAAATTTGCTATTGGCTTCTTGATAGGTGTTTTTAATCCTCTAAAAAGGCCGACAGAACCACTGCACACTCATTACAAAGATGTTACACAAGTATTTAAGTTGTAATTCATATGGATTATACTAATACCTTGAGACATTAATGTATTGCTGCAGTATTCAAATAAGATTTTCAGACTTTGTCACGAGAATTCTCTTTTTTTCTTTAAAATCAAAGGTATGTGAAAGTCCTCCCAAACAATCCAAATAGGGCAGAAGTGCATTAAGGCTTCCTTTTTATGACATTTTGAATATTATGCACACCAGTGATTTTTTTTGCTGGTGGACCTATAATTCACAGAATGCCTTGGGTTGAAAGGGAACTGA
The DNA here is from genome assembly GCA_013400415.1 of Scytalopus superciliaris. Lineage (NCBI taxonomy): Eukaryota > Metazoa > Chordata > Aves > Passeriformes > Rhinocryptidae > Scytalopus > Scytalopus superciliaris. Next base: position 174,717 of record VXBX01006432.1, on the reverse strand, counting down.
AAGATCATCTAGTTCCAAACTCCCTGACATGAGCAGAGACACCTTCCACTAGACCAGGTTGCTCAAAGTTCCGTCCAACATAGCCTTGAACACTTCCAGGGATGGGGTATCTACAACAATTTTACTAAACTGCTTTGATAGAAGCAAATATCTGAACTCTTAATGAGTAAAAATCTGAACTCTCTTAAATGGAGAATGTAACAATTCCATAATATTTTTGTAAATCTGTGTCAAGCAAAGTTCAACAGGACAATTAACTTGATGTCTGGCACCATATTCACTATTTCACTGACAGTCTTATTTGCAGCAATGATACAAAGACTCTGTTTAAGAAAAAACCCAGCCCTGAATAAACTTTACTCATGACCATCTTTCTGACATAAAGCTATGCTCCTTCTCAGTGTTGTTCAAAGAAAAATGCAATTTGGTATCACCAATGTCACTGAGTCTGTGCAGAAAAACTGTCTCACTAAGGATGGGCCTCACTCAAGTTCAAAGCAGGACTGTGTCAGAGGTTGTATGTTGAATACATTTCAAAAGAAACAGATATTTTACAGCAAGACCACCATTTCTTCTTTTAGACCTGTGCAAGTCTGAATCCTTTTAGAAGTGACCTGCATATAATCCTCTCCAAACCTTAAGGATCAGAACAGGCTACTGATTCAATAAAATGATTGGAAACCTGGTATCATGAACTCATCATTACATCTGCCGTCTCACATCAAGAACATTGGGAGTAATGACCTGCTCAACAATGCCTTCTCATGGCATAGTCCATAGTCCATGGCATTATCTTCTTAGGGAACAAAAAAAGTTGCTACTTAACAAATAGCAGATGAAATATACTAAGGGGGCAGCTTTGAAAGCTAGCAAACTGAAATGCTGTAACCAATGCTGAGCCAAATAAATTTCCATCAAAAATAAGTCAACTCTTTCACAGGGCTCTGTCATTAGCTCTATTTGCATATCTAGTTTTCCTGATCTTAAAACAGAACTCCTTCTCAGAGGTAGAACATTTCAGAAAAGCAAATGTTTTATTTGCCACTCCAACCAGGGAAGGCCCCCTAGAAGGACTTCCCAGTTATAGTGCTCAAGAACACCAGAACAGGCTTCTCTAGGTGAACCTCACAAGCAGAATGTCTCTGGCAAAACTATGTCCTTACTGTTGATGTCACACCACTGCAGAAACTTATTTTGTCATTGACAACTCTCTAGCATTTCACAACAGCTTAACTCTGGTAACTGGTGTTGAATCTGAAAAAACACACTACAACAGATGGGGTAGGTGCTTCTTATGCATGCTGTCTCTTGTTATTGCCCTTCAAAGCCACTCAGACTTTCTCAATGTTCAATTGTCTTTTTGAGAAACAGCTCAACTTGAGAGGTTTCTTTTCATGTTAAGACCTAAAAAGCCAAAGATGCTGATGTCTTGGTTGATGTATTTGGCAAGGGAACTAGAAATTATACTGCCAAATCCTGTCTTCTTTCTCTCCCTTTTTGTCTTCCATTGTACACCCAATGATGATACCCTGGAGAATGCCAGACTGAACCTATGTGAGGACTTTTTTGACAGAATACAAAGAGATTTCTTTCCCCTGTAATTCAGTTTCTACAATGTGTTTCACAGCTGACACCATCCTACAAAGAAGGTGACACATCTAAGCTAGCTGCCACCAAAAGGATGAATTCACTCCCTTTCTCCTTTATCCCCAAACATAGCAATTGTCTGAATCTCCTCTTAAGCCAGTTCAGGGAGCAAAGCTAGCAGAAAATGATTCACTTTTCTGTGCCATGAGTGCTTTGTCATTACTCGCTATGGGGTCAAATGACTGCCATATTCATTGCAAGAGGCAAGTTAAGAATATGGCAACAGGGGGAACAAAACTTTCTGCAGCATCTTGCTGTAGATCCTTTTAGTTGCCTTTAGATCAATGAAACAATACTGCCAAAATAACTAAGAATCTGCACAGAAAGTGGGATTTTTCTGGTGACGTTCCTTCAGGTTTCATGCTAGGTAACTGCTGTCTCCTAAGAGGAAGAACATGCTGAGAACAAGCACCACTTAAATAACAAACAAACATGGTTTTTAACATAGGAAACATTTCAGTAGAGACAGTATTTGTATAAACCCAGATTTTTAAGTTATATAAAATAGCAATCTCTCCTAAGAAATTATTTTAAAATCAGAAAAAAATTCTTTCAATTCTACTTTGTGTATTATACATCTAGGTAAGAAGCTAAATGTGATAATTACCATAAGAAGTATCATAGAATGGCCTGGGTTGAGACCTTATAGATCATCTAGTTCCAACACCCCTGCTGTGGACAAGGACATTTTCCACTAAACCAGGTTGCTGAGCTCCTTTCAACCTGGCCTTGAACACTTCTAGGGATGGGGCATCCACAACTGCTCTGGACCATTAGACCTTGGAATAGTAACTGCTATTCAAATAAATCTTCAACAACCAGATATGTAATTTTGATTTGAAATTTTCTTTGATAAATTGTGGAGAAAACGATTATTTTCTAGACCAAACAGATGTAACTTCTAACTAATATAAATGACTATGTGTTTTTCTACTATATTTAAGTATGTGATTCTATTTCTGTTTATCCTAATAGCATGTCAAGTCGTGCCACAGTCATCAGGTTGGAACCAGTTTTTAATCAGTTCTTGCCTTGTAAAAGCATATTTTCTATCTTGCAGCCAGCCCCACCGCTTTGTTCTAAGACTCTGGTTTTTCAACACTCTTTTTGAGGACAGGAAGTGAGAACTAAGCAGGACTACCCAACACATTACTGACAAAGAGAACGCTGCAACTTCTCTCATCCTTATTAAAGATTTGTTTCCTCCTACACACTAGCCCTTTTCACCACAGTCTCACAGTATAAACTCAAATTTAACCGGTTGTGTGCCACAACACAAAAGAATCTGTGTTTGTCTTACAGCCTTCCCAGAGCCGAGCTCTCTCCCTACATTAAGAATCACCATTCCTTGTCCACAGATAGCCCTATATTTAGCTATTCTGAGAATTGCTAGCTTGGATCCAATTTATTAAGTTATACAGATTACTCTGTATCCATGAACTGCCTTAATTATTTACCACTCTCCCCATCATTGCATCATTTGAAAACCTCCTCAGTAATGATTTTATGTTTTCTTTCACACCATTGATAAAAGTGCTACATAGCTCATGGACGCAAACCAATCCCTGAAGAACTATGCTGGAAATGCAAATCATTTCTCATTCACAATTACAACAAGAAATATCAGTTAGCCAGTTTTAAATTCACTTAATGTGTGCCATATTGATTTTATATCCTTCTAGTTTATTAATCAAAATATCCAGTGACATAAAATCAAATGCTTTACAGAAAATCTAAGTGTATGAATTCACCACTATCACTTCTTTAAGCTCAGCTGAAAATAATACTCCACAATATATCAAATCAGATTGAACTTCCACTCTTTTTATTTTTCCTCTTAAGCGAGGAGAATTATATTGTTTTGCAGTATCATTCAACGTATGCACAGTATTTTTCCCCAGTCTTGTTTACTCTGGGCGAAGGCACGCACTTAAGAGTACAGATCTGTTGCTCTTCTTAGCTTCTGTTTTCCAAATAATTTTTCATTTCTACCCCCAATCTTTTTCCTGCTTTCCTTCACTCATAGGAACAATTCAACCTGAACACAGATTCAAAATATATCTGACTTATCAAATTTGATAAAGAAGCATCGACAAGTTTAATTTCTGCAAGCAGGTCTTTCCTGGAATGGTAGACAAAGATTGATTTTTAAGCTTAGTTACAATTAAAGTAGTTTCTCCATAATAATCTCTGCCAGCTCTCCTCAGGAACACATAGTAACTAAAACCTCTCATGAAACAATGAAACTCTAAACAAGAGTTGCACCATCTCCTGCCCCACTATTTTCAGCTGATCTACTGACTACTATTAGAAAGCATGCTCCTTATTAATATACGCATCTTCTTTATTAGCTAAAACCTAATATATTAGTACTGAAAAAACTAACTGATGCTTAAATTAATAAAAAACATTGAGACATATACAAATAAGGAAAAAAAAATCATGAAGAGCTTTTACCTGTGGATCTTTGAAATACATTTCATACAACTGAATGGTCCGCCGACTTGCTTGACTCCCATGATACACAACCACATTTAACTCTGTCCAGGTGCGGAACTCCCTTTCCCAGTTGGGAATTGTGGACAGTGGTGCAATAACCAAGAAAGGACCATGGATTCCTTTCAAATATATCTCATAGAGAAACGTAATGGACTGGATAGTCTTTCCCAACCCCATTTCATCTGCTAAAATGCAGTTTCGTCTGAAAACAATAATAAAAACAGTCTGAATGATCTATTCCTAACTTAAACACACAGAAAAATCAGTAAGGAGACAGACTGAATATACCAGGTATTTCTAAAATGGCAAATTTACAGTGAGAAGACATAGTAATATTTTTGCATTCCAAATAAACACTGATTTGTGATGCAATTAGCATGGATATATCCTTTCTATCTACCTCTCAAGTTCACACGGGGGAGGAAGGGGGAGCAGGGGTATGCAGGAACCCAAAGCATTTGCGATAAGAATCTATCTGAAATATTCATGTTCGACCCCAAACTAGTTTGCAAATGACTCCTGCAGCAAAAACTGGGACATGTAAATGATTCTAAAACCTCACTTTAAATTTACTTTAAAAAGTTCTTATTTAAAATAAGCAATAAAAGCTTTTCCAAAGCAGGGTTCAGCAGTAAGCAATGTTTTACGTACGTGTTGTACCAATTGAAAAGAAGCCAGTTTACTCCCTCCAACTGGTATTCCCTGAGTTTGTTATTGTTTTTATACTCCCTGGAACTCTCCGATTTCTTCCAGTCATCAGCAGGAGGTCGCTCCTGTTTCAAATACAGCAAATCCCATTAGTGGTTTCTAAAAGACCACATTACTTTACTATTTTCAAATAAAATCCTCTATATGGAGCCAATTCTTACCACACGCTCCATTTCTGGCTCCCTAGACATCAGTTTCTCAAATTCTTCGATCTTAGCTTGGTCGATGTCTTGCTTGAGCTCCCAAGTGCTGTCTTCATAAGGAAGCGAACACCATTTCACCAGATAATGCGTTACAGGCTTTGTTAAGACAAAAATAATATTACATCACAATATAGAAAGAATAAAAGTACAACCATTTTTACAGATCTGTAGGCCAGATCAAATTCAAAAAGCTTTATCAGACCTGAATGTCTGAATCAGCCAAAAGGATAAGCAAACAGCAAGACAACCTAACAAAGTAAGATTAGAACATGGGGAATGCAGGTTTACCACCAAAATGAGCACAACACTGCATTTGAAAGCACTAGGGTTAGACTAAAACTTAGAAGTAAAACAGTATTAATTTTTCAACCCTTAATATTTCTATGATTTGCTACATATTGAAAATAGTCAACAGTTTTTTCTTATCAGTGTCATCAGAAACTTCCCAGCAGGCAACTCAACCACCACAATTCACTGACAGAGCAATATGGAAATACTGGCACTGACAGAGAAGCTTTCTATTCTCCCAGGACCAAAAAGGAAACTCCTGGAAGAAAAGGTGATCTTGTTCAGCAGAACAAGTCATCAAAAATGAAGAAACAGTGAACTCATGACCTCTTCTGCAACAGGTAGTCCAAGCCATGTCTAAACCCTTATGACATTTAGCTAAGACTCTTTCTTGCAATTCTCATTTAAATTCTGCATTACAGTATTAAGTACCACTCCCTGCTTCTTGTTGCTTGGTTTGGTTGTTTTGTGGTGGGTTTTTTTCTTTTTGCCTTTTTTATTTTTTTAAATATAGGTAACTTATCAGAAGTTTGAAATTCTCATGTAACTCCCTTTATTTTAGGGCAACCGCTATATTAGTCAATGTTTTCTCAAACGTGTTCCTATTTTCTACACACACATACTGTAGTAGCTTCTGTAATGTTTAATATATTCACATTTCTAAACAATAAATTCTAAACACAATGTCTATATGGCTATAGATGCATGAAAAGTTTTGCTTACCTCTCCATTATCATCTGTGCTACGTGAAAAATCCAAGATTCGATCAACTTCCACATAATCTGGATTAAAAAGCTCATCATCAATCTGTTCAATGAGAGAGGCAAAAATATAAAAGATATCTCTATTAGCTCTTCCTGAGAGGAAAAATGATTATATATTTCACCAGGCAATAATATTTTGGGTCATGGTGACACAGAATTTATATTTGGCAAACTTCAACATGTTAATTGAAATGCTACAATTCAGCAAGATCATTCCCCGTGAGGGAATCAGACTTCTCAGACTTTGTTAACTGGGCCTCTTAATTACTGTGTGAAACCTTTTACTGTGAGAGAATGTTTAAGAATATTTTAAATGAAGTGTGAAATTACAATTCACTAATGAGCAATCGAAAAGGCTTATGGCATGCAATGCATTTAGCATTTTTGAAAACTACAGCTTGCAATAAAGAAATTAGAGCCTTGTACACTAAGCGCTTTTGGATTATTTTAACTACAGGAATTGCCCAACAGCTTTATAAGCAAGATTCAAAGATTATTTCAAAAACAGAGAAAAGGCAATGCATGCATACACAGTTTCTCAAAAATCACAATTTGTTACGTTCTTTCTTATCCCTTCAAAAACTTACGGGATTCTCTTGCGTACTAAAGCACTGTGTTTCATTTTGTGCTTTTAAGATCCCCTCCAACAGAAGAGAGACAAAAGGACTAAAGGCCATGTACATTTTAAAAGCTATTTCTAAAACAAGAACAAATTCCAAGTATTTACAATAACTTGTGATCCACTTGGAAACAGATTAAAAAAAATATAGAAGCAGTTCTAGGCAACTTCACTGAGAACAGATGAAAGTTTTCAATTTGCAACAGGTTTTATTCAGCTTAAACGATATAGTGAAAATAAATATAAATAAATAAATACGGCAGCTGATGAACCTGATTTTATTTTTTCTTAAAAGACACCATTTTAGTGAAAGGTAAGCTTTCAGAGACACAAATCAGCGGATCTGGTCTTTTATTGACAGGACCCGTGCCACATTACTGCTTATGGTTCTAAGTGAAATTAAATTGATGATAAAAAGCTTAGAATCCCTAGTGAGCAGCAGTCCATAACACAGAAAAATGGGATGCATTTTTTCTGGCATAATCAGCTCCTGAGAAAAGAGACGTGGTACTGACTCAGTCATGCTTACAAAGCAAACAACTGGCCACTCACTTTAAAAAAAAATAAAAAAAAGCAAGCAACCTACCACAGGAAAAAGTATACCATCAGGATCACTTGAGTTTCATAAACTTGCAAGACTTGCATCCAGAATAGTTATGATTTATACCAGAATAAATGCTACTGATATATCACAGTTATTCAAAACGTTCTGCTTGCATACAGAACAAGAATTCATAAGACTATTCCTTAAAACACCCAAAAGAGACAAACACACAAATCATACTTCTGAAAGGAATTTGTTCTGGCCCTGTTTTGCCTTAAACCGCTTAATCTTCTGCTGAATTCTCTTGTCTTTGTCCAGCTCTTCCACAGATGCCCACTGACAGTGAAGGTAAGAACTAGAAGATGAAACAAAAATCTTACTCAAAACACTGCTTCCATTAAAACCTTTATGTATCCCACCTGTAAAAGTAGATCTTTTCAGCACATTGTAGTGCCATACTTGGAAAACTGGACGCTATCTTCTTTATTGCACAAGTTATTAAGAAATCATCTTTACTGAAAGTAATTATACTTACTAACAGAGAAACTTGTCAGGAAATAGAAACAACTCCCACTCAAAATTTAAATATATACCCTCTATATTTAGTGTTTGGCACAAAACTAGGATGATTTTTATTACGCATACTTAAAACATAATAACTATACAAGACATTTATCATAAATGTCACTATTTAGCATCATATTCTAGCAAAGAGTAGGGTTTTTAGAAGTTAATGAAAATATAAAACATTTTAAGTACTAACATCCTATATATATTTTTTTATGAGAACAGCATTGTAATTTTAAGTTGTTTATGAGTCAATTGTAGTTTTAACACTAACAGAAAGACAACCCCTTGTAATTTCAGTTCCATAGTAATAATTCATCTTTAAAAAAACACAGAGTAAAGAAAAGCATCTCTGCCAAAACGACTTGTCCCACTCTATAAATGGAGTTTGTCAAAAGTTCTACTGTTAAGACATGAATAGTTAATACAAAAATCACATGTCTATGTAAAAGAACTAAACAAAGCACAATTAAGCTATTAAACATCATGCAATAAACAAATACAGTGGAAAAGGTACAAAATTACAGCATATTAAAATTGAAGCCAACTATATACAGTTAGCTGCAAGAAGCTCACTTTAAGCAGATTTCTGTCTGTCAGATAGAAAATTTGGTAAAATTAAACAAGATATGCTGGTTTTCTACCAAAAAAAAAGTGAGCTCATCCAGTTATGAAGTATTCTATTTTAAATACTGATTGGACTGCATTTTCAGAGTCCAGAAGTGAAACAACATGCTCCTCTGGCCACTCTTACATCTCTTTTACAGAGGGACAATGAACTGCTGGAATATTGAAGGCCGTCTTATTTGTTTGTTATCTTCGACATTTTGTTGAACATCGATCTTGTTTTTGAAACAACATAAAGGGTTATTTTTGAGTAGTTTGCACATGTTACTCTACAGTTGCAGTTAGACCTACACAGCTACATAGGTATGAGCTCCTGAATCTGCATGCATAATGAGCCTTAAAGTCTTTAATAGCAGAGCAATTTTACCTATGGATTTAATTTTGGAGAGAATACAAATTAAGAGAACGCTGTCAAACCCAGTACCACCAATGCAAGATATCTCCCTGTGTATTTGTCATGGTTTTGGATTAAACATTAGATATGTTTAAAATTCAACAGTAACAGCTATATCAATTGCAAAACCAGTTTTTGAGAACTATTTGGAAGTAACGTGAACTTAAAGATAGCAATCAAACTTACAACTTTACTTACAAGTTCTTGTACTTTACATAGAATTCCTCTATTTCTACCTCCTCTCCATTCTCCATCTATAAGAAAAGAAATATTGAAACATGAATTAAATCCATAAACAGCCCAATCTGTAAATGATTAAAAGCTATCTAAAATATGGAATATGGTCCCCACATAGACACACAAGTGGAGGTGTAGGAAAAGGTTTGTGTGGGAGGACATGGGTGAGGAGTTTCCTCCAGCTGCTTACCCAAGTACATACTGCACTGCTTACTACAACTTCCAAGACATGAATCATTTGAACTCCTCCCTAACCACATGCAGCTTCATTCACAACCTCACCCCAAACCTGGCTTTCTGCCAAACCCACAGTGTTAAGTAGAAGCCAAGTGTACCATTTTCTCAGGCAGCAGCCAATTAGTAACTGCACTCCTGAATGCCATATGTATTATTTTTGGCTGGCTCATGGCAACTTTACATTGTGGGTTTTGTAATGTTTTAAAAAAGAGTTTTAAAAGGGGTTTATTCCTCCATATAGTTAATAACTCCAAACAAGAAGCCATATAAAACTAAACCTTATACCTCTGCTAGAATTTTAGTGCATCAGTGTTCATGGCTTTAGTTTTACTCAATGGTGCAATTAAATTCACTCAGGCAAGATGTCTCACATACAGAGCAGCCAAATTAAATTAACACCCAAAAACTACATTTAAAGCAAGGTTAAAGTTGTGATATAAACCAGCAAAACCAAGGGCATTCAGTGCTAAGGGTTGAGACTATCCTTAACTCATCCCTAGTGCCAAAGTATTGCATAACATATGGCATGTAATACTTTGTTGAATTACTCCTGAACCCAGCCATAGGACAAACTAAGGACAGTGCATCAGGCACACATTTAGAATTCAGTTTATGTCACAACATTAACGGTTTGTGTTTACTAATGAACTTTGGAACAATTTTAAATAGAAGAGCATTTTCTGGTTTACACACTTCATCAGGGACAACAACATCTGTAATAAATATTGTATGCAGTATTAAACAGACAAAACTGTTGACTGCTGTGTAAGTCAACATTCTTTGTATTTATATACATATATTTTTAAAAGAAAGAAAAAAACATATATACACAAGAGAGACTACTCTAAAACTTGAATAGTCCTTTCTAGTTGTTGGCTTGATGTTACCTCCACAGCAGTGCAGTTAAGGAACAACAGTAGCAACTGCATTAAACTGTGTTCTAGCCCAGTAAAGTTCATTCATTTCTAGTCCCTGACTGACGTAGTCCCTTTGCTTCCAGACTAGCCAGGGCTTTTATCAGTTTAGCATTTATATCACTACAGTCTGCTTGTGTTCCTTTCCAGAGAGAGGAGCAACACCAGATGTCACCTATGTCTGCCTAAAGAAAAGGAAGATAAGGACCAGATTCCTGGTGCTACTTCTTGAATCCTAGGTCAAAGATGATAAACTGTCCAAACTATCCCCAATCCCTCAACACAGGGAAGAAACTTCTCTGTCACTTACAAAGACACTATCAAAGGAAGGAATCTGAAGACCATCAAGATATTTTTTCAACCCAAAAATTTAAGAGTCTTTCTCAAGATGATATTCACATTTAGAGATCAAAAATGCATTGAAAAAAGAAGCATTAATAAATAAAGATCACATTATCTGGAACTTATTCACTACCCCGAGGCAAAATTGGTCTTTAAGAAGTTAACTCTAATTTTAAGACATTAAATTCTTTTATTTTCAAAAATGTATTGCACCCAAGTCTCTCTGATTAAGTGTTAAGTCAGAATCCTTTGAGATCCATCAATCTAACAATGACAACATGGTTAAACACCTTTACACAGAGGTTTCATATTAGCCAATTTAACTCCCCTCAACAGCATTTCAGTCAAGCATATTTTCTGTCAGCTGCCAACTTAGTAACAATAATTTACAATGTAGATCTTGATAAACGCCATAACTCTTGTGAGTAAAACATTCCTGTATTGTTTAATAGGTCTAACTTGTATTGTCTAACTGGTCTGTGTTAATATATGTTCTATGAGAGGGCATCAAAGATTCAACTAAGTAAAAGAATTTCAGAAAAAACCCCAAACTTATTAAAGTATTAGTCTGGCATTCAACACTTACTCCCTCCTCCAAAAAGCTAATCAAGTTACAATTGACAGCCCTCAAGTAGGAGTTAACAGTACATCAGTTTAGGATATATGGTGACAGCAGCCTATGACTGTGACCTCACTGTCCAACCCCCACTATATGTACATTTACCTTAGCCAGGTAAAAAGGTGACATACAACATTTATGCAAATTTCTCCAAAAACCAATTATGCAGACATCCTAAAACAACACAGGGCAGATTTGGGCAATGCAGAACACTTCAAATTATCACTGCTAGCTGCAACCAGAATTGACAATCTGATCCACGGGATAAATAAATAATCCCTTCCTTCAAGGAATGCAAAGCAACACATAAGAAACAATCACCTCAATAGATACACAGCACTAGATTGTAAACTGATCAGTTTGAGGAAGAGATGTAGGCATTGTACACATTTCAATTACATCTCATTCTCATATACACTGGTAAGCAAAAAGACACATTCAGATGTGTAACATGCAGGTATAATGTAAAAAGTCCACATCTTTCCATAATATGTGCAATTTGTGCTGGATACCATAGTCAGCTCTATCCATTCCTTTTCAAAGTTAAGAAGCAGAGATTCAAAGGGGACCGAAGGAAAAATTTCAACATACAAACTTAAGGCATTAGGTTTGGAAAGAGAGTGATACATATACTTAATGCTTTCTGCAAGAGGAAAGCATATTCAAGGGAATCCAGCATTCCATGTTAAGGACAACAGAGGGAAACACTCTTTATACTCTTTATACAGTATTTTATACTTCAAACATGAACTAATTTCTACCTTTTACTCTATATGTTTCAAAAATGGCTGCAAGTAGAGTGCTGCACCCTATCTGGTAACTTCACAACTAGACGAAGATTATTTCTGAGAAAACCAGCATTTTATGATAAGAATACTGCTCCAAAAGCATGTTCATGATCTAATGTCCTTTACTTGAATGCAACATCTTTGTTACAACCTAATCCACTGAAAGGTTTCGTAGTGAAGCCTTTCCTCATGTTTATTTTATGCACTGGTCCTGATCGCAGCCATTTTACTTTGATTAGTAATCTAACAACCAGGGTTTTGATGACGTTAGTAAGAGTGCAAAAGACCTTTAATAAAAGCACAGTTGGACACTTCAGATGTTAAATATTAACATCCTGAAATCCATTTTTTTTTTGGATTTTGGAGAAGTGGGCTGGGGAGAAGAGCAGGGAAATAAGAGACACCCCTCAAACCTGTAAATACAATCCATAAAAAACATTAAAGAAAAAGCTCAAAATAGAGCTTGCCTCCAGCAGAGCTTGCAATCAAAGACATGTAGGCAGCAGACCAACCACTTCCCACAAACTGCAGCAAAATACACACTCCCCATGAGTAATCACACCTTTGTTTGCAGGGGAGAGGAAGAAGAGAAGAATAATTGGTGAAAAAATGTAAAGACATTTATGAAAAGACCGCATTCTCCTCTCCTGCATAGGAGACCATCAGGACAACTAATTACTCACTTTATATTACCTGAAGTTTATCTGAAAAAGAAGCCTATGGTTTGAAACACGAAATATAGGTCTAGACTTAAAAAAACCAAAAAAACCAAAAAAGACAACAAAAACAAACACTCCCCCCCAAACACACACAAAAAAACCCCAAACCCCCCCCCAAAAAAACCTAGAAGTTTTATGTTGTGCAAGGTGCATAAACAACTCAGACTGAATCACAGCCAGTCACGACATTGCATAATGTAGGTTTACAAAGCTGTTAATGATGTTAGGACAGTAGTAATAAAATTGAACACACAACCTCCAGCTCAAAAAAACCCCAAACAAACAAAAAACTCAACCCCTCACCCCCCAAAAACCAAACCAAAACACCAAACAACACCCCCCAAAAACAAAAAAACAAACCCCCCAAGAAACAACAACAACAAACAAACACCAAAAATCCCAAACCAAAAAAACAAACAAACAAACATTGAAAAAAAGAAATCCACAAATAGAGGCAGTTTTCCTTTCTTCAATTTGAAAATTAACACTGAGGAAAAGAAATATTTCTGGTTAACTAAGATGAACCCGAGTACCATATTTGTCCAACTGTAGTACAAGTCAGAGAATTAACTACACAAAGAGTCTACAAGATATAATCATTCCCTTTTTGGAACAAGTTCTTTTCTACGTTCTACTCAGACTTTGAATACTTTGGAAGTGCAAAGGCCAATCGAGTTACAAAGCAGATTAAAAAATCCATAAGCAAAATAAGAACATAACTAGCAATCAGGGCAGAATTAAAAGAGAACTTCACTTAACTTGAGAGTTTCTTACACCATCTTAGCATAGTGACAAGGAATGTATTAATCACCTGTATATGTAACATATTTGAGCACACGTGAATTTGTTTTAGCTGTTAAGCACAACCACTATCAAAAGATGCAAAACCTACGGGGCAAGGGCAGAAAAGGCAGAAACTTGGGCTGCAGGAGAGTTCTCTCATTCTTCAAACTCCTATGAAACATTGCTTTGAAGTGAAGAGCACCACAGATTTCCTCCAGATATGTGTATTTGCAAAAATCAAATTTTTCATCCAAGAAAATGCAAGTAATGAGTAGAAGATTAAACAATCTGTTTTGTGTATGTCCATCCAAAAGTATGTTGCATACTATCTAAATACACTTTCAGGGAATTCCCTCTATTCAACAGAACAGTTTTCAATTTGAATTATCCAAGGTATTTTAAGAACTCAATAAGGGGCTTCAGCAGACATATGCCTAGTCTATTTAAAAATATAGGCGGGAGGGGGTTTGTTTTACCTTTTTCTTGACTGAACGGCTACTCATGATTTTCTCCACAACAGGACCTTCAGCATCAGCAGATTCCTACACCATAAATACCATACAAGAGGTATGTGAGTGCATCTTTGTTACTTAAAGACTTCTTTTATTAGAAAAAATTTCAAATAATACTTTGCAAGAGGAGCTTAATAGACAGAAACACATTCTCTCCCTAGCATGAGAACTTAGAGGACTCAAATAGATTTAATACCATAATAAAGGATTGAAGGATACTTGTTTAAGCTCATTTTTAAGAGCTAATGCAACTCCAACTCTCTCAGTAAGGTTAACATGCACAGATAAACAGATATAACCACATGGGCAGTTCACCTCCCCTAAAATAATACACATTTTCAGCACCATACAGTCTAAATATCAGATGATGTTCAGAAACTCTAGTTGGATGATTAAGTGTCCACATGATTGCTATCAAAACTGCCTGCAATTCTCTATTACATTAATTCACTATTACAACAGGAGGCAAACCTACCAAATTCTCCTTCCGATAAGACACAATTAACAACGGAGATCACACACAATATTTCACAAGGCTTAACAAATTACCAAATGAAATACCAAAGAACATGTATATATTCTCCAATAGGTCATCAGTTAAATGAAGTAGTTCTTTGAAAAAGCACTACAAAACAATGAGATGGTTACAACAGTCATTCCTACAGTATTACCCCTCATCTTATTCAAACTATTTTATCCATCATTTACATTGCACAGAGAATAAAGTGTACCCTGCTGAGTACTACAAGGCAGTAATTTCATAAAGGAGTTCTTATGGTGCCTAGCAGCAGGGGACAAGCTTGAGTGGTTTATTAAAGTCACAGAAGCCAGACCACTGAATTCACAGAAGTAAATTCAAGATTCCTAGCAATACAGTTTAGGTTTCCCTTAGGTAGAGACCATTAATTTCAAAGAACTTGGCTTGAACTTTCAAGCTGTGTATCATCAGCTTGCAAACAAAGCCATGCATTGATATATTCTTTAAGAATGTAAAGAACTAATGCCTCCTGGCACACTGTGCCAACCGTGTATGAATAGGAAAAGGGTCCGTATTTGAACTTTGAATGCTGCAGTTACAGTCACCTTTCCAGTCTGTTCATATCTGACCTGTTGCTCTGACTGAGAAGTATTTGAAGGAGAGTCTCTTCCAGCAGCATCAGCATCATCAGCCTCCTCATCTGAAATCTTGAACTCCAGGTCTTCTGTATAACGCTTCCTCTTCACCTGCCTGCTGGAGCGTCGCTTCTGAATAGAAAGCATTAGTATTCTTCGTGAGAAACAAAACCAATGAGCAGCAGAATAACTGAGAAAACTTCTTTATGTTTCTCAAATACACCAGTGTGTAGCGAATGCTGTAATTTTTACAGCACCCTGGTAGAAATAGTAGACTCAGGACACTACTATTCTGAACTTCTGCCTGTTAGTGTTCTTAAATTCTGTAAGCAAAAAACAACAAAAAAAAAAATCCCCAAACAAAACAAACAAACAATCACAAACAAAAATCTACTTTATGGGTGTTCTGAGTTGAAAAGTGCGGTTTCCCCCTCTCCTTGTTTTTAACATTACTAAAACCATGTTAGAAAATTAGAAAGCCTATCTCAGCAATTACATCCCAAGAAGTTGTACCTCTCCACTCACATCTATGACAAACTTTGACAGATGGCCAGTGCAGGAACCAAACACCACCTTTCCACAGCACGGCCCACAGTGTTGCTAAGCAGTGACAACACACTTTCTTGCTCTCCCTGTCCACCCAGTTGTACCAGGATTATCTTGTAGGGGGAAACAATGAAATACGATTTCCTCACTCCACTGACCCAGCACTGTTCAGAAAGGCATCCTGCAGCACAGCATGGGAGAAGACCCCAAACTAATAGAGGAGAATGAAAAACTTGAACCACCCCAAACTGAAAACACGGTTTCTGTGTTCCCACACTCTCATCACCAGGATAAGAGAAACCTTCAGCAAAATCACACAAAACAATCTGTAAAATACATAACCATGCATTTGACAGAATTTGCAACCTGATGCTCAGTTGCTAGGCATCATTTTCTACAACAATCTAATTCAAATTCCCAGATAATCTGCATCCCATTGTATATTTTGAAAAGCTGAGTGCATATACTGTTGAAGGAAACTGTCAACTGAGTATCAAATATCTAAATGTACCAATGGATTTATTAAAAAATATACTGAATATCAATTGTTAAAAAAAAAATATTGATACTCTACTTATTTATACATCTTTCTCAGCTATCACACATCTTCACTGATACATGCAAATACTTATGTAGCTTGTTTAATAGACCTACACACCTGAGTCTCTCAATATACCATGTCAAATATTTACTTTTAGATAGTTAGTCATGCTTTTTAAAGCACAAACATCTGATGCACATCACAAAATTAGAAATTC
This sequence comes from Scytalopus superciliaris, assembly GCA_013400415.1. NCBI lineage: Eukaryota > Metazoa > Chordata > Aves > Passeriformes > Rhinocryptidae > Scytalopus > Scytalopus superciliaris. Next base: position 158,289 of record VXBX01006432.1, on the reverse strand, counting down.
CATCCTTAACTGAAAATGAAAATTTTGAGCAAAGGTTAAGCTTACATCACCCTTTTAAAAGATGATAATGTGGCTTCTACCTTTAACATGGTAACTTAAGGGGGTTTCCACAAAACTGTAACAATATTTTTGTACTTTAAAATAGATACCACTTGACAAATTTGCATCTTCATTTACATAATCACTGATGGGAAAATAGCAATTTTCTTCGGGCTGTATAGGTAAGTCTTACCACTATTTTTGGTGTGAAAAATCTCTTCTTCCATTTACCTAATAGAAAGACTGCCTAAAATATAATGGTAGTTCTTTATTTGAATTTTATTGACTTAACGAACTTCCTGTTTCCTCTTACATTCATATGAACTTTTTCAATTGATCTGCATTATTGTCAGAAACCGTGCATATATTTACATGCTTCAAATTATCTTTAGCTCATTAACTGTTCTATAGGTAGAAAGGAGTAATAGGCTTGATAACGGAATAGAAAAAGCCTGTATGGTAACACACAAAGGCAAGTATTTTTGCTCTTTAAACATAACAACGCACCACTTTGCGCATTACTACATAATATCGTTACAGAAAGTTCAGGACTTAACAGTGAGAACGCAACTGTGTTTCAGACAACTGCCTAACATCAGTCTCAGTTGGGAAATGCACAACAAGCTTATTAATTCTAGCTGTCTTAGCACATATTGTCAGAATCCTTCCCAAGCTTATGCAAGGAAGTATGGGTGCAGTATACCATGCACAGTATGAGAAAGTATTAAGAAAACAAAAAGTTACCTGAAATACTTTATTTAATTAAAAAGCGATGCAAATACCCTAAAAGTTCTATTTTAAAAAAATAAATTAAAAGTTTATCACCAGGTGAGTTTCACAAACAAAGTTTTCATTCCACTTCAGTGAAAACAAGTAAACATGCATAGATGTTGAATTGCAAACAGAATGTAATCTGCAAATTAACCCAAAAAACCTTCCTCTCTGGAGTTTTTTTAACATCTTTTGTCAATGCCATTAATCATGCTGAGAGAGATATGTGGCACAGGACAAAAAACTTAATTCTTCAAACATTTTAACATCTGCATGGTATAATTCAACTTTTCTAATTCAGAATACATGGCCTGAACAAATGAGAAAGAACACACTTTTCTGTTGTTGCTTTTGTTTTTAACTGGAATGCACTAGATTGCTCACATATTATTATACCCTACATCCTTCTAGAGAATAAGAGGAAAGGCATAAACCACCTTTTGTGTAGGAAACCATGTTTGTCAACATCCTCACCAGGCTACTTTGACTATTCTCAAGTGATCATCAATCTCTCTTAACCAGAAGCAACACATACACAGCCTGATGTGCAATGGACAAATGCAGTGGATTTCAATTACACCATTATGACTACTTAGGAATCTCATACCTTCCCCATCACGATCTGCCTCTATCCCTTCATGAGGGGATTCTTATTTTTAGTGGCAACTGAAACCACTGCCAGCAGCAATGAGCCAGGGGCTGACCACTTCCTAACATAGCTAATGACAGAGCATACAAAACTTGTTATATATGCTACCTCTATTTCCAGACTTTCTTTATATGAAATAAAGTTTGGACAGAAAATGATAGGTGTGCAGTGAAGAGAAATTAATCAATGTTAGCCCACAACTGGCCGTCCTGCAAAGCGGCCCTCCATCCATTAAAGCAGTATAAATACAAGTCCCTGACACATGCGTTTCCAACACTGCTTTGTCCTGTCTCATTCTGGATTTCAGAAGGTTTGCAAAGTGAAAGCAAGAAGAAACACTGGGCTTATAAGACCCTCGTACTAGTACATTATGTCTACAGAGTGGAAAATTCAGCACCGTAACTGCACCAGTGATGGAAGAGACCATGTGAAAACTCAGCATCATCACACACATATCTGCAGGTAAGAAGACTGCAAAGCAGAATTACGATGGAAAACACTTGTTTTCGTAAAATATTCACCACAGTGATTTCCAGTTCTCACCTTCACTGTAAACAACACAGAAATTACCCAAATAGTGGTATTTCTGCAACAAAGACCACAGGAAGTACTGTTTTACGTATCCAAAGCGTACACTGAACTTGAACAAAAGGATTACCTGAACCCCTGGGTCATCTTCATCTTCAGGATGAGGTGATGGTGGCGGAGTTTTTTCCAAATCTGAGTTTTCAGAACCTTCCTTTCCCTTGTTAACCTTTTTCTTCGCAGCACTCGTTTCTGAATCTTGTTTCTTATTACTGAAACAGAGGTATTTTTAATCAGTATTTGTAAAAAAAAAAAAAAATAAGCAAGAGGTGCTCAAGAAAACAGTTAATCTGTGAGATATTTGTTTTCAGTGACTTCATTATTTTCACCTGCCTTTCTTAAGTATTTCAACGTAACTGTAAAATCAGTGATGCATGGCCCATCACTACACATCTCCCATTCCTTAACAACAGATATCTCACTTCTTTCCTTCAATACCTTAGACAGCAACACTGGATGTGTACTCAACAGGAAACTAAAAACGGGACTGGAAAGGAAGAGCTGCTCTCTTCAGAACCTGCAATTTCTGAAAGCAGTGTTTGGGCAACGTGACACATGAGAAGAGAAACAGGATTATGCATGTATTTTTCTTGATATTAACTCTGCAAACCAGGTAAGCAGAACCAGAATAAGCATTACCAAAACAAAGCACTGAATAAGAAAATTCTTCCTTTTCTACTACAATCCTTGCTATTTCCAAGCAGGAAAAGCACTTTTGAGTCTGCTTTGAGGGCATAGATACAGCTTCCNTCAGCATCTGCACAACACTAGAAAGCTATATCCCCTGAGGGCAGAGAAATGTTTTGGGAGTTGTTTCTCCTTCTCCTCTCCCACGAAAACGTTCACCACCTGAGGAGCCAGGGCCGCATATCTCCAGCTGGACTCTGAGGCTTGGAAATCGGTGAGGACACGTGTATCAAAATCCAGCTTTAAATACACTGTCACCAAACAGCACACACTGAGATGGCCTGCAGCATTGCTGGGGTGAAATTTTTTAACGGCAGTTAAGAAGATCGATGGTAGAAGTTAGCATTTTTAAGCGCATTTGGCCTTTGAATCTCAGGTGGGGTTTTGCTAATTTTTTGTGGTCAGTGCTGCCCTGGCCCATTACCAATGTGAGGGGCATGCTGTGGGAGGGTGCTGCAATGCCTGAGAGCAGAGCTGTGTGCTGGTACCTGGCACAGGGCAAGCACAGGTTGCCAAGCACTGTATCAGACACTTTTATATGGTTTCTGCATACTCATAATTTTAATTTCATACCCAGGACAGTGCATGGGATTTGTTTTTCCTTCATAATCCTCAGATTTGCAACTTGTCATTTAAACATCAACTTTAAGCTTGTTCATTAGCCCACTAACAGCATATTTTGGAGTTGCAATTTTAAATTAAATTAAATCGAAACTTCCCAGTATGGCCACATGTCCCTTTGGGACTGGGACAACTTGGCTGCACAGTTATTCTCTCCTTGCAGCCTATGTTTAAATGAATGCTGATATCAAAGTTAAGGAAAAAAATTAAAATAGAAATTTACATGTGAAAAAGCTTTGAGTTTTGAACATGAATTTGTATGATTGCAACACTGTCTCTACTTGGTCCCAGTAAGGTCACATCTGGAGTACCGTGTCCTGTTCTGGGCTCTTCAGGACAAGAAAGACAAGTTGTTACTGAAGAGGGCCCAGGGGGTGGCCATGAAGATGATTAGGGGGCTGGAGCATCCCTCTGAGGAGAGACTGCAGGAGCTGGGCCTGTTTAGAGAAGACTGAGACTAGATGATCTCAGAGGCCCTTTCCAACCCTAACGATTCTGTGATTCATTACTAGATATAAATATCTCAAAGGTGGGTGTCAAGAGGGTAGCAGCACAGTCTTCTCAGTGGTTCCCCAAGACAGGATGGAGAGCAATGACGATAAACGCATAGCAAGAAAAACAGAAGTTCAACCTCAGCATGAAGAAGAACTTCTTCCCATGGAAGGCAGAGCAGCGGGACAGACNTGATTAGGGGGCTGGAGCATCCCTCTGAGGAGAGACTGCAGGAGCTGGGCCTGTTTAGAGAAGACTGAGACTAGATGATCTCAGAGGCCCTTTCCAACCCTAACGATTCTGTGATTCATTACTAGATATAAATATCTCAAAGGTGGGTGTCAAGAGGGTAGCAGCACAGTCTTCTCAGTGGTTCCCCAAGACAGGATGGAGAGCAATGACGATAAACGCATAGCAAGAAAAACAGAAGTTCAACCTCAGCATGAAGAAGAACTTCTTCCCATGGAAGGCAGAGCAGCGGGACAGACAGGCTGCCCAGGGAGTGTTCGCTGCCTGGAGACACTCAAAACCCACGCGGGCGCGTTCCTGTGTAACCTGCCCCGGGCGCCGCTGCCTTGGCCCGACGAGAGGGTCTCTAGAGGTGCCTTCCAACCCTCACAGTTCCGCGCTGCCGTCACATTAGCTGGGCGCAACGCAGCTCCGAAAGAAAACACCTCAAACCGCGACAATTTAAATAAATAAATAAATAGCGGGGGGTGGGTGGGGGGAAGAGTTTGACACGGCAGAAAGTGCACGGGGGCGAGGGGAAGAATTTGTGAGGGAGGGGCGCGGGCAGAGAGCGAGCCCCGAGAGGCGGCGGGGCCGGGCAGCGCTCGCTCGTCCCTCCCTCCCTCGGTGCCCGGCGGGCTCCCCTCCCTCCCCGCCGGCGCTTGTTTCCGCTCTGGCTGCCACCAATGGCACAAAAAGCCGCAGCTGAAGCGGGGCCCCCTTCGCCTTTTCATCCGCACGCCGAGAGCGCTGGNCCCCCCCGCGGTGCCCGGCGGGCCCCCCTCCCCCCCCGCCGGCGCTTGTTTCCGCTCTGGCTGCCACCAATGGCACAAAAAGCCGCAGCTGAAGCGGGGCCCCCTTCGCCTTTTCATCCGCACGCCGAGAGCGCTGGCGTCGCCCCGGCAACCCGCGGCCACGTGACCAGCACCTGCTCCGCTGGCCGGCGGCCACCGCGCGCTGCCATCTGCTCCCCTCAATCAGCGCCCGCCGCTCCGGCACCTGCGCGGCCCAACCACAGCCCCCCCGGCACCGACACACAGCANACACACACACACACACACACGAACCCTAAAACAGCAAAACCCAAACCCGCAACCAAAGCGACCCGAGCCCGCTTTACGCATTTCTCGAGCTGGTTTAACCCCGAGGTGCGGGTCGCCGCCCGGGGACACGCACCGCACTCAGCCGGGCCGTGCGGGCCGCCCGTGGGTAACGGGCCCAACGCCCGCCCCAGCAGCGGCACGAACAGCGGCCCGAACAAACAAACAGCGGGACTAACAAACAGCGGGCTTCCTTCGGGCCTCCCCGACACCTTTTCCCCTCCCAGCCACAGGCGTTTCTTGCCCCATATACACCCCCGAGCCGCGCAGTCACTCTCGGCAACGGAGACGCGACCAGCGCGGTTCGGACACAGTTTCAAATCAATTCCCTCGCTAGGCCGGTCATGAACAGACACATGAAAGAGCCACCAACTTGGGGAGAACAAAGCCCGTGTGCAGCTCCACCGGGAATTTTAAGTTCTAAATTCAGGCAGCGGAATTGCTCTTTTTAAATGCACAACTACAGTTTCCTTGAAGGGGGAAGAAAAAAAAAAAAAGCTGAAGTAGAAATAAACTATAGAACAGCACCATCCCCCTGAGTGAGGCCACACGGTGCTTCCCAGTGCATCACACACCCAGGAGCTTTACCTGGCCAGCAGGAGCATCAGCTTCCTGGAACTGTCAGTAACTGCTGTTCCTCTCCATCTTCCCACAGAGCCAACATGATTTGTTCCTGACCATTAAATGTACCCACTTTCAACTCCCACTTTCCACCGATCATCCTCAGGCCATTCAGGAACAGTGTTAGCCTGGAACAGAATTACCTTTCCATATAGAAGTACAGGCAGGTACTTAAAAGACTGTTCTCAGACACTTTGCCAGTACTATTTGGTTTCCCTGTCAATGCTCAACTCTGGATGCACATCTGATACTGCTTTCCAAACCTAGCAACAAGGAAGGTGAACTGCAATATACACATTTAGACAACTGTCTCTTGTATTTGCTTTTACACATGCACAAATACAAAACTTAGCCAAGTCCCACTGCAGACAAGATAGGGTCCAGTCCCAAAACAAGAACTATAAATCTGGGAGAAACTGAAGTAGTATTTGCCATATACACACACCTCTGAAGGGTTTCAAAACTGTCAGATGAACTAGTCCCTCAATTCAAGTGATACAAATACAGACATCTCAGATTAGACGTTTTACAATCTAGTTGTCCAATACCACTTCCTGGTTTCATCCTCTTACCCGCGAGGACTGCACAGCACGCTGACCAAAGGGGATCAGTAAGAAAACCTGCAGAAGGTCAGGTGAGCAAAGAACATGAAGAAAAACAGGCTGAAGAGGAAAACGGTAACTAGGACAACTGAAAAAAAAACTTGAATTACAATTTGAGAATGGTATCCAAACTCTGACAAAGTATTTTGTGTCAGTTAGCCCAGCAGCCACCTACAGAGCTAGGTGAAACTCCAGGAACCAAGTGACTCAAAAATAACACCAAAATCATGGTATGCTTTGCAGGATTAAGAGAGGAAGTAATTAGCCCATATGTTTACACTGTGTAACTACTTCATCTGAGTAATGGATAGATCTCTTTATTAGTATAATTTATGATAACTATCACAATTTCGATGATTTTCTTCTACAATTCTATGATCTACAGTAAGTCAGATGGATTACTGATTCCTATTTTACCATTTGGGAACATTATCCTGTGACAGACTCATGATTGGAACCTGGCTTAAGCAAACACTACACATCTACTGTGGAGTATTAAAATAATTTAAAAAAGAATCTCACCCTCTCAAAACGTCAGTGAGGTGAGACTTACTGTATTGCCTTACCCAAGGAAAACAATTATTTTTTAAAGCTCATAGTGTAATCAAAACTTCTTTTTAAAATCAATTTTTATACATCACTGAAGCAGGAAAAGCAATAAGAAAACAAAGTTTTTTCCCAGCATGAAGAGTCAGCCAAATTACTAAAAATCTTTGGTAACAGTGAAGCCTACAAGGCCTGCTGGCAGCACAAAGGTAAATATCAGGCAGCTGGGCTGGTTCAAAAGGGAGATGAGGACAGGTGTGAATAGGAACAGCCTCAGTGGACCGATGCATGGAAATCTCGCATGATTTCCTGTTCTCTCCCACAGGCAGCCCCTTCCTGCCTTGCTCAGGATGATCTGACCTTGGGAGTGGAAACTGTCACCACTGCCTCGGGACCTCTCTTCCTGTCCTCCAGCTCCCCAGGGTGCTGCTCCCCCACACAGCAGCCTCTTCCCGCTTCCGTGGCCGGGAGCCATCCCCTTTCCGATACAACAAACAGCCAATCTGTGCGCCAAAAAAACCCTTCTCCACCTCCCTCTAAAAGCTGTAATTACGCTCATGTTTAGCACTCCCCTTGTAAGCAGCAAATCATTTGCCCTACTCTGCATCCCTGGGTGCTGCTCTATGTGTGTGAAGGATGAAGAGTTTTCCCTGCCACAGGGAGGGGAGGAAGCAGACACGAGCAGCCTTGCAAAGAACGACACACTGCTTTGAGGAGATGGGATGAGGAAGAGCTACTGCAAAGAGCTGCCATTTGGCCCTTGCAAATAGTTACTGCTTCTCCCACCATAATGGGTGGCCACTCTCCAGGGTTTCATAGGAAGTGGCAGGAGAGATATCAGCTGTGCTGCAGTGTGATCTTCTCAAACAGGTGGTCCTCATCTCCTCCAGGGACAGGCACAGGAGGAACAGACATCTGAGCCATGACTTTGCAGTTCAGCAGGATTACTTGCCTTTCCCTGGCCATCTCCTTTTGGAAAAATCTGCCTGCTTTGCACATGCCTGAAGCTGGCTCCATAACATTTAGAGTCCACATAATACTCAGTGCCCATACAATTTAATGAAACCCCTTCACTTGTGATCCTAGGTGCTTTCAAACTCTACTAGTTTGGTCCACAAGAGGTTTGTTCTGCAATTTTTTTTTTCTAGTCACCACTGTATTTGTCTTTCTGTATTGGCAGGATTGGGCCAATATTCATTAGAACTGTAACAGTACAATATTAATGTGTGATCTTTCTTTCACTATGCAGTGTAACATACTAGCAGCTCATTTGGATGTTTTCTTTCTTTTTAAGATGCCACAGGACACACAATTCAAACAAACACAAAATTAATCAGCTTCTTCCATTCTCCACTCTGACTTGCCCCTGAGCTGTAGGTCAATTTCAGTGAGGCAGGTTGCTCACTTTGTCACAAATTACACCAAAGATAAAATAGATGTGAAGGATAAAATTTCTGGGGGTTTGTTTTTGTTTGTTACATAAAAGGATTATACTTTCAGTTGAAATTGGAAGTAAAATAACAGGGTTATGAGCTATATTAAATTACAAAACAATTAAGATAATTAAATACCACGTATTTTATCTATGTGTATATTTGAATACAGCCTGTGTCAATATTAACTATCAAGGACTCATTGTGCTCTATCCAAAAAATGATGCTCTTCAATGAACACCTAACTTTATTTACCTCAATTTTACATGACTGCAAAACTCTTGTAGTGAAACTGATCAGCTTATTCAGGAATGAGAACCATTAGTTAGGCACAGGATTTAGAAATCTAAAAATCACACTACTCTTTTCAATGCTTAGAAGCAAAATACCAAGCAATATGAGCAGTAGTAGTAAAGACATGCAGTTGTACTTTATCAAAATATTTTACTTTACATAATCATACATCATCTATATTAACTTTCATTAATCTCACTCATCTCAACTACTGTAATATTTCCTTTCCAGAGTTAGCACCACTGAAATACTGTGGCTCGTACGATTAAACATTTGGACTGTTGATTTATTTAAAACTTCATTCAATGATCTGTCACTAGACAGGCTCTCCAGTCTGTGATGTTGCCAAAGTAAGCAATTCATTTCACCAATTTAAAATTCTTTGGCAGCACAGCATCTCAACACAGTCTCCAAGTTCTTCAAAGAAGCTTGATACCGAAGCTTACAAGACCAGAAAATGAGAACAACCTTGTTTTCAAGAGTGTTCGGTAATAAGAGACACAAGCCCATTATGGCAAAAGTAGGACTTTCTCCACACCCCTGAGCAAGCATAAGGAACATGGAATGCTCTGAATGCTGCTCCAAACATGTCTCTCTCACAGGTAAGACAACAGAACTTACTAGAATACTGATAGTCACCTGGCCACCCAGAGATGAGAGTCACTGCATGGAAAACAAGATGAAGACTCTCCTACAAATACATTTAAGAAAGCAGTGATTTGTTCCTTCAAAGGAGACACTGCTCCTTTAATTGCATGGCATGTCCCACAGCTCCTTTAATCTGCATGGCGTGTCTCAAGATTTAAAGACACATGTGGAGATATCAGGACTGAGTGGATGGGACAGCCCAGCTCAGAGGTCTGATGTCCAGCACAGCCACAGGAACCCATGCACATTCCTGAGGCAGACTCCTTCTAACCAAGGGATATTAAACAAAGCTTAATTGCAGCTGAGTCTCTGTAAAACTGCACTAATTGAGAAGTCCCGCAGGAAAAGATTTTTTACTTTTTGGTGGCAAAAGTTGCTGGGAGATGCTCAATGGCGTGAGTTACATAACCTGGTCAACCTTGAAACCTGCAAGTCTACGGACCTGCAGCATTTCTCCTAGGAGGAAAGGCTGAGAAAGCTGGGCCTGTTTAGCCTAGAGAAAAGACAACTGAGATCTTATCACTGCATAAAAATAGCTTAAGGACTCGGCACTGCTCAGTGGTGCCCACTGACAGGACAAAGGGCAGTGGGCACAAAGTGAAACACAGGAAGTGTTTCTGAGTATCTGAGTATGAATAAAAACTTCTTTACTTTGGGGGTGACAGTGCAGTAGAACAGGCTGCTCAGAGAGGCTATGGAGTCTCCTTCCCTGAAGATATTAAAAACCTGCCCGGATGCGATACTGTGCAACCTGCTGTAGATGAACCTCATTTAGCAGGGAGGTTGGACTACATGATCTCCAGGGGCCCCTTTCAATCCCAACAATTCTGGGATTCTGTGAAAAGGTTATTTTAGGTGATACAGTATTTTGATGTCAAAAATACATCCTGGGTGATATATAACCTAAAGAGTTTTTCTAAGCTATGAATTGCTGCTATGTATGTAAACCCCATCCTTAGGACAGTCCAGTACACAGTCAAAGTAACTTCTGCAATAGGGATAGGCTGATCAACTGTAATTTACTGATCAGTTAATATAACCTATTCACAACAACCCTTCACTTTACAAGACAGTGTTTATAAGTTTTTCAGGAAACATTATCTTTGTCTTGCTAAAGGAACAAGTGACATCTTAGTGTTCATGCCTTGTTTAGCCACGTAGCTGTATCACACCCAATAAATAGTCAGTCTCGTTCAATATATGCAAAGCTGATTCATTAACTGCAGTTTTTAAACCCTAATACAAATGGGTTTTGCAAACTGGTTTGGATTAACCAAGTCTGGCTGGGCTTCCATCTGGAAGTTATATTTTATAACACTAGCCACATCTTGAAAAACAGATTCAGATGTTTGGAACAAATTCAGAACAGTTGTAAGAAATTCTAGGTACAAATGAAAAAAAAAATTGAGCTTTAATGTCTTTTTCCTCTCTGTTTTCTTTCAAGTAGGCATTTATAACCACAGCATTTAGGGAGTTGAGGGGCAAGGAAAGAATCTGTGTTATTATCTGTGACGCATTTACTCATGTGTAACGGCAGTTTATTCTTTCTTGTACTACTCTACAGCATTTTAAGCCTATCCTGATAAAGGGACACAAGGCTGAATGAAAACAGTTAAGAAACAGGGTTGAAGCATCTGGTCCATCCACAAAGATTTTCTGCTAGGAAAATTGTCTTTATATGAAACAGCAAAATGAATACAATCCCTACAGTGAGGATCCACCAATATCCATATAAAATGCCTTTTAAACAGCAGAGCTTACAGATCATGGGTTGTATTAGTACAAAATAGTGTCTGTAAGGGTTGTACAGCTTACAACAACGTGAAGTACCTAACTTCTTAATTTAGGGAAAAACCGCATCAAACGTTTTTACTCTAAGCCTTCATCTCCGAGTTTGGTCAAAGCTCCATTAGTGTTGAGAATGAGAAGAGAAGGAGTCAGTTTTGAAATCTAACACGTCCAGAAACTTTTCTGCCTTGAAAAGAAAAATTAACCTTCTGTCTTTCCAGCTTGCTCAAAATAACTGTGAAGCCATAAACAGGAAAGTCAAACGAGACAAATGTGCCCAAGCTTCTCAAAAACATGATGTTGTAGATGGTAGATGGCAAACGACAAAACAAGATTTCCTCTCCACCCACGCCATTTAGCACAGATGCTCTAGAAATCCCACAAACACACTGTTTCTCTCTGATCGCATATAGAAGTTTCCTGACTTACCTAGCCTTTTTGCTGGTCTTGGGTTTTGGCGTGGTACTTTTTGCTTTCTTTTCCTTTGGCTCTTTAGGGGTCTTAGGGACTTTGGGGGTCTTGGGTTCCTTCTTTTCCTTGGGCTCTTTAGGATCCTTCGGTTCTTTTTTTGCCTTGGGCTTTTTCTTTTTCTTCTTCTCTTCTTGGGAGCAATCCACTGAGTTTCTGCTTAGATTCTGGCTGTCAAGTCCCCCAGGAAAGTCGTCCTTACCAAAACCTTTACTAGGACCTTCTGCAGCAATGTGATTGTTTTTCTTTTTCTTTTTCTTTTGCTGGGGCTGCGGCTCAATTGACGGCAGATAATCATCGCTTTTCACTAGCTGGGTATTCGGTCCACTAACCTGAGTCATATCCGGCACTGGTTTCTCTAAAAAGGGTTCCGACGGAGAATGCTGAGAGAGAGAAATACAAATAAAATTGTAGATTCACAACTTTGATTTCTGAAACTTTGCTCTTTTGGAGCATAAGATAACAGAGGAAGAAAATACTATGCACAAGATTAGCTTATTAACAAGATTCAACATATATGAAAATGTTGTGCAGTAAACCAGGAAAGAACAAAGCTTTTTGCAGTCAAAACAGTAGCAAAATGACCAGAAATTCTTGATATATCAAGGGTAAAATTATTCTAAAGCTTGTATACAAAGTGGAAATATAGAAAATACTTAGTCTTCAACATTTAGATGCAAAAGGAAAGCAAATGTTGTTTCAGATATTTCAAAACAGTTGTTAGTAGAATGAATATCTTGTTACAAATTATTCAGTTGCACTGGAATTTTGTCCTTTGGGGAAAAAATTGTTAAAGTTTGTTTCTAGACATTCAAAGGAAAATAAAGTATATTTACAGGCTGTATTTGTAAAAAATTAATCAAGGCAATTTACATTGGTTCAGCTGTGACAGGAGGTATTTTGATCAGCATGTGAAGGATTAAGCCACTTGAAAATGTTACATTTTATGTCAAAGATCTGCAGCTCCCAACTTGTCCTGAAAACAGATTTGTTCCTGCTCCAAACTGCATAAAGAAATACCATAAGTGTTTATGAACCTGCATAAACATCCTATTTCAAAGTCTCTATGGTGTATCAGATTTATGCCAGACTTAAAAACTACAGGAAAACCTATGTGTAATTACACAAATGTCAAATGCCTGAACTAAAAACATATTGCATATACTGACAACTGTTTTCATCTTAATAGTTCCGTTCTATACAAAAATCCACAAGCCTGCAGTGAAAAGATGTGCAAACTCTACCATGACTTTGCAGCATTATCAAAGCTCTAACCTGCTTCTCCTGCCTGCCTGCCTGTTGTTCTAAGTGCTGGACAACAGAGCTTTGCAAGAAGAAAAGTAATAACATGACACCATACTGATGCCTTTCTCGGACATACATATACAGTCAGATCATTTTCCCACCTTCTCTCTATTTCTCCTCCTTTTCTCTTCACAAAAAATTAAGCCAGAATGATTCTAGGTGAATCCCCATTAGCCATGGTGTCAAGGTCTAGCCTTTGCATAAATTCATCCACTGAATTAGGGAAAAGTTTATAGCACACCAGAATTTTACTTCTTGGAATAGCAGTGACTGTGTAATTGTAATGTTCTTCACATTTCCTTTTCTCCACTTTTTATTCAAACTGCACTTAGAAATGGCAAGCATGCAAGTGAATGACTACAAACCCGGAGCATAAGGAGAACCGATGGGCATACACAGACATATACTTCAGCCACCTGGATCTAAATAGAAATGCACTTAAGATTTAGGAAACAAAATTCTTGATATCATTACACGAGAAAGTGAATGCATGTGTATCTTTCCAAACTTATTAATATAATTTTCTGGATGTAAACAAACTGAACGAGTGCAGTCCTAAGTACTTCTGGCATTTCTTCAGAGTAGCATAAAACCACTGTGCCCTGAATACACTCACATACTCAGAAGCTAACCAAGCAGCAGAAGGAGCAAGGCTGTCAAGAAGAGAACACAAGAATTTTCTCTGCTGTCTGGGAGAGATTTGGATGGTACATGGTATACACTAAAGCTCTTGATGGAAGAGACAGGACAAGAAGAAAGGCCTGAGTGACAGACTGAAGGTCTTAACCAAGAACTTCCAGGGTGACTTCTGCATGTTTCTGTCGACCTGTTTATTAAGATACTTTCTTGTGCAACAAGATCTAAGTTGCAGTGGAAACTCAGCTCTAATGCAAACCTAATGCACCCGTTGCATTAGCACCGACATCAATCAGCCCCCATCTCAAGCCCATCTCATGTTAGGCATCCTCAAGGATGAAGCAACATCTGTTCTAGAAATCCGAAATCACCATTGACACTTACATCTCCATGCCAGAAAGTTCACAAAAATTGGATATTTTATAGAAAACACTGATCCCAGAAAGTCAGTGGTAACAATGAGTTCTGCAGTCCAATTATGCATTACATAAAATAGAGATCTTTTAGAATGTTCTAATTGGTTCTGAATTTGGTTGACTGAACTGAATGTCTCCTCAGATTTGTTCTGTGAGGCAGAACAAAACTGTCTTCTCTCTACCTCAGACTGTTATGTATTTGTACTGTCTAACACTTAGTTTTAGGTAGGAAAACAACTAAGTATTACACAGATCACCTGTAAGTACTTCTCACCCCTAGGCTTTCAGAACAGTACTTTTAACATACATTTTTGCAAAGTAGTCAGTATATTTCGGTATTATCTGCCATTTCATATCTCATGTATCCTACATTTTGCAGAAACCTCAAGTGCAAGTTTCACCAATTTCTTCACCAAGCTGTCCACTGAAATATTCAATCATCTTTTAAAATACTGTCCACTTGCTGTGTCTAACGTATAAGAAATCTAACGTTTTCTTCCCAATATTTGTACATTCTGTATTGAGCAAATACCTTGTATTTGGCACTACATTATTTGTTTGCCATGTTAAGAGAGACTTATAACTATCTAGCAGCTTACGCATAAGGCACAACTTTCTAGAACAAAACAGAATCAGTAGTTTAATTTATTTTTCTTCCTCTTGAGCTTATGAAACAGCCAAGCCAACAAATATTAAAACCCACAAGAAATCCAGTAATGCCATGTAAATTTAGTTCTATAAAATTTTCAAGGTTGCACCTTCATTAGTGATACGACTGTATCACTGAAATCAATATTCTGTTTTATACATACTTCAGTATTCGAAACAAATTAATCCTTGTCTCCTTTCTAAGACTTGTGGGTTGGTTTTGCTGTTTGTTTTAGAAGTCTGAACAACTTTCAGCAGTCATAGGCAAATCTGAAAGCCAAGCTTTCCAAATCTCTGCAACAGCAGTGTCAGCCCTTCATGATTTTGACATGTGTAGTTTTAATGGAAGGTCTGGCCAGAAGGTGAAGCACTGAAAATGGCACCGATTGCTGCCATACTGTAGTACCCAGTAACTAACCCATCCTATGAAAATTCAGATTCTCACTCCTCAGAAACCTTATCCATAAGAATCATTCTCAGCTCTAAAACAACTTAAACTATACATTACACCTAAATGTTATGCTTGAAACAAAATAACCCCAAACTTACTGCCTTTAATTTACCATACCAAGTTATGTGCACTACCAACCATACAATACTACGGTTTTGCTTCATACTGTTCACAGCCTCAGACACATTAAGCTACAAAAAGCCAACTCTGCCATAATTAAGCTTTGGTTGTATTTCCCATTACTTGAAAATACTTTTGCCACATGCCACTCCCCTTGCAGTTTTGCACATTTTGTAAGTCCCCTATATGTGATTTTCTAAATTGTAGTACTCTTTCAAAGAAATAGTTGTGAACACTTTTATTTTTCTAGGAAGTCTGTGGCTACACTTTTGCAATATGCTAAAACCGTTTATCCCTAACCGACAACCCCACATTGCTCCCTAGTGTGAAGCTGTGTAGGAGCAGCACAAACCTAGTGAGAAGAAGAGATGGAAAGCAGCTTGAAAGATGCATTTTCTTACCCCAAACCAATTGCCTGCTCTTTCCTAAGTAGGGAGAAAAGGAAGAACAACTGGCTTTCACTAGTAAATATTAGATTAAGCCTACCACAGGGAATTATTTCAAATAGTTCTACTTTAAATCAACAAAGGATTAGGTCTAGTTACAGGGTCACAATTTCTAATGAAAGAAACCCATTTCCCATTTATAAAATTTTTAAAATATGTGTATTACAGGTTTTACCAAAAGATTGGAAAAAATTATCTGCATACTTCACAGAGATCACTTCTCCTGCTGTTTTTAGTAATAACAAAGCCATAATTTAGTATCTTGGTACAGAATTTAATCTTCCACAGGAAAGAAACCAATGAAGATTAAATACAAATAGGTATTCATCCTATTTGATATTGCAGCAGAATTATTTTTGCTATTATTTGAAATAGGGTGAAAAAGGTGGTCAAAAATATTGCTTTGTTTACTAGACCCACATCTCTTTAAATCTTTTAGAGAAAAGCTGTTTTTGTAAATATTTAACAAAGAACAGATGGCCTGTTTTAATCATGCGAAAAAACCTGGAGCTCACATTAATACTCCTACCAGCGACTACTGGGGCTAGTCACCTCCCTAACCAGCAGCATGGCACAGCCTTCAGTAATACCATTTAATTTTACAATGGACATTTTCTCATCAGTTCCCACTGCTTGACAGTTAATCGATGCTATTAACATGCAATATCACAATGCAGGACACTCCTAAAGATCACGGCTTATTAGAGCAAAACAGATTCTTCAGGAACTCTGAAGAGTTAAAATCATTTGCAGCTCAACAGGCTACCCAGCATGGTAATATGCTTTTGCACTGTCCGTAAGAGCCAACAACATCCAAGGAAATAAAAAATGAAAACACTGTTGGAGAAACTGTTTCTAGACTGCAAAAATCTCACTTTTCTGGAATTCCAACTTATTTTTAAGCTTCCAAACATGTATCACTAAGAATTGAAAAATTAAAACCAAAGCTGCCTGTGTTGCACAGCTGCTTACGCGTCCAGAGCTAAGCTCATTCTCTGCGGCCCAAAGCACAGAGAGCTGTCTCAAACCAGGCCAGTTACATGAAGTAGCAAGATGGACAGGATGTAGCATTAATCCAGTGAGGGTGAGTGGCAGGGAGGGAGGTTAAGGAGGACAGTCTTTCTGTTGCTTGAACAAGGACTGAACCACAATCAACTGTACTTAAGCACTGAAAGCAGCTGAGTGTCACTTCCCCAGCAGAGCAGCAACTTGAGCCAATATTGAGCTTTAAGAAGTATGAAGCAAGAGCAGGAAAGTATGCGACATGAGTCAGCTAACTTTTTGAAATTTAAACATCAGCACCAAACAAAACAAAAAAAAAAACAAGGTCCTTTTTAGCAGGACCACTTTCATTTCCCTTATGGGTATTATTTTCAGATTCCCTGGTCTTTTCCATATTTTAATAAAGATCTATGATAACCACACTTTATTTAAATTTTCCAGTAAAACTTCGGTTTACTAAATTGTCTAACAGTGAAGCAAGTGCTCAGTCAGTTCCCACTGACTCCAAAATACAAACCTCTCCATTATGATCTCCATACAATGGATGATTTCACTTTAGGTAAATCATTACAGAATATTCTCCATTGCAGCCCTGTTAAATTATCACATTCACTTTGGAAAAGATAAAGTATCAACCTGTGACCAAAGAGAATTGTTTTAAAACAGAAGACAGACTACAGCATTGCTTCTGACAGTAGCCTTACCTAGAGCCACAGAGATCATTCATTTTCAAATTGTATCTTTCCTGATGGCACAGTCCGAAAGGTGTTAAAAGCCATCACACCTTGAAATCACTCCACAATTCTTTATTTCAAAGGTTAATGAAAGGATTTGTCATCTCTCTGGATTACTTAGAATTAACTACTCATCTTGACTATCCTCCAAACAAATAATTTGAAAGTTTCTGCATCGTGTCTCTATACATTGCTGTACCCGTGCAATTCTCAACTTGTCTCCCCAACATTTCACCATTAGGCCTCTCTTGGTGCTCCCTCGATGAAGCATGCTTTGTCTTCTCTAGACCTCTGTAAATACTTTTCAGACATTGATCATATGGAAAGCTACGTATCAGTTAAAACTCCAGAGCAAATAGGAATCAATGCCACCTCCAAATCTCCAACCAAATGCTGGTATACCTACATTCAAAAACACATCTGTAAAGTATTTTTTCCTATAGCAGCCGAAGTACAGAAACATCCTCAAGACTATGTTCACACCCCTAATTCTTTCAAAAACCTGTTTAACCAATCTCTTTCTTCTCCTTCATTGTGAATGGTGATCCCTTCCATGTGAAACTACCACCTTGAAGATGCATATGACTTTTACTGTACTACATAAAAACGCTTAGCACTAAACTTAAAATACTTTGGGGAATACAGTGCTGTTTAGAAATAACTGACATCTCAGTAAATCAAACCCCTGTAAGAAAATTGTAGTTCCAAAGTGAAAACTGGCATTTATAAACCAACATGTGCTGTCAGTGATCTCTGCAATAAAGGGAAAGACATCACACCAGATGAGAATGAAAGAAGTCTATTTTGCAAATAGGTTTGACAGGAATATAAATTTCTTGACATACCTCTACAAAACAGATGAAACTGTATGGAAAACAGAAGTTCTATTAGTACCTTCCTAGCAAGACAGAACTTGACAATTAAAAATCATTGTGCATGAAAAAAGTTAATGTTTTAGCGAAGTGTTGCTGTAATACCATTTTATTTCTTAGCTTGTCCAAAGAGAAAACAGGATATTCTAAGACTATCCTAAATCATCCTGCTCTGTTAGTGATACTGGAAACCTGTTAAAAAACAGGCATAACTACAAACAAGTACTAACTTACTGATCCAAACTTTTTTTAAAAAACTCTGATTCAAAACAACTAGAATTTTGATGCAGCAGTATCCTCACAGTGGAGTGGAAGCAATTAAAACTAATCTTAATGCCCTCTGCCACCACAGCAAAAGTACAATCATTGCTGATTTGATGGAGCTGAAAATATCACCCAATTACTGTATCTGGAATAGTAAGGACATGCTATGCAAAATACAGTTTCTTATTTGAGTCTCAGCACAGCTACAGTATTAGAATTGTTTGTTTTCTGGTCATGTATTCTGTGGAGTAACACAGATTACAAAATACGAATGATACTAATGTGACCATCCAAAAAGCAAACATCCCATTATATTTTACACTAATCATATGCAGCAACAACGTTTCATGCTCATAGAAAGAGCCATTACTAAGCCTATGCAATATCAGCCAGAGCAATGAGTGCTGATGGTTTGTTCACAGTTCAAAAAACAACAAGCTTGCCCCATAAGAGACTTCCTAGGTTGCTGTCCATCAATCAGAATCGAATCAGTGTTAATCAGGCAATCCCAGACAACTGCTATCCCTAAAATAATGAAGCATTCATGACCCAAATTAGTTTTCTACACAAGACATAGCAGCAGCAACTCCATGGACTGCATGTAACTGCTAATGTGATGATCTGAAATACTTTTTTTTTGCTACAAATTGCTTTGTAATATATACTGACTTACCCAGTAAAAGATTTCTCCTATTGCAAGTAGGGCAGGTCCTAAGTATTACAAACAGCAGTCAGACTCTCCATCATGACAATACAGACTAGTTGAAGATTCACAATTTTAACTAGTTTTTACTAGCTCTAGCTGCAGAGAAATATAGAAAGGGTGGGACAGTTAGGTACTGAATTCTACTGGCAAAAACTGTATTGCTCATGTTGACTGACAGCTTGTCTACCTCAAGCCTGCTTTTCCTGCATGGCCACAGCCAAACAGATCTTCATTTCTGTGTGCACTCCAATAACCAGAAGAAGACATGCCAAAACATGCCAGTGTTATACCACGGAAGTTCTGTAGAGTTTATGCCATGCAGTCTATACCACTGGTGAAAAAACAACTGGCACACCAGCAGTAAAATGGCTCACCAGCAAAATAGCCTATGAGAATCTTTCTCCTAACACTTTACTTCTGAAGGGGCTGCACAAGTCTTATGAGGAGTGGCTGAGGGAGGTGGGGCTGTTAAACCTGAAGAAAAGGCGGCTCAGGAGAGACCTTATTGCTCTCTACAACTACCTGAAAGGAAGCTGTAATGAGGTGGAGGTGAGTCTCTTCTCACAGGTAACAAGAGACAGAACCAAAGGAAATGGCCTCAAGTTATGCCAGGGGAAGTTTAGCTTGGATACTAGGAAAATGTTTTACACAGAAATGGTTGTTCAAGCATTGGAACCAAGAAAGTGGTGAAGTCAACATCCCTTAAAGTGTTCAAAAAACATACCAATACCGTACCTGAGGACAAGGTTTACTAGTGAACACAGTGTTGCCAGGCTGATGGTTGGACTTGATAATCTTAAAGGTCTTTTCCAACCTTAACAATTCTTTGATTCTGCCATGTAACATCTGTATTTAAAAATGTGTGCATTTTCTTTTTAAAGCTATGTCTGTGAAGTTATACCTTAGCAGAACTATAAAGACACCTAGTGCTTACTAGAGAATTCCTTGGATTAGAGAATATCCAGGAGATTTACCAAGTCTTTTCCAATCCCTCTAAAATAAGGCAGTGGCTGCTCATCTCCAAGCAAGATAGGGAAGTCACACAGTAAAGTAAGAACATGTAAGGAGGAAAGAGTCTCCAGAGGACCTAGGACAATACATCTGCACATATTCAACTAAAACAGTAATAACTAAACTGCTATTATTAAATATATAAGCATTATAAAGACTAACCTAACATTTTAGCATATGTACAGGCTGAGTTGTTGCTCTTGGGCTTGCCTCCATGTTCCTCACAGCCCTTAGATTTCACTGTGAAAGCAAAGCAGTTCCTCCAAAGTAGTAAAATGCAAACATCCTCTTTCTCATGGGCATATTTCACAGCCATCCTTTGAAATCCAAGGTCCTGAGGGGAACAGAGAAACTGGACTGTCCTGCACATACAGACTCCTCTGTCAGCCAGCAGAATTTCCTCTGTTCAGTTACTGAATGTCAAATACATGGGGATCCATCCTCTCTGAAGGGTAACCTGTTCCTACATCATCTTGTATTGCCAGCACCATAGTTTATGATGCTCTGGTACAAACTATGATTTCCACTAGACACCCTGTTCCCGACCCTGAAAAAAGAAAAACACAACAAAGCAGTCCTAACTGACTTGGTATATTAAGCACTTACAGCATTCCCATAGTATTCAAAGTGATAAATGTCCTCTAAAAATTTGCTTTTTTTCTAAAAACTTAAAGTCACTTAGAGAACCATTTTAAGAGGGACCTTATATGGGTCACATCTACTTCTATCAATACATTTCTCTACTGTTAACAAATCTAAATCACAGTGACACACAGCAAACAGTATCATGCTTATGACTAAAGAGAAAAATCAAAGACCAGCATACATGGTACAAGTGCTGGTTCTTCTGACCAAAGACAACCGAAAATGTTCTGTCTGTGATTTCACTGCTGCAAGCAACAGTAACAGTAAAAGCATTACATGCCACGACAGCAACAGCATTTTCATTCTGGTACTTTATCTTCCACTCCTTCTAACTCCCAAAAGAAATAACAGGAAAACTTATGTTACAGGCTATAAATATAAAAATAAAAGGTGAAAGGCAATGCGATATATCTTACATGTTTACTTGAAAGATACATACTATTAAAAACATAAAAATACAAGGTGTATATGTAAATTCAGAAGGTAGATCTCTTTTTTGATTTGCCAAACCTCTAATAAAGTATTCTTTATCTGAATTCAGGTAAGGCCCATTTCATCTTCTCATAATTTACTACAGATAAAGTTTACTTCAATCTAAGGAAGGGAGAACAACAACAGAGAGAAGAGCAATATGTTTGGGGTGGTTTTCTTCACTAGATTAAGCTGAAGACTTGCAGACCAGAAAATATTTTTCTCCTGCTTGCTCTGCAGCATTTAAGATTAAAGTAAATACAAGTTACAGAAATACCACCTGTCTGATGGACATCCTGTGAGCCCCAGTCCATTGCTTGTAAGGACAATACTGATGCTTTTCAAGTATGCATCATAGAATCATCAAATATCCTGAGTTGGAAGGGATGTACAAGGACCATGAAAGTCAAACTCCTGGCCCTACACAGAATCATACCAAGAATGGGAGCAATGTCCAAATGCTTGGGGCTGTGACCACTTCTCTGAGGAGCCTGTTTCAGTGCTCAAACACCTCTGGGAGAAAAACATTTTCCTCATATCCAAAGGAAACCTCCCCTAACACAGCTTCATGACATTGCCTCCAGTCCTGTTACTGCCACCAGAGAGAAGAGGATCAGTGCCTGCCCCTCTGCTTCCCTTCATGAGGAATTTGTAGACTGCAAAAGGACCAAACTGCAACAGACTGTAAGGAAATACAACTGGAGCAGATGGGTGCCAATCTAATTATTTAGCACCACCTACACACCTCTGTATTTTTCTACAACATGCCTGTGCCAGAAAGTCCTAACTCAGCCTTCACATCCACGACTATGGGCCCCACCTGCGTGCACACACCATAATGTCTCTTCTTCTGGGCTTGGTCACCTTCCAGTCTTGGGAAGCTTTAGAAAGACAGGCAGTTCTTTCAGCCTTCTGGTGGTAAATCACGATCTGTTTTGCCACAGATACCTGCCCTGGGGCAATCTCTCACCCCTCTTCTGAGGCCATTCTAATGCAACGGGTCTAGCCCATCTCTGAGAAAACCATCTCTCAGGGGATAGCCTGGGGATCTCAGCTGCTCACCAACCCCTCACTCACAGACATGAATGAGGGCAACAACGGAAGACATGATTTGATACATTCATAAAACAAGGTACAGCAAGGTATAGCAACCACCAGCAAAATGCTTTCAAATGTATTTTTAGGCCATTACATTGATTAGTATATGGTGTTTGTTCCACTACAGCAGGAAGACTTTAAGTAAGATACAACTTCTCTAACACTTTCCTAACCCCTTCCTCAGGAAAACAAAAGCCCAGCATTTTTGTTTTGAAAGTTTCCCCCATCAGCTTTTAGACTTGCTAAACATCCGTGTTTAAGAAGACTACACATAATGAAAAATGCAACAATCACAGTTTAATGACAAACACGCATCAGATGACAAGGCTGGTGAAAAAAGGATGCAATTCATATAGAGCATTTACTAAGAATTTTATCACTTCTCCTATCTGCAAGTCCTCATCAAAGTAAGAACAAGTTTTCCCCAAAGGTATAAATATATCTACACATCATGTTCTAATAGCTGAAGGAAAGGGCAATGGCCTTAAATGTTTAAGATTTCAGCAGATGTGAAAAGGACCATAACCCCATAGTTTTTACTCCCATCCCTAGAAAAGAGGTCCCACTGAAGTCACATGATGCTTCCACAATACCACTCCTAAGTACTTTTATTAAATCACAGAACAGTCTGAATTCTTTCATGGTTTGCAACAAGATTTTTTTCAACTTCACCAAGATATTGTGCAGTTAAGAGTGTACCAGATTGAGAAAAATTAGCTGAAAGCATTAGAAGAAACACTACCAACACAGATATTACATTTTGGTTTCAGTTTAGAGCTGACAAACTTTCAGTTCATCAGTATTTTATGTGAATAACTGGTGAGAGAGCCCACTAGACAAACAATACAACACTCTTTCTTCCCTTGCCATCTTCCCCCTCTGCAAGGTGAAATGGTACTGTATGCACAAAAGACAAAATTCTTTTGATTCAATAGTTGAGCCGGTGCCTTTTTTTGTTGTTGTTGTTGTTGGGGTTTTTTTAACTACAATTTGTAAATAAATTTAAAAAAACACACAGAATTCTCTGATCACATGGACTTCTAATGCTGTAAAATACTAAGGAGCCACCTAAAAATGAAAGTCAAATCAGTTCTAAACCAACTTGTTTCTTCTTATTTAATTATTCTATTCTTTAAGTTGGCTGAGCTTCTGAATTAAAAGGGCCTCATCTCAGAATTTTCCACAAAAAGACCATATTTGGTAATCATGACTTGATATCCATGGTATATGAATCAACCTGTCTCTACTGTTCATGTCTACTTCAAATCTCAAAGTGTTTAACTGCTGCTGTTTCAAAGTACAGGTGAGTACACTTAGTACTACAAGATTCATAATTTAAAATTATAGCTTTTTGTTTTCACATTCTAAATGCCATTTCCATAATCACAAAGAAGTACTACATCATGAGAGAAATTCCAAAATCCCAATGCCATTTTCACTTTTACTTCTATGAGCTATCCCGAATAAGTTGAAGTGACTTTTCTAACCCATGTTTAGTTTAAGTCAACCTTAGACTGTTCTTGCCCAGCAGAAACTCAAAACCTTTCTTCAGACATGGGCGAATGAGTCACTCTGCAAGTGAAACAGTAAACATGTAATGTTGCCTTGAAAAAAAGAATATTTAAAGTCCATTGTAAATCTAAGAAAACATTATAAATATATTTTTAATTTTTAAACGGCAGTCTAAATTATTTCAATATTTCAAATACTCAAAACCAACGAATAATTGCTGTTATTAAAAAATTTTATGTCCTATTGTTTAACTTTTTACAATAGTATCTCTAACATATGGGTGACCCTTCCCTAGTTACTTTCAGAATTGCTGCCTCATGCAGTTTACAGGATGTTGTTTGTTGTTTTTTTTTTATTTTCCCCCTTTTCTTTTAAATTACGTGCTTGTTTCTTTCTAACATGGGTCTCCAGCAAAGGACTTGTCATGGACCCTCTTCTTGAGAAGTGCCCAACCATGACTGCAAGACAGCACCTACTTGGATAACTACTGGCTTCAGCATCAGGGCAATACTGCCCAGCATAACACACATAAAGATGCCCCAAAGCCCATTACTATCACCCTGGCCTCAGGTAACTCCCTATCCCTCTGTCTTGGTTTCCTCATACGTAAAATGGAGAATACAGACTGTAGGAGAGTTTAGAAAATGAATGAATTAGTGGCTGGGGACGTTTTTCTGTGTTAGGGTTAAAATTACCATTTAAAAAGCTCATTTAGCTATTCTTTACCAAGATATGAATAGAGACACTGTAGAAAGAAGAAGCTGGTTTCTTGAGATTCAGTGATATTAATTATATGGTTTACGGGATAATATACAGTAAAGAAATTATCAGACCATACCTCAAATAACAAACTAATTAAACAGCTACTTCTATCACAGAAGGTCTGCTGCGGGTACAAGAAATGGGACAGAGAAAACATGGTTGCATACACAGATCATATCACGTTTCACAGGCACAAGGAATGTGTAGTGTCAATCATACTTCAGATCTTTCTTAAATCCAACTTTGCAGCTTGCTAGCATTCTGTAACCGCAATCACTTAAAATATGTGCATGAAGTTACATAGTTTAATATTTTCTGTAACTTAGTTCCTTCTTGATACTTACTTTCAAAAAGTATATACAAACATTACAACTAAACACTTCTTGTCCACTAGAGATACAAATAAGGCAGACACCACAGAAGGTAACAATTACTTTTTTCTGGATGCCCTCACCACACCCCTCTTTCAGGGGCACTGATGCTTACAGCAGTATGAATACTTAAAAGCTCTAAGGTGTCCCATACTAAGTATGTGGGGAAACAACAAAAAAAAGAGTTAAAAGCTACTGCTCTTTTATATATACATACTCTTCCTTTTATACATATATATTTACTACTATATATATATATATATATATATGTATTCAAACATTTAACTTCCAGTGTTTAAATTGCTTCTACTGATGTCTGACTCCCTCTCCAAACTTAAAGCTGTTTCTGTGTTCACTTTTCAGTATCTTAAAAACAAAATAACCCAGACCAACCCCCAAGCCAACCTGCAACATTAAAAAAAAACAAATAAAAAAAAAAATTAGCTAAATCATGCCAATTCTCCTCTGGTTACACACTCGAGAATTAGCTTTTCTCATCCTGTCCTGTAGCAGATAACCAGTCCGCAGGTTAAGTAATTTCTACAAACATAAAACAAAACACAATGGAAAGACAGGTGTTTCCTTTTCCCTCTCCTGAGCTAAACAGAAAAGCATAATAATCTGAAAAACTAATGGTTTGTGCAATGGCTTTCTTACATTTTGTTTTCAACGCACTCCTAAATAATTACAGAAGAGCAATAATTCTAGAAAAGTCTCTCTGATTAACCAGCCTTTAAACACCTATAGTTGACCAACTCATGGAAATCAGAGGGCAAAAGGTACAATATATCTTCAGCAGTGATGCATTTTATACCAATGACACCTATTTTATGAGAGAAAAACTACTAAAGATTTAATGGTGCCAATTAAAGAAGCCAAGAGTTTGCATGGCTCAATGGCTGAGTCATAGACCTTTTCCCTATAATAGGTTCCATTACAGTCCTGAGCTCAAGCTGTGGGAAGGGGATCGCAGATGAGTAAGAGGAATTAGTATTTTCAAATGTTATAGCAAAGGAAGGTGTCCTTTAAGCATTACCAAGCTGTGCCTCTGGTAGCAGTAGAGCAGCCTGTGCTTACTCATCATCCTCAGAAATTCGTGGACACCTCACAACTTCAAAATATTATCACAGAAATTAAATCCATTGCTGTGGAGCCCTCTCAAACTTAATCAGTATTTCGTATGCAAAGTTGCAATAGTTCGTATTTGTAATTTTTTGTGCTATGTTATTACCCAACTTTTCTTTTACTCACTTTTACATAAAACAACATAAGACTGTGTAGCTGAAGACCCAAGTAGTTTGTACTTCACCACAGAATTTCTGTAAACTGGTGGGATATACAATGAGGCAAAAAATTAAAATGTTAAAGTGCCTCTCAAGATCGCTTCCCAGGGAAGGATTTGTGCCAGAGTACAATGTGGCACAAAATTCTGATCATCCACATCAACAACAGTTACACTTCAGACATGAATACAGATTGTCTTGAAAGAGAAGTCTAAAGAGAATTTAACTTACTTTAAATAGATTGCTATTTACCAAAACATTGGCAGATCCCAGTATAGGAAATAAAAATAATTAAGATGGGCAAATTTGGCACTAGAGCAAATTGGATATAAAACTAGTGGCTAATAAACTTAGGACAGAAATTCAGATGCCTATTCCAACATACAAAGTAATCTGATTTGGGTAAGAATTAAAAAAAAAGGAATACTGGGAGCAAAAGCCAAGTGATCTTTAAATTGATGAGGTTACAAAAAACAGTTCGTAAGATGGTACTTGTGACAGCCAGAAGCTCAACAGCCCAGACATCTTTACAACCTTTACTTTGCTCCTAATGACTGGTGACAGTAAAAATTAACAGCAAACCCTTTCTTACATTAAAAAAAAAAAAAGCATTTTAATGAATGAAAATTGGGATATGACAAACACTGAACATATTAGTTAAAAAAAGAGTTAAATATGCTTAGAACAACCATTTATATTTCATTTTCTAGGGGAAGAAAATATCTATTAAGCAGACTAATTAGGGCTGGTAAAACAAGCTTCTGGTCACAGAAATTTTATCTTCAAACCTGAAAAAAGGGGTTGGTTACCCAAAAAATCTTTATAATTACACTGGCCAACTTAGTCAGAAAAAACCTTGAAGTATTACCTCTTTTATAAGCCTTACTTCACCACACATCCTCAAATCATCACAGCTATGACTGTGATGACTCAGATGCCCCAGAGAAAACCTCTGTGATTTGTATTTGTAACATTTTTTCCTTGACTAGGAATTGTCTTTGTATCATGACTGTCATATAAAAGGCAACAGTGCTGTTTAAAACAGAAAGGGATACTTATTAAATAAAGATGCCAGAGGCCCAATGTTCTTTTACATTAGCTTTTCTATTCCCTGATTTGGACAATTTCCCCAGAATATTGTAGAAGTCATTTTTATTTTCAAGTACTCTAGACAACAGAGACTTGAGAAAAGTAGAAGTAATCAATTTATTAAACTACTAGTCATCCATCATTTGTACATTTATACAGTCACATTATTTAAGTAGTAGCGATACTCTTGTAAGAAGTGGGTTAGTGCGAAGGATGCTCATATGCAATTGCTGAGATGTGTCTTAAGTTGCAACAGGAATATTGCAACTAAAAAGGCTCCTGAAAGAACTCTTTCTAATGTGTTGGAAAACTTGTTCTTCCTCGAGAACTTCCTACATCCCTAAAACAAAAGATCAGAATCAATGATGATAAATGAAGACAGAACAAATTCTTCCTTCAAAAAAAAAAAAAAAAAGAAATTCTTTTCCCAAAAAGCCATTNNCTTTTCCCTAGAAAGCACTCCAGAGCTCCCAGCCCAGAAGCCCACAGCCTGCTTTGAGGGCTCTCCTGACCTGACCAGTTAATTGCAATCTAAAATCCCTTCTCCCACCCCTACCCATTGAAGGAATTGAGTGGTTTCCAGAAGCACTTTGTTTTGGGTTACGTCAGATACAAATTGATGTAGAGATACAGAAGAGAAAGAAAGGAGGAAGAGTTTTTATCTTTTACACCCACTAGTAAGAGACTTATGCAGTTGATCACTGAAAGAGCAAAAAACCTGCAGATCATACTTCAACTACTTACAACCCAAGTTTACCTGGATACAAATTTTGCCCCCCTATTTTCTTTGCTTCACTTGTGAATTTCAGCATCTATAAATCACAGAACACATTTCTGAGTTCAAAGGAAAATATGCTAAACAAGATTTAAGTAATTCTGTATTTGTGACTTGCAAGAAATAAACTGCTGGCTTTTGTTGTGGCTTTCTGTGACTTAGTTCTGGTAGAAGGAGGGGGTAAAGCACAGTTTTCTAGCATTGAAGGTAGTTATTTTCATGTACACTGCTATATTTTATATATCAGTTCCCAGAGTTTTGCATGAGAATTTCTCATTATCCAATTGGACACAGTCAGTAAAATCCCTTTAAATGCAGAAAGTCACTTTCTGAAGCTGCAGTGTTTATATTCTGGATATAGTAGAAGACAAAGCAAAACAAAGGACTACACCCAAAGGCTTTTTTACCTTTTTGAGAACAAGCAAATGCAGACAAGTCAAGCTGACACTTGAGAAAGTGTGCAGGAACTGAGAAACAACCAGTGCCAACTATTCTCAAGGTAGAGTTTTAGGCAGGCACTCCTCAGAGCACCAAGCAGATATGGAGGAGCTTCCCCAGGGTGGTGGGGGTGGAAGACTGAGGAGGTTTGTGGTCACCTCTGTAACCCCAGGCATGTTACCCATCTGCACATTTCCACCCTTTGAAATGGAAACAGTGATTGGGGCTTGCCTGACCCACCAGCAAATTCCCACTGATTCAAATTACACAAAGGTTATCTGATGGAAGAAGTTAACAGACATGGAGGGTACGTATCACAGGCTAAAGTAATCTTTTTGTAGCTGGCTTACTAATACTCACCTGTCAAACTCAGGTAACTGTGGTTTCACACTGACACTTTCCACTACAAGATTTACAGCTCGACAGAAAGGGCTCAGTTGTGCCCAGTTCCCTTCAAAACCAAAGGCAAATATAACACATAACAAATACAATATTTTTAGTATGTGTGCTTTTCAATCTTTCTGTGTCCTTTCCAAAATAAATTGCACTGTACAATTCATTACTTCCAGGTGAGGTGAGGCTACACCATCTGGAGCCAACACAGAACTCACTGCTGAAGAGATCATAGACTGACTTGGATCAGAAAGGACTTTAAAGGCAATCTAATCCAACCCTCTTGCAATGAGCAGGGACATCTTCAACTTAATCAGGTTGCCCATCCAACCTGACCTTGAATGGGGCATCCCCCTCTCTGGGGAACCTGTTTCCCTGCTTCACCACCCTCACTGTAAAAACGTTTCTCCTTATATTTAATCTAATCCAATTCTCTTTTAGTTTAAAGCCATCACCCCTTGTCCTATCACAACAGGACCTGCTGAAAAGTCTGTGCCCGTCTTTCTTAGAAGTCCCCTTTAAGTACTGAAAGACTGCAATAACATGTCTCCACAGCCTTCCTTTCTGCAAGCTGAACAACTCCAGCTCTCTCAGCTCTCCCTCACAGGAGAAGTGTTCCAGACCTCTGATCATCTTCACGTCCTCCTCTGGACTCGCTCCAATAGATCCACGTCTTTCACATGCCAAGAACCCCAGAGCTAGATGGAGCATTCCAGGTAGGATCTCACAAGAACAGAGTAGAGGAACAGAACCACCTCCTTTGACCTGCTTTTGCTGCAGCCCAGGATATGGTTGGCTTCCTGGGCTGCAAGCTCATTTTGCCAGGTCACGTCCAGTGTTTAATCCACCAGTACCCCCAAGTCTTTCTCGGCAGGGCTGCTCTCAATCCTTTCATCCCCCAGCCCATACTGATATCAGGGGTTACTCTGATGCAGGTGCAGGACCTTGCTCTTGGACTTGAAGAACCTCATGAGGTTCACACTTCTTGAGCTTTTCCAGGTCCCTCAAGACCGCCTCCCATCCCTCAGGTATGTTCACCACACCCCTCAGCCTGGTGTGGTATGCAAGCTTGCTGAGAGTACACTTGATCTCACTGTCCAAGCCATTGATGAAGACAATGAATGGTACTGATCACAATACCCTTTTCTGGAACAGGAGGTCTCTGCACTTAGCTTTATGCCAAGGTGTAATCACTATCATTTCAGACGCCTGCCTGAACAGATCCCTTCAGAAGTGAGATTTACATTACACCACAAAACTCTGTTCTGTCAAGTTTGTATCTCTCCCAGGTTTTTTTTGTTGTTAAGATCGGTAAGGTTCTAGTAGTGGAGCTGTAATTCTCACTACGAACTTCCCGTATGCATATTGTTGCTTATCATATAAACCTGCTTTCCTCACTCAACTTTCCCAGACCACATAAAAGTAGTCTGCAGGGGACTTCAGAGGTATACAGACCGTGGTTTGAAAACACCAACATAAAGAAATCTTAACAGATACATGAGACATAAAACTAAAAGTGACCACCAGTAATCAACTCTAGTTTTTCTCTTGGGGTGGGAAAACAGCAGTTCTCCATATGGCCTTTTCATTGCCCTATTTTATTAACTCAATACGACAAAGTGGGCTTGAAATCACAGACTTGTTAAAAATCCTTTGATGTTATATTTGCTGCCCAAGATCCATTTATGTCAAAGAGTCCAAGATACTTCTCAGACTCTAGTTGTATAGTCCCAGCAACAAATGAAAATAGCCTTTGAATATGTTAATTATGGCATGTCAGAGGTAGGCCTTTCCCCAGCTCCTCTAGTAACTGAGCTAAACTAACAATTAAATCAGAAAGTCATTAGAAATTGAGGGAAGATGGGGGGGAGGGGGAGAAGAACGAAAAGAAAAACAACCGAAAATCCCACACTTCATTTTCTGTGGATAAACACCTACCTCATTTAGCAGCACCAACTGAGATAACTCTTAATTATAATGTTTAATCATACTTTAGTTCTCCAACCAGTTTGATTAACATTGTTCTATAAAACACCTTATCCTCAGTGCAGATATTTTTCTTATCCTAGCTCCAGCTGTTCTTTACACAACCTATAGTAAAATGTAAAAATCCCTATACACAGGTCTTAAATCAGACATGACTACAGCAATATCAAGTCTGAATTTTGTTTTATATTGTAATACTATATCATAACAGGAGAGCTGTGCCTAAAGCAATCCTTTAACTCACCCCTCATTGCCGTAACAGTTTGAGAGTTACATTTTTTGGTGTTGCTGTACAGTACAAGAGGGAACTGCAGGAACTGCTCTGCCATGCCCTGCTCGCCACTGCTGCAGAGCACCTCCCAAGGACACCCAACAGCAACGCTGGCAATACAGACACGGAACAAGCAACCTGTGTCAGTCAGCAGGAAGCACCCAAATCCCAGTCTAATGCCTTAAGTGCAGAATGATCTGGTTTCTCAAGTTTTCCTGAAGTATTTCAAACACGGCCTGCAGAGAGAAACACTTAGAACCAGGTAGTCTTCCAGTACTGCAGGTGTTTATCCCTATGTCCACATCTGGCAATGCTTGCCCCTGTAACCCTCTGCAAGATCCCACTAAAAGACTGAGTGGCATACAAATAACAACTGTAAAGCCCACAGTTTTAGACTAGTTTTAATGACTACATATTTCATATTCAGTTAAGTAAACTGTGATGTCAACTTTTTATAGTAAGGTGTCACTTTAAAGTCAAACATGCATTGTGTATTATAAGCCTCCCACTATATTTAGCAACAATGGGCTGGTACAGAAAGATTTCTTCCAAAAATAAAATAAAGGACTTCATATCATTCAGTGCTCACATGTAAGGAAAATTACAGTATTCAGTTATCAGAGTCCACCAAGGCCAAAAAAGATATGAAGTAACAGAATGTAAGTGGATGGAGGGCATCTGGAGAGAAAGGAGATGTAAAAGGAAAGTGTAAAAACCAGAGTTCATATTGTCTACTAGACATTAGGAAGTTTGTTACGAAGCTTGTTATGAGTCCTCTCTTCTCTTTCCTTAGAGGAAAATTACATACAAAAATCTGTGGAACTATTAACTTCTCAGTTACTGTGGTCATTATGTTATTTTTATTGTGGGGGTTATGGAGACATAATAAAACGCAACTAAATTAGCACAATTAAAATTTTTTCAGATTCAACCAATTAAATTATTCAGCCTGTTTTCAGAAAGAAGTCCACTGTAAGTGGGTATACACTCCTTTTGGGAACTCCTGTATTACATGTGAAAATTTCCTCTCTGATTAAAACAGGAGCTTATATTTAACAAAATATAAACAAATTTGTATTTAAACATAAATATTAAAAAAGTGAAAGATGAAATACAAATGTTTGGCATTCCCTACAACATGTTATATCAATATATCAAAGATATATTTGTTTTTGTACACTAAGGAATAAATATTGCATTCTTTAAGACAAATACTTGCAATTTCCCAAAATTCAAAGGTTAATAAATATGCCATAGAAACCTGCCAAGCTCCAGAAGTCAATATTTTAGAAGTTAAGATTATGGACTTTCAGTACTTCAAGGGAGCTTATAAAAAAAGAGGGAGAGCAACTTTTTACACAGGCATATAGTGATAGGGCAAGGGGGAATTGCTTTAAACTGAAAGCGGAGAGGATTTAGATTAGATGTTAAGGAGCAATTCTTTACTCAGAGGGTAGAGAGGCACTGAACAGGTTGCACAGAGAAATTGTGAATGTCCCATCTCTGGAAGTGTTCCAAGCCAGGTTGGATGAGCAACCTTATGTAGTGGGTGGCATCCCTGCCTGTGGTGGGGCAGTTGGAACTACATAATCCTTGAGGTCTGTTCCAACACAAGTCATTGTATCAACCTGTGATTTCTTAACATTTAACTTCTACAGCAGCAACCCATGCAGTATGAACCCATTCCCAGAAGTTCTTAATTTTTGTGCTTGTCCAGCATAGTACAAGAGAGAACTGCTGTCTCCTAAGCTTGGCTAACACAGTAAAACCACTGAGGAATATAGGAAAGAATTGCATCAAGATCCTCAGTATTGAGGAAGAACAAAAGCAAATGAACAAAACATTCCTCCCAACCCAACAGTAAAAAAATCAGAGATCCACTTGTTTTCCTCCACGTCTTGTGTAACTGCATTACTCTCACATTAACCAAATTCCTACATAAGAAGTAGGATTTCCTGCTTTGAACTGTTAAGACCAGTTGTCACAGTCTTCTTAAGCTGCACTTGTAAGACAGAGCAATAATGGAAGGAGTTACAAGGACAGCAAGGGGGTGACATGTTTTAGAGTAACAGATACTTAAGTAAGAACTCAAATTGGGAATTTTACGGATTTTGGTTTAGAATAAATAACAAAGTTTATGCCTATCACCTACATGTTCCTCTTCACAAAGAGGAACAATGCTATTTTTGGCTACACCAACTTTTCCGTGGAATAGAGAAAATTCTAACTAAACAGGTGATGTATGAAGGACAGTAAAATCAGAAAGAATACTGATTCTGGAGTTTATAAATCAAACCCACCCTCAAATCACTAGATCATCCTGTGATGACTAAAAACACTTGAGTTTTATTTCTAACTTTTCATGTTTTCAAACAATTTTATATGCTGAAAAGGAAAAAAAAATCCCATTCAGTGCTCAAAGAAAACAATTCATTCACTGGTACTTGAAGCATCTTTCCTCATTTCAACGCACATGACACACCTAACAAAATTGTGCCAAGCTGTTTGGTAGTAAGGGGATGTTCTTTCACATCTTCAATAACAAAATAGCTGTAAATACTTCAGCTGGAAAACAGTCCAGTCATTTACATTTGTGTGGAGTAAAAAAAAGTTGGTAGAAATTGGAATGTGACCTGTTTGTTACTACGTCAATAAAACAAGACAAAGCTTTGACTTCTACCAGAAGTTTTAATTTTTCAAAATTTGAGGGAGAACTGAAGGGCTGGTTACTGAGGGCAACTGCTACAAAAGTATGAGCTGTGCAAGAGTATTAAAGGGCCTGAAAGGGTACTGAAGGGCCAGAGGAAGGGGCAGTCCCCATTTTGCCCCAGCAAGCATTCCTACTCCCACACCCCCAGCCTGGGTGATCATGTGGCCACACAATGAAGAGATGCCAGGAACATGACCTGGCCAGAAGTGAGCTGGCCAGATAAGCCTGTTCACCAAATGACCAGGCATGCTGATGCAAGGAAGGAGCAAACGTTCTGTATTCCAGACCTCAGCCACCTTTATTTGCATGGACTTTTTTTTTTAAGCAGATTAGATATTGAGAGTTACTGAGCTCACACAACTATGCTGGGAAGCTGTCAGTGGACTATTTGCCCACAGCACAGTGACACAAAGGTACACCCTGAAGCAGCGTGTAGAGTGGTAACAGGCACCACTGGACCAAATGGCAAGGGCTCAAGAGGCAGGTGACTCAAGCAGAAGAGGTGGGGTGACTCCCTAAACTTCTCTGTCCCCATTTTAACACAACATTGGCTGGCCATTTCCTCTCTGTTCCTACTGCTCAGCACTGCTCTGTCAGCTCAGCTCAGCCTTTCACTGCCCCTTCCCTGATTACTGCTTCCTGCTCACACTTCCTACTCTGCTCTTACCAGATCCCAAGAAGCAGCTTCACCATCTTTAAACCATGCCTGCAAATTTGGGAATATTTAAAAAGAAGGAGCTCTACAAACACATGCTTTAACCATCATGAAAAACTCAAGGGTGTCAGTCTTGCTCCTCAGCTACCAAACTTTACAACTCTGTTGCCAAAAGAAGTCTATAAACATTTATAGGTGACATCTCCAAAGAAAAAAACAAACAGAAGTGTTTTGATCCCAAATCCAGACCACATTATTACCAGTATCATCATACAATTAAAAGAACTGAAAATTCAAAAGTGAAAAGCACTGGCTCACTGAACTGAGGGAGAAAACAACTTCTACAGGCAAAAGTTAAAAACTACACTTCAAAGTGATGGTGTCCCATCATAGCAGGAACTGAGACATTTACTCTCCACAGAAGAAAAAAAAGAGAGGACACTTAGGCAAGTTTGTGACACTTGCATTCAAGATACAAGCATAGGCAAATTAGTTCAAAATAAATGGATGTCTCAAATTCCATGTGAAAGAGAAGGACAGAAGACTGGGAGAAGGATCCCTAATATAAAGGCAGGAAATTATTACTTAGCCTGCAATTTGTTCCTTATTAGGATTTCTACTGTATTTAAAGAAATAAAAAATAAATGTAAAAAAGGAAAAAAATAAAAATCAAGGATTTCTCCTTTCATTTGTCCTAATTTTCCACCCTTGTAAGTCAGACTTGAGGGTTTGTATTAGACTCAGTTTTCAATCATGAAAAAAGCTTCTCTGAAACAACAGATTTAAATTTGTTCAAATAAGTATAAAGTAACAGAATGTGTTCAGCCACAGGAAAATAAGATGACTGCTAAGTCCCACTGGAAGTGACCATCAGCAGATAAGAACAGTGTCCTGAAGTACTGAATAGCAGCACAAATTTAAAAATATTTCTAGTTAGGTGATTCCTCAGATAACGCTAATGATTTCAGGAAACAATACATTCAGGTCACCAATGTGTCATAGAAACTTTCAAAATATCCATGCTGAAGAACAAGTCTGGTAACTCTTAAGAACTACAAACCAGAATGCTGATGCAGACTTCTGTTTTTATGCTAATGCTGCAAACTGGCTTTACCCAAAACTTCAGAGCAGATAATTTAATGGCACAAATTATTTTCATCACAGTCAAATCATGGCACCCAAGGGAAGAAGTATTCTTGAAATTGCTTGTGCCTCCTCAGCTGTACAAAAAAACAAAGGAATTTACAGCAAAACCACCTCAAAACAACAAGTCTTTAGCCCAAAGGCCTATTCACTGAAGGATCACTGAAAGCCCTTATTTACAAAAGCACACATAGCCTTTTCAGGGATGAGGAAGAAATAAGTCTTTGGATATGTCAATATTAATTTTAGACTTGAATATAACTGAGGAGTTTTAAACATGAACTTTTGGTGGACAGATTAAGTATTATATCCTTTGAGAGAACTGCATGGGAACTAGCTCACAGATGGATCAAGTTATCAGTGTCACAGACTATTCTACTCCACAGAGGTGAAATAACTTCAACACCTGAAACACTTTTATAGTCTACTTTTCTTTTGGTTGGAGAATTATAGTTAATTACATTGCATACATTGCTCAAACGCAGGAGTTCTTCAGAGGCTCAAGAAAATACACCAGAAGCCGGTAAACTTTTAAGAAAAAAAACTTGCCAACTTTTACTTTTACATGAATACTATGGGTTTTCTTCTCAGCTTTTCTTTCACCACCACCACCCCCCAACTTTGATTTTGCCTAGGTTTTCTACATATATTTTACATAAATACGCACACACTCATGATTATTTATATATAAAAATAATATATAATTGTAATTCATTAAAGTTCAGTATTACTGGGGTTTTAATTTCATTTAGTCTGACAGCTTCAAAAACCTTGCCAACAGTTTGCTGGTCTATGAATACTTAGAAAGGGAAACTATAANTCTGTATCATAACAAGAAGTACCCAATAGTGTCTAAGTTTCTCTTTAAAAAAGTTGAACTTGTTTTACTTATCAACAGGAAAATAGTCAAGAACTGAAACACTTGAGGGATTAAAAAGCAGTTCTCTCCGGAGATGTGGGAAATCGCTTATGAATATTAATTAATGGGAGAAAATCTTAACTATTTGAAATTCTATCATTTCTTACTATGTAAAATTATAAGAAACATGCTGAAAGATAATTGCTCATGTGAAGACAGTAAGGAGTCAATTTCTTCTTCTCTCAGGCATTAAAAAAAAAACCCATGAGAAAGTCAACTTCATTTTAGTGTGTCAGCAAGTAACTGACCTAACCTCCACTCTCTGCCAGGTTAAAATACAGCATCCAACCACTCCAGCTGATAGTAGTTTTCATTAATACCCCTCTCCATTCAAGTATATCCAAGTATAAATTAAACTGAGGCAGCAACTCAGGGTTTGAAAACACAGGAAGGGCCTGTGAGAGGGGTGACCCAGCTGGTGACTCAGCAGGACTTTCCCTGCCTCTTCCCTGCAAGGGAGGGCAGGAAATTTCAAAAGAATGTGTTCATACCAAACACAGCTAGGAGCTACGATTTAAAGCAAAGTCACATGCCCACAGATAAGACGACCAGCAGAGTAAACCTGGCAGTGAACTAGTGACACACACAAAACCAGTTCCTTTTCCACCAGAAGCTAGACACTGTAACCTGGTGCCCATCATTGAGCTCCACCATTTAGTCAAGCATGAAGGCTATACCATACCTGTTTGTCATTTAAATATTCCTGTATTTTGACTATAAATAACATAGATTGCATTTGTGGAACACAATTAATGAACAGGACTCAAAACTTCAGCCCTCACAGTAGCTGTGGGTAAATAAGAAGTTGTATGTAACAACACACCCAGGACAGCCTATTCTTGGCAAAGAAAACTCCTACACTTCCTCTGTTGCTAATAAAATGCTCTGAAAATACTGACATGTAAGAGCAACTGCATAGCATTAGACCCCCAGAGGCCTGTCTAACCTGATACTCCTTCTCTGATAAAGTGTGTGGAAGAGTACAAGAACCAGACGCACACAGACAGTAGATGCAATCCAGTAACAAATTCTCAGCCACTTATATATGGCACAGATCTGCCGAGCCAAATGTGGTGCCTTCATGTTTATCAAATTACAATGCATTTTTCTATGCAACATCTCAGAGATCAGCATCTTAATGTGCAGTTTTGAGCTCATCATGTGCTAACTTGCTGAATACCTTAAAATAATTAAAGGAGACAAAAACAGGTGACAAACAACCCTTATTTCACATTTACCCTCCCCATCTACTCATATCACTCACAATTTTAGAGGCTTTCACCATCTCTCTCCTTCTCTTCCCCTCAAATCATCTCCCTCTGTGCTTTTTCAAGTGTTACTGTATTTTCCAAGGCCTGAGGAAGGGACCCAGAGTGCCACAGCACTTGCCACCCCAACATACCACACATATAGGTAGCAACATGGTAACAATCTTTGTTTTGCTCTCAACGACTTCCATAACAATTCCTACTGATTTCTTTCTTTAAATAGCACATTTTCAGGCAGCCATCTAACACCAAGACCCTGTTCCTAAGAAGAGGTTTTTGCCTGCTCTCTCACTGCCCAAGCACCACAGAACCATAACATCATTTGTGTTGGAAAAGACCTTTAAGATCATCAAGTCCAACTGTTAACCCAGCACTGTTAGATCCACCACTAAACCATGTCCCCTAAGCACCACATCTACACATCTTTTAAAAAGCTCCAGGGATGGCAACTCTACCACTTCCTTGGGCAGCCTGCTCCAATCCTTGACAATTCTTTCAGTGAAGAAAATTTTCACAATATCTAATCTTAACCTCCCCTGGCTACACACCTTGACTCACACAACTTTCGGCCAAGTGACTGACACTCCCTCCTATATTTCTATTCAGTTTCATCATTTAGTTTAGCTTCATTCTTGTTAATTATTTTGTTTCATTTTTATTAGGCTCTTCTGCACTTGGCACTCTGCTTTGGTATATTGACAACAGCAGCAAACTTTGCCATCCAACTTTTCACTCTTCTCCAGATCATTTTTGAGTATTTTGGAGAGCACAAGCTCCAAAGTCCAACACAGATGCCTCCACTGTGAAAAGAAGCAAGCTACTCCTACCCTCTGCTTTGCACCTTGGTGAATTACCCTGCTACAGCAGAACCTGCCTTCTCACCCCATGGCCACTGAGCTCTTCCAAAAGCCTTTGGTGGTGAAGAACATTTCAAAGGAGGGCCTGAAAAATCACCAACTGAACATCCCAGCACTGCAGTGGTTCTTATGGATCTATCAAACTCCACTGAAGCCAGCAACTCACTGCTAACAGAGTCCTACTAACCATGTCTAGTTTTCAGCTATTAATCAAAACCAGATGAATCGTCAATCACCAGCTTCATCTCCCAGCCAAAGTCATTTGCAGTTTTGCACACAAAAAAAGAAATAACAAGCTTTGGAATCGACACAGCAATTTTTCCAACTTAAAAGCAAAAGGACTTACTTTCTTTCCAGCATATCTAAAAACAAAACAGTAATTTGGTTAACCACAAGTATTACAGCCTTCCCACGATAAGGCTAGCTTCAAATCACTGAAAAATAATTACTAAGATGGATTCTGTTGATTTTAAAAGTACATAGTGATTTCCATTTCACTGACTATATTAATTTTGTTGATTCATTTTATACAAATAAAAACAAACCAGTCATTTATATAACTGTTCTTTAGTGAACAGTTTTCTGCCTCCTGACATGAAGGGAAAACCATGACACAGGAAAGCTACCAATTCTATATTCAGGCTTTAGAACAGGGGTTTCGCACATCTCCATTCTTCCCTGGGGGTGGGCAGGAGTTGAGTTTTCACTGATTTGAGCAATATTCATTTCATCCGAACAGTTTTCAAGGGGGAAATGCCTGCCTGTCAAGAGTTTCATCACTACACTCAGGGCTCAAACTAATTACTTAATGGGAAGGTATGTTAACAATAACTTTTACCAGATAAAAACTTGACAGAAGCAGGCTAACAGAGAAGTTACTTGGCTTGCTACAACTGTTTGAATTACTGATTTTAATCAAATAACTTGAATTATCATGTGGTTTTCCTCTAATTATTTAGTTTCAGCACTTACCTTTCTTCAAGCTATTCATCTGCAGTTCAGCACTTTGTAATAGGTTGCATAGCTCATTTAAGGGTTGAGCTGTCTGCATTTTACCTCTTCACTGATTAAAGGGAAACAAATGTCTCAAGAACATTTAATAAGACTGTCCATTCTATGAGTAAACCTTCTTCCAAACAACCTCCTGATGCCAAAAACAGGCTTGCTAGATGGTCAGATGAAAACATGGTATTAACACTGGTAAAGAACACCACAGCTTTAGGGCACAGTCCACCTCAAGTCTTCTCTCCCACATCCCCACCATCACTAGTTGCAAAATATGTCAGTGACACTGGCTTTTGTTCCTTTACTGGCTTACAAGTCTTACATTACCATTTCTACAGTTTTCTTTCAAGTTTTTCTGCTAGATGTGTCAGCTCTCATCTTCAAGGTAGAAAATGCATCTTGTATTTCTTTTTATCATCCCTACTCTTTTGGTACTGATTTCTCTGTGCTGTCCCTTTCCAAATATCTGCTCATTCTCTTTGGTTTTTTGTATAGTCTTGAGTTCTCTCCTTTTTCATCCTGTTTAAGTACACAGTGGATAACACGAGGCATTGGCAAGAGCTGCTCTCTCAAACAAGAACATACAACTACATGTGCATGCAAGAGCTGTAATTTAGATTCTCCGAACACAGGTTGTGCATGGAAATGGAGGGCCAACACAGGAATAAAATTTCAAACGATTTTGAGGAGGGCAGGGAAGAGAAAGATGGTCTTGAAGATATACTTTGCCCCTTCAAGAGAGCTTCCCCCTCACTCCCAGAAAGACAGAGTACTTTTCCCCTTGCCCAGCTTAGTCCCCGATCACCTTCCCAGGGCTTCCCCACCCTACACAGCAAGCATCTCCAGTGCTCCCCCCTCCTCTCTTCCACGGGGAATGTGGAAGCCTGTCCCAGCTGCTGAACTGCTCCATCTACCCCTCCTTGGCAGCTGCCTCTCTGCAGCTCGTCCATCTGATTTCCCAGACCCACCTCACGCTGTGCGGAGCAGCTAACAGAAGCAGCCGGCAGGCAGCAGTGCAGGGGACTGCTGAGCAGCTGCTTCCCACAGAGGCCCGGGACACGGGCTAGGACAACTGGTTTTATGATTTATTAAGCGTATTGTAGCCTTGTATCATTACAACTGCATTCCAGCAATTGTCTCCAAATATTTATGGGCAGAGCTAGTTCACATTAATTCTTGATCGGTTTAAAAAAAAATAAATTAAAAGTAAACCTCTAATATCTTGACTACTTATTCATTTGGTAGCAAAACTTCTTGAATGCTGAGAATAAACACTGGCAAATGCGAAGATCTCAAAAAGCACTTTTTCAGCTGAAGCATAACATACTAGCAGTTAATCAAACCTGGTAAGCTACAGAGGACCAAGATGTTTCATCATTTTTAGCTTTTAATTGAAAAGTAACACGGAAGCAATACATCGTCATCAAAACCTGGCAGATCAGAGACTCAGTAAAATAAAACTTCTATTTAACATTTCATTTAAGCCTCAGAAGATTTTATTTCAGAATATGATTCATATATGTTATCTTTTTCTTGCATAAACTGTTGTCTTCTTGTGTAAACTGTTGCCCCAACACTTCTCAGTGACATTACTTAGTGCTGAAGAGGTTCATGCTGGAAGTTTTTTCACATGTAAAAATTTCAGCTTTAATTTAAAACCACAAAACATTCCCTTAGGATTTAAAGAAAACCACCAGTTTGGCCAAAACAAACACAATCTAACACACACTTCTTTCTCCAAATTGCAAATATAAAAATTAATAGTTTAAATGACAGTTCTCACACGTGCTTTCCATCTTCCCCTCAAAGGAACCAACATAAAAAAAAGCATAGGTATTCCGTTTGTCCTGCTGCTGTATCAAATTTCAGTCTATCCATAATGTTATCCTGTAAAATGTACTTTAAGGACATTAGCAAGCTACCTGAACCTCATTTTACCTTCAGCCTCTGTACATGAAAAGAGCCACATAACTAGTAGCAAACAAGCTTGTCAAACAGGATCAAGTATTTTGAAACCATCAATCTTGTGTATCCTGAAACACATTTGCAGTCATTTAAAACATTTTCTACTAATTAGAAGTAGCTTACCTGAAGGACAGGCACTTTTTGTGGTGTGTTTTGTGGTGACTGGTGAAGCTGTGCCCAAGGCTGATGATGAGGATGTGGGGGTGGTGAAGACTGATGATGTATCCCTGGATGAGGCTGCATGGGAGGACAGGTTGGCATTTGCTGTTGAAAAGACTGCTGTTGACTAGGAAGCTGCTGGCCAGATATTAGTCGCTCTTGTATTGCTTGTGGATCTGCAAGGCCAACACCTGGACAACCATTTGGTCTCATGTGCCCACCCATCTCCCGTGGTGTTGAAGACATACCCATAAACGGACGATTCTGTTGCATGTTTCGGGGGCCCATATTCCTTTGTCCAATTCCCATGGCACCAGGGGGCTGGTGTGACGGTTGAGGATGGGGTATATTTGGGTAACTGCCAACTTCCATTGGTATTCCAGCACTACCAGGTCTAACCTGTGGAGGAGGTGTACCTGCTGGATTACTCATTGCTTTCATAGGTGACATGGGAGGTGGAGAGGCATAAGTTCCCTGAGGCTGTGAAGGGTGCATAGTTTGCGTGTTCATTTGGTTAAGTGAGCCACTAGGGTGGATGGGCTGCTGGTGCATTAGTCCTTGACCACTGTTTGATGGAAATCCGACAGCATTTGGGTATCTTGGTACAGACTGATTCATTGGAGTGTTATTTGTAAGGCCTAAATTCTGATTCATCCCTGTATTATTAACTAATCCCTGATTAAGGTTACTGTAAGGATATCGAGAATACTGCCCTGAGTTGTTTATAGTAGGTGAGGGTACCGTCTGGCTCCGAGAACTAAAATTAAGTGTTTGCGGCCTAACAGCACCCTGCTGGGGAGGATTAGGGGAGAATCTGGGACTGTGGGCTACTGATTCTCCATGGAGAGCAGTGGGGGGATGGTGATGAAATTGCTGGACTGAGTGTCGCAAAGAAGGTGCCATACTGGGATTCTGCTGGGGCACGTGAGACAAGTGGCCAGGTCCTGAGGTGGCAATGAAAGGGTTTCCCTGATTGAGGCCTTCTTGGCCTTGAGAAAACTGGTTCATCCTCTGCTGCTGCGGCTGACTGTGCTGCTGCATTGAAAAATCACCACGAGCCATGTAGTTTCCCATCTGCTGCATGTGCTGAGGATGGCCCTGCCCAGGAGGTCCAGAGGGTGCCTGCGGCGGCTGTGTCGGTTGCGGCTGTTGCTGCTGCTGTTGCTGCTGGTATGGTGCTCTTATCTGGTCTGGCACTTGAACTGCCCGTGGTCCCCACATGGAGCCACTGTCTACGAAGGGTTGCCCGTGTCTTTCATTCTGCATGCTGGGATAGACTCCCATCTGACCACCAGCACCACTGCTGTGAGGAACCTGAGGAACTGGAGGGTTGTGATACTGCGAATGAGGAGATGCTATACCATTCCCAGGGGCATTGCTTATCATCCTGTTCGGCTGATCCATCAGGTGCATTTTCTGCTGTTCATATTGATTATAGTGATCAAAATGGGTCAACTTTGCTTGATTTTGATTTGCAGTGGGATGATGAAGAGATGACTGTAAAGCAGGAAACCCTTGATCCATGGGCATTTGCTGCCCCATAGGATTCACTGTATTTTCAGGATATCCACATTCTCCAAGACCTTCCAATCCTTCACTGAAAATATTCCCATCTTCTCCAAACAGACTCATCATTCCTGGATCTGCCATATTTTTTCAGCACACAGCTCCTCGGAGCTACAACCACAATGCTAGTCTGTGCTTCACCTCGGTGAGGTGTTTTGTCCTCAAAGCCTTTAATCCTCAACTAATCTCCTTCATGTCATTCCATATTTCCTTAATTCTTTTGGACCACGCAGTGTCAGGCAAAGTCTGGTTACTGCTCCTAGAAAAAGTGGGGGAGGGACGAGAAAGAGAGGAAGATATTGAAATAAGTAACATCAGGCAATATAAAGAAACACTACTTGACTGTTTTTTAAACAACTCTAGCTAGTTTCAGCCCCTGAAATACATCTTAAAAATCTATTTCACGAAGAATTCATTAGCTTTATCAGAAGCTTTATTATGATGGAGAGTTAGGAAGCAAGCAAAACACTAGCCTTAACCTTAAATTAATCCATTCACTACACTTCCTAGTGCTCCTTTCTTGGGTGGAACAGAACAAAAGAACACAACATGCAGCAGCTGCCACAGCAGGTAGGCAGATGTATGACTATAGCCAAGCAGCCCATCTGCTGAACTAAAGCCCTGAAAATGCTCTAGTTACCAACAGCATGTCCTTAACCTTATTCCCTTGAGCTGCGTAATCAGATGAGCAAGCAGAAGCACCAAGTCCTACAATGAACTAAGGTTAGTTATATGGACAACAGATTTTTCAAGTGCACGCAGACCTGACCCACTAAAACATACCAAACCCCAGGACTTAGCCTATAGGAAGGAAAAAAGGTGGGCGGTTTTTTTTTTTTTTTTTTTTTTTTTAAACCGACAGCTTATTTTAATTCAACGAATTTCTAAACACACCACTTCAGCCCAGTTAAGCAAAACTATATGCTCAATTTATGTAAGAAAATTAAATTCAAAAGCTTCATTCCACAAGGGAGTAGATTTCTCAATCCATATCCTAATTTTCTACATGATGGTAACAAGGAACCAGTATCCTTGGATT
The DNA here is from genome assembly GCA_013400415.1 of Scytalopus superciliaris. Classification (NCBI taxonomy): domain Eukaryota; kingdom Metazoa; phylum Chordata; class Aves; order Passeriformes; family Rhinocryptidae; genus Scytalopus; species Scytalopus superciliaris. The sequence continues at coordinate 113,726 of VXBX01006432.1, read as the reverse complement.
TCATTACTCATCTTCAGGCAATCATGCTACTACTGCAACTAGTAGAAGCAACTACTGAAGCAACACTTCAGAAGACCATACTGACATTCTGTTCTGTCCAGAATTATAATCTTGAATACTCACTCCAGAGAATTAGAAATGGCAAAAGAACTCAAATAATAAAAAGCTAACTTAACAAGATACACATTTGGACCTGGGGGCCAAAGGGAAAAAAAAAAAAAAAAAAAGGCAACACACAGTAACAGAGTAGCTTCACTGAAGTTCCCATTTCAGTTTTTCACAGGGAAGACTACTCTGTTCTGAAATGTGTCCCCCATCCTGTCCCCACAAGAACTTGTGAGATTCTGTTGGATCCATTTACTAGGAGCAATGCTGACTTTTCTTCTTACGATCAAAATTTTAAATGCTATGTCCTACATCTCAAACTTTAAGACAATAGTCAAGGGAGCCTACCCACACAGCAAATAAAACCAAATATTTTTGTGTCTTGGTTGCAATTTAGTAGCAACTGTACTTGCAGACACCAACTTGCCCTTTAATGAGCAACCAAAGTAAAGATTTACAAATTTATTCTTTCACATCTTGCATTTTGTAGTGGAGGAGGGATGCCTTCAGTCACTTTGGATGCAAAATGCCAGGCCAGACTATTTGACTGAAGGTGATTTGTCCCAGACAAGTTTTAGGGAAAAAATATCAGCACATTTATTACCCTTCTTGTAGCCACTGTCAAAAGGACCTTCTACAGCATGAAGCAGAGGGCAAGAGGAAAAGCACAAGCATTTATCACTCCTCCTAAAATAGCATTTGAATGTCACCTTTAAAACCACACTCTTAAATCTCTTTAGTGTTCAGCTGGGATATTAACACTTATATTCCTAAATCACTTGGAGGTAAACTCCTATGAGCCATCTTCATATTTCTAATATTTCTTTTTATTTCATTTTGATTATTAAGCAAAGCCATCTGTAATATCTACCATCTCAATCAGTTTACTAAAAAAGGAAGTTCAAACAACAAGGTGAGAAGGAACCTCCTTCACCACAAAACAAACTTTTGCTATTAGACTGCTCCAGAGCAGACTAGAACCATGGTGAATATCCCTGATTGCTCAAGGACTTCTGACACTGCTACTGCTGATGCATCAGGAGTTGTCAAAGCTGGACATCAGTGTGCATTGAGTCTCCACCTAATGGAACGGCCTCTTTGCTTGAAAATGCTAAAAAGCCTAGCACACATATACTGTTAGCTCCAAATGTAATCTGGGCAACGTCAAACTTGAGCCAAGTAGAGGATCTCACCCATCCTCTAATGTGTTTACAGTCAGAGAGCTATGAGCATGTAAAAATTTTCACTCATTTTATCATATAAATCATGCCTGCTAAAAGAACCATTTTTTTAAGACAAGCATGCTCTACTCTCCTGAAGAACTAACGAAACTGTCCAATAAAAAGAACTGAAATCTACACAGAGGCATTGTCTTTGCTCTCTGTTATACACAAGGTAAGAGAGCATCTCCAGAAACAAAGGTACAAGCAACAAGTACACATTTGAATAATACTGGGTTTTTTACTGTTCTTCAGCTGACAAGCCTGCAATAAAACTCAGGCCAGTCAGCCACAGGCAACAGTTAACATCAGCTAACAGTAGGTAGGTTACGACTCTCAGAAAACCAAATTAAAATAGTGTAATAGCTTCATTTTACTAAACATGCATTATTTCTGCCCAGCTCACTCCATCCCTATTTGCAGATTTGGGTTAGAGACTGCCCCCTTACAACAAAGGGGACGTGCTATGGAACCTAGGATCCGCCTTGCTTCCTGAGCATGTGATCTTTCAGAAGAAAAGTAACCTTTAAGTTCATGATTTAGTTTGTAAACAAACAAATCTATCATCTAAATTAAGAGCAGAAACAGTTTGCCACTATGTATGATTTTAGACCCGCATTTTTATCTGAAGCATGAATCAACTTTGTGTTTGAGCTGTTGATGCTAAAGCTGTTAGGTTTGAAACACAGCGTAAGACTGTCTTTAAGATGTCTCAAATTGCAAAGGTATTTCTTCAGATTTAAGTTTTGCCTTAAAATTAACTACCACAGCCCTTTACAGTCAGTTGTGCTTTTGCCAAACCTTCTTCTACTTCCTCCAATAAAAGTCACACCTCTGATGTGATATATGGCTAACAGCAGCTGTTGAAGCATGAAAGACAGTAGCAGCTACAGCCTGATCAAAATAAATTAACCAGTGTTTTGATAAGGAAACAGTCAATACTGGAATTACCTAATAACCTCTCAACCTTCTACACTAACAGGATGTCTTCCAGATAGTTAAGCAAGTCATGAGAGTCAGCCTTATTTTAAGTTGTAACAATCTATTTGCTTCTTTCACTACAAGCAATATGGGCTTTTTTGCTTAAATCCTCAAAGCTGGTAAAAAAAAAATAAAAAAATAAAAGCCAACACACAACTAAAGGCAGAATCTGCATCATCAAGCAATAATTCTACAATACTCAGCACCACTGTTCACTTCCCCATGAATGCAGACATACTAACAGCAAGACTAACCATGATAAACTCAGCTTACAGTCTTTATTTGATTAAATAGTTTAAAAACAAAGGATGGTGTATCTTCTTCTCTAGGTTCATATAACTGAAAATCAACATACAGAGAACCAGTGACTATTTGTCAGGTACAAAGGAAAGAATATTGGAACCCTTAGAAAGGTGGACTGCTTTAAAAAAAATTATATAAGTGTATGAAAGGTAGTAATTTTTTTTTAAATCATCTTAAACTATACAGATTCTGCTATAAAATTCTATCGCTTCTCTGTTCCTGAACATGAAAGATTGCACCAAGACTGACCTAAAGAGTCAATGGATATATTTCCCCAAGGCTGCCTATACAGCCTGTTTCTGCTCAGAGTTATGGTATGATCCCAACTACTAGGACACAGCCAATTGCTTAACAATCCTGTTGTCTCAACAGACAAAGCTTACATTTACTCCAGTCTGCAACATTCCAGTCCTAAAGAACTAGATCTCAAATTTAAGTAGTAGTTAACCATTGTCCAGCTTAATATTTCAGACCTGTGTGGACTTAGCAGCCTTGGGCAGCTTCCCACTTTTATGGGTTAAACTAAACTGGCTGCTGCACATGCATAATTGAATCTAGAGCTGCAGACACTCAAAACCTGAACTTCATTACTTTTGCTCCTAAAGCAGCAGATCCAGGCAGTCAAGACCAGGAAGCAGCAAGGGCAGCACACTGATGCATGCATGCTCCGCACCACCATTCTCACATCCTGCCATTCAGAAGAACTTTTTATCAATGAACAGGTTCCTTGATTCAGCTATTGACCCTTCTATAGAAGAAATTTAGCAGCATTTCTTGATGGCCATGCAGCAAGTAAACTGAATAAACAGCAGTTGAGAAGGTAGCTAATACTGACTGCTTCAACCTTGAAACACGTGTCATGCAGAGTTGATATTTTTACAGCTATTAGTTGATATATCAAACAAAACTATTAAGTACTTGACAGACACAAACTCATATAATGAAACTGTGCATCTACACGCAACACAATAAATACCACCAATACTGTGTTATTTTGAAGAACTAGGCTAAAAAGACCTCTCATACTAGAAAACCCCATGCCAAAGGTCGTATTGAGACCAAAGCCTCAAAACGTGGGATTAAACATTAGGCTACTAAATCTGCATTTAAACATTGCGTATTTAAACTGCTTTTCAAAACTGCTAAGCTCCTGCTGGCTGTTAGGGGTAGTAATTTAAGCATTTGCCGCATGGAAGGAGATGACATAAATGACAGCAATGAAAGTCACATTCTTATTTTACTCACAAAGTTGAAGGAAAACATCCACCAAAAACTTCACAAACACATGTAACACCATGACAACACAGAAAAAGTCATGACAAGACATTCAAATTGGGGAAGATGGCTGGTGAGACTTCTCCATTTCAGCTCATTTACCTACTGAGGCAACAGTACTGCTGATGCCAGGACAGTTATGCAAGTGCCTGACCGCGTCTGTGGGAAGCACGCCTAGTCTGCTGCGTGTTTAATGCTTAGCTCTCATGGCTGTCACAGACACCATGGGTGATACGTTCCTCCCGCACACAGATCAGCCAAAATACAAGACCAGACCTGTAAAGCGGTTGCATCATTATTTCTGATTGCAGCTTCCAAAGAAACTTGGTTATCTGAATGCCTAAAGACTTTTGTTTTTTTTTTTTTTAATTCACATCGAATGCTTTGCTAGTATACACTTTGTACAGTACAGCTGTGTAAAAAATTAAGTCCGTATAGTTTGGACATCAAAGAATGGCAGGAATCTCATTCCCTCTCATCCCGGAAAGGGGAGACAGGACTTGAAAAGATGAAAAGAATGACCTGATGCACTTCAGAAATACTCTGCCTTCAGTGGGAAGTGTCCACAAATACGATATAAGCACTTCTGAAAAGCTTAGTTTCACATTTATCTTACCAAAATTCAGTTAGTTCTTCACAGAAATACACATCCTTAGAAAAATCTGCAAGGGCTGTCAGTGTCGCTTGTTAAACTAAGAAATGGGGAGGGGGGTGGGAGTGAAAACCTCGGGTACCTCTCAAAAGTCACAAGTTTTGCCTATGTGCAGTCAGCTAAATGCCATGAATGCTACACAGTAACATCTTTTGGGCAAGAAATCCACGAAATCCTAAGTTTCCCATACAATCATTCAGCAGAAGCCAGATTGCATTTTATTTCCTTAATGCATGATGGACTTTGCCAAAGAACAGGCTTCTACTGAGGCAACTGAGGGCACAACAGCCTTCGAATATTTGGCAGCTTGTTGCTGTCAAGCAGCTGATGCAGGAATGACCGGCCTGGAGTTCAGCCTGTGCCACACATTTGGAAACAATATCCTACGTCATTCAAGTTCACAGGAGCTCTGATATGAGACCACAACCGCGTCACGTAGGAGGACTCTGATGCAAACCCATCCAAGCCTCCTTGTTACATCATACGAAAGCGTTTGCCACACCAGTTGGGCTGAAAACTCTTCTCCCTCACATGGGAGCACTGCTAGTTTTAAGTCATGAAGTAAGTACATGAAGTAAGAAGCCTTGGCATGTCTTTTCTTTCCAGATCAGAAGAAAAGCAGGAAAGTCTAGAGCCATTTATTATAAGCACATATTTGGAGGTTTTTAATGAGGTAACCAGAGCAATAAGAAAAAAGTTTTTTTACATTTAAGTACATTACGAACATGAGTGGGAGGAGAGGGGACAAGCTTAGTCCAGAGACACTTCAGTTTCAGTGTTACATAACCTGGAATTTTAAGAGCCCTTTTTTGGTCGTATGACCACCCTCTCTCCCAACACAAGTTTAAAACACAGATGTGAAGCGCATTATCTAAAAATAGTCCTAGATAAGCAAGTGAAACAATTGCAGTCACAAAAATATTTCAGGAATACTCTTCAAAACATTTGACAGAGGTGTTAACCTTGCGAACAACTCCATAACAGGGAGCCGCAACACGCTTAAGGTGACCCCTAAATGACGTGTGACCATGACAAGGCAGCTGTGTGGCCAATACAGAAAGCCAGAAGAAGATACGAAAAGCTGTAGGGGGCACAGGACTGCCTTGTTTCGGTGGGTTTGGTGGGCTGTGGACACGCCGCCGAGCGCTCGCAGCTCCGCGGCCCTGCGAGCACAAAGCCCTGGCAGGGCCGGGGGGGGCGAGGTGGTGTCAGGGAGAAGCCTCATACTGTGGCCATCAGTCACCCAGGGATCCATCCCCCCGCAATCACAGCCTCTTCCCAAGCCGACCCGCACCGGCCCGGGGATTCGGGAGGTGGGGCCGGCGCGACCCCGCCGGGGCGCCGAGAACACACTCCGCGCAACCGGGCCGGGCTTTTTGTGCACCTACTGCAGTTGTCACTGATTAACCAACTGATCTGGCAATTTCCTACATTCTTTTGCATTTAAAAACGATCTGAGGGGCCGGGAGTCATCCCCCTTGCGTGTTCCCTGGGGAGGGGGGGCCGCGGCCCGTCCGGCCCGCGGGGCTTGCAGGGGCCGGGCCCCCTGTAGCTGAAAAGCATTGCTGGGCTCGCTCGGCCGGCCCATGCGATGGGGGGAGCGTATCCATCCCGGGGCAGCCCCAGCACAAAGGCAGGCCGAGTGTCACAGGATACAGCGGGGCAGAGGTCGCCTTGGCGGGCGGGAGGGTTTGCGCGGGGCAGGGCAGGGCAGGGCTCGGGCCCGGCCCGGCACAAAGCCCGGCCACAAACACCGGGAAACGCCGTAAACAACAACACAAGAAGAAGCCCGGGTGACCGAGCGCCGGGGAACGCGGGGCTGCCCCCCCTCCGCCCAGAGAGCTCGCCCGGGAGTGTTTACACCCAGGAGGCTGGGGACTGTAAAAATTCACGAGGTGGAGACTCAAATGTTTCCCAGAGTTTCTGAACATGTGATTTTCGCCGAAATGTATTTTTTTAATCACGGGCAGGTTTTAAGACTTAATCGTATCCCAAAAGGCTATTTCCAGCAATAGAATTATGAGCACTTTAAAGTAAAGTAGCCAGACCCTGTATTTTACTTTACCTGTTACAAGGCCAATACAATCATGTTTCATTCATAGTTTATGAAGTCTGAAAAACCACTTGATGAAATTACAGTCTAGCGATACCACACATGGTATATTTGTCCACGTATATTCTATAATCATTTCAATTTATGACTTGTACTTAAGAGTCATTTTCCTGTACATGTGTTCTTCATAAATACTGGTAGATCACAGCCTGTGCTTTTACAGGAACCACATATCCACACTCATTTCTGTGAAGATAAATACACCTTATGCATCCAAAGTGAAAAGCCAGAGTTTTCACAGGATGGAACAGAACACACTTCGGGACTGTGGAACAAAATGGTAGTTCCCCCTCACACCCTTTACGTGTGGCAAGGTCAATCATCCTACCTCTGCGCTAAAGCCCTCGCTCCCACTGCTGATGATCATTTTTGCCCCACACAATTAAGCGCACCATCGTGAACCTTTCAGCAAAGAAAAAAAACTATTACACATTACACCAGGAAAGGATCAGAAATCATCTTTCTCAGGAAAAAAAAAATAACATCAGTGTTTCACACAGTATTTTAAATGAAATCACGCACAGAATGGCTTGGGTTGGAAGGGACCTTAAAGATCATCCCAAGCCACACACATGATCTATCTGATTTTACAAATTTTAACTGTGTTACAAAAAGAGGCCTGTAGTGCCAAACTAATTATGTATTTTATCATATGCTATGGAAGCAGGCTCTTGTATTTACAAATAAAGTCTGATTTTTGGTTTGGGGGGGTTTTTTTGTTTGTTTGTTTGGGTTTTTTTGTTTGGTTTTAATGCCAGGGTCACAGTGATCATCAGTACTTAAACCACAACATAAGCAACTATACCAGGCTGTTCTCTGCAATAGAGAAAGCCAAGGAAAAACGGTGTGGAGCTCTCAACAGCTTCCACTGTATAAGACTAAGATATTTAAGACTAAACAAACTTCAGTTCACTTAGACATGGAAAAAGGGAGCCTAGACAGCATAAACAATAGTGCCAGAAGTCACATTGAAATGGGGACTATCAGACGAGTGCAACCCTTATCAGCAGCATGGCCTTTCTTTCCAGGCAGGACTGAGCTGAATGTTTTTCCTCCATCAAAGCAGAGCAGGTTCAAAGGGAAGAAAACCAAATTTTCTTGTGCAAAACTTTAATAGGCCTCTTGCAAAGAAGAAAACTAACTGGGGTGTTTTCAAGTGTGTTGCCTCACTGATGTTCACTTCTAAGATGACTCCAGTGTAGTTATGGTCAAGCAAACAGAGCCTTCCAGGCAAAAATTTGTCATCCAAAGTTCTAGAACTAGGCAATCTCACTCCCCTTCTCATTAAGATTTTGAAGAACTTGGAAGTATAATTATCTTTGACTTCCAAACAACTGATCCAGTATCCAGAGCCACAGGAGCAGCTGACATTCATCTACCACAAAATCATTTACACCCAACAGCAAAGTTCTTGAGCTACCTTCAGTTCCTCACAAGCTTTGCAGAGAGATGGTGAACATACAAGAGCAGTGCTGCATTCATAAGATTAGATGTGAAAGGGCATTTTCACTCATCTCAAAAAAAACTTGAAAATCAGTTCCACTTCATGGTAGGTAGCTCCATTTTCACTCAGAAAGCAGAGTTAAACTTAATTTTATAATAGAAAGTACTATCTTCAGGGTTCCTAATGATTCATGTTCTATTTAAATTTACCTTTCAAGCTTACCAATCTTGCTCCAGCATCTACAGAGAATTAGAAGCTTTCAAGCCCTTTTAAATTAAAGAACAACTAAACTCCCCCACAAAAACAACCAACCAAACTCAACCCAAACCAAAACAAACTAAAATACCCATGTCCACATTGCCCTCTGCTCAGCAAACCCAAAAATTTATTCCTACTTACTAGAACACTGTGAGGTTAAAATTTAGTGTGGAGAGTTGGTTGGGTTTTTTTATTTCTTGTTGTCATTTTTGGGTTTTTGGGGTTTTTTGTTTTTTTAAGTAGGACTAACAAGAAAATTAAAGGAGTGGGTAGGCAGCCTAAAAGATTAGAGTACTATTGTAAAAGCATAAAACCCAGGAAGGCTTATTTTGAGAACTTTGGAAGAGTTTGATTACAAACCTTGTTGGACTAGCAATTTCTTTCTTTTGTGTTTGTAAATACCCGAAAAGGTGGAAGTCTGACCAATAAAATGACTCATTAAAAAAAAAACAAAACAAACAAACAAGCTAAACCACTCAAGAGGCAGATTCCAGAATGACAGAAGGGAGGGCTCTTAATCAAGTACTATACAAAGACTCTACCAATACAGATTTGTGCAACCAGCCAAGTTTAGAGCTATTTCACTTACTGATGAGAGTCTGGTTCTGATAACAAGACCTACAACATTTAGTGTGTTATCTATCTACAATGCAATGCAGAAACACTAGCAAAATATTTATTCCATCAAGGGTCAAAAACCTTCAAGTCAAAGGTGAATAAATACAAACAGCTAAATATACATTCCTTTGCTTACCAACTACAAAGAGAAAAATCAGAACAGGTACAAAGAACTCTGAATGTCCAGTGCTAAACAACATTTCCAATTTTATTTTATTTCTACAAAAAAAGCATCATTCAGAGTAAGACAGCCAATAAAACGCTGAAAGATTATATATACTATGTTGTACTTAAGCATATTTTTAGAGATAGACTTAGATCACCTGAACCCAACAATACAGTGTATAGCAGAGGAAAAAGCATGGAGGAGACTCTGCTAGAGATCAATTGACTTAGAAGTCACAGGAATTAGTGGTAGATTAAATACTTATGCTGTATTAGCAAATATTATTTGGACCTTCAGCTGAGACTCAGGTAACTGTTTAATTAATGATGCTTGCAAAGCAATAAAATCCAGGTACTTTCCCCCCAAATTATATATACTACATAAAACTAGTTATGAAAGTAAAAGTACATAGAATTGCTTTAAAGGGAAGATAAACTGCCTGCTGTCACCATAATACCTCCACAATTAACTTTCCTGTCCAATGTTTTACAGTACCTTTTAAATTACTGTATCTGGTCACAAAGCATCATCCAAAAATCTGAAACATGTAAGAGCATGAGTCTTCCTTTCCTACCTTGCTCAGCAACAGTTATCCCTGAGTGTAGTCTTGAAATAGAAGCAAGAGAGAAGATCACTAAGAGCAGTACATGTTGTGTCCTCATCTGAGACTGCAGCTTCAAAGCAAGCAAAGAACCACCACACCTCAGTAACAGCCAGTCATCAGAATCAGGCCCCCCCAGACACTCTATACCAGTGTGCCAAGCTTGGGCAGAAACGAGTTGTTTGGGGGAAAAAAAGTCTATTTGAGAAACTTCAGTGCTTATGACTCAAAAATACACAATGACTTCATTTAATACACTGACCTTCTACTGCATGCTCTTTATATAAACTCTTAAGGAGGCTCTTTTGTCTCAATGTCCCTCAAATCCAGGTCCCACTCCCCAGTGTAATGCATCTATCATATCTCCACAGCACCCCATACATTCTGTACAGCTCTCAAGTTACTCAAGAAGTGAAGAGTCAAGCGAATGATACTGGAACCAGCTTAATCGAGGGATATCGGCAAGGCAGTAGCAATAGCAACAGCTGTCAACCGGATTTGCTCATTGGGATTGTCAGGAGTTCCAGCCTGTTTCTGAGCATCCAGGTAAGCCAGCTGCCACCTTCCCTTTCAAATGCACTCCTCACTAGTCAGCCATGCCTTTGACACCAACCCTGGGTTACAGCACAGGCTGCATGTCATATTCAAAAGGTGCTGCTACCAAAAACTAGAATTATTTATTTCAAATTAAGACCTTTTTTTGTGTCTTTTTTTTTCCTCTGGGGAAGGCTGCATTCGTGTTGCATTTGTGGCTACTTTATAAATTAACTCTTCTACTTATAAAGTAACTCTTCCTGACACCTCCATATAGAATATGTATTTTTAGAATGAATGGAAGATACCATGAAACAAGAATTACTATGTATCTATAATCTCTTTAGTAAATAGTAACAGCAGCAATAGGTAAAAAAAGAAAAACCACCAAGAAAACCCAAACAAAACCACTTCAACATCTGTGTGCTTAAAAGGAAAAATTCCCATATTCTTTAGGGATCTCAAGATTGTAAACAGCATTGCATACAGGAGGATTACATTTTTCACAACATCAAGATGCTCTGTGAAGAAACATGCTAAATCATTTTTTCTGCCTGCAATAAACATGTAATTCAATTTAGTTCATTTAAACCAGGAGAGTCAGCTCCCCAGTATCAGCCTGGTCTGCATATAGCCCTTGTTGATATTCTGAGAATTTGAGGTTATTGCTGTGGCCATGACATATGACTTTACCTGAGGATCAACAGTTAATTTTTCATGTCTCACACCTATGCCCTATGTCTTTTTCACAACAAGGACAAAACTGAGCTCCCTCTCACACCTTCTAAAACACTGAGCGAGCTAACAGAATTAAAGCTGGAGCAGATTTACAGATAAGGTCCAGATCAGTACTAAAAAAACCTTTTCCTCCAGAGCTGAAGCCAACTAAAACAAGTTTAAACCAGTGTCATTTAAGTGGCAAGGAGGAAGCATACATCAACAAAGCAGCGGTGCAAGGAACATCTACAAGACAGAAGTCTATGGAGCACCTCTATTTCAAGCCTATGATGGCAATATAGTCCGCTCATTTACACTTTCCTAGAAAAGTGGTGTCCATCTTATTCGCAAAAGACATTATCACCTTTTAAGTTAACTGACACAAATTAAACAGTGCAACAAGACACCCGTGAAATCGTTTTACCGTTTTGAGAACTAGATTGAAGATTTCAGTGATAACCACAACTTTCATATTTCCCCAGAGCCAGAGACCATCCAGCCAGTTTTTCACTACTTCTTTTTGACCTAGTCATCTGCAGCTTTGAATGAATCCAAACTCAGGTAAATACTAATTCATCCATTTAAATTAATTTCCTATTTCTGCTGCACTATACTGTAGCTACTTAGTCTGAGTGCCCTGTAGCTAGACAGACCATCATACTCCTTAAACCATCAGTAGACATTCACTCCACTGTTTGTTGTTCCCAAACTTCAGAAATCACAAGCTTCCCCTTGACCCTGGTCTTGTATCTTCCCTAGTAATGCTCCAAGTGCTGAAACGGAATATGGAAGATTTTTTCCAAAACACTGCAGAGCCTCTTCCCTGACTTTTCCGTACTCACTTTATTGTTCAGCTGAACTCCCAAACTATTAACAACATGGTAGCTGCCACAGCTGATCACAAATGAGAGATTGATTCATGCAAATGTTACCCATCAATAAAAACACTCCTGTCTCACCACGTCCTCTGCTTCTTGGTCACCGTTTCATTCACTCTGCGTTTTTCAAGAAGGCAACACAGCTCATGGGCACAAAGCTTCTCTTCTCACTCTGCATGAACAGTGTGTGGCAGCTGCACTTGCATAGAAAATCATCCAGAAGTATATTACATCTCTGATAATATATCTATTATCCCAAAAGGCAAACAATTGCTCCTATCAGCAACTCTATATTTTATTCCTCCATTATCAGTTTCTGCCAACATCAAGCTAATAAACACATGATCCCCAGTTAGAAATCAGTGCTTAAGTTACCTATACCATATTAGCCAGGATGTGGAGGCAGAGGGGGGCTAATTTGAGAAATACATGGAAACTTTGCTTTCAGGAGAATGAGAATTAACACTTTTAATGTGCTCTGGGATTTGAAGTTGAATGTATGAACCACTTTAAAAAAAATCACTTTACAGTAATTTCCAACTGGTTGCCTAACACCCATCTCCTAAGTGACTATCATGAAAACATAACCATAACACTAGCAATGAATTAATATTAAAACCCTTCAGTGAGATCACGGAAGTCCTCAAAAAACAGCCCAAGTTGTCAGAGCACACTTCTCCCACACACTGAGTAGTAGTCAGATTCTGGAAATAAAAGCTTTGTTCAATTACTAAAGTGGCTGCTAGGTTTCTCATTTACACATATAATTTTGAAATCCAAACCAATTTGATGGTGTCTAAACATATTTTAAAAGCCAAGAATGACTACTTCTAAGAAGAAGATGATGCAGTAGTCAGAAAAAGGCAATCTACATTCACTCACTTGAAAAACTTGACTTAGCAAGGGATTGCACACTGACAATTTTATAAATTTTGGCAGGGATAATTAATGAAGTTTTGCAGGGTTTCTGTGTACCAGCAAGTCAGAAGTCGTTACTGCACTTATAAAATGGAAATTTTGTTGTTCACCTCTTTTGCTTTACAGAAATACTTCTCAGTTGCAGGCCTGCATTGCCACTGTTGCTGCTGTCGCTAACTCACCAGATTCACTCAAGAGAGAGCAACAGCTCAGCGATCTGTGAAAGGGATAATCTAAGCGACTGCAGGATGAAAGAAGTGCTAAAGACAGGAGCAGCCTAAAATAGCAGTCTGAAGATGGGCAGCAGGCATCTGCCTGCCAAAAGCAAAAACACCTCGTGGGGTAAAGTTCGCCAGCTCCTGGGCCAAGAGAGTGATGGCCACTCCAAGGTTTCTTAACACCTCCCTTGGCTCCCTGCTATTTCTCACTAGTTGCATATTTTTGTCTTCACAAATAAGTCTTCAGCTATTTCTCCGTCTGTCTGCTGCACGTTAACATTTAGCATCGCTGTACTTTTTAGAGCCCACCACAGACCAAAGCACAGTGCTCCTCCCAGGGCAGGGGCAGCTGCCACAGAAGACAGGCCTACAGCATTGCATATGCAACTAAGACAAGTAAACTCATTTGCTACAAAGAAATGAAAATGCACCTAGCAGAGTTTCTCAAGACAGTAGATGTGCAAGTGTTGCATGCCAAGTTTCTGAGAGAAAAGGAAAATAAGCATGCAATCCATTCTCTCCAAAACCACACCTCCTTAATTCCCCGGGTCAGCACAGTGTCTGATCCTTCAACATTTTACTCAGCTCAGCAGATGAGGAAACAGTCACACCAGAAGGCCCTGTAACAGATGGAAACCAGAGCAGCTGGAGAGCAGGGAAATGTCTGCATGCACAAAGGGGTGGGGGGCAGAAAGCCCATCCCTATGCCCAAGATGCGTGCAGCCATCACACTGTACTGCAGACTCAGCCCCTAGATCTGCTGGAAAGAAAGTTGAAGGAAGCAGTATGCAGCCGGATAATTTAATGCTTCCCAGACTTCCCACCAGGAGAGCAACACTGAGCCATGCAACACGGACCTGCAAGCACTGGGTGTGAGCACCTCAGGAGAGTGGGAGATAGTGGAAAAGAGCAAGCTGGGCATTTCCCTTCTTCATGAAAAGCACAGCAGATGAAGAACTGCCAGCTGGAGAAGGCCTAGAACTGGAATGATGAGAAGGAAACAAAACTACATATGCATACTGGAGAAATGAGTAAGCAAATAGTGAATGAATTAATATCAAAATCTGTGAAGGTTTGAGGGACTTTTCACCTTTTTTTAAAGTAAGAGGTATTGCAGAACCAAACTGGCACAGAGTTGCATTTTTAAAGAGAAAAAAACCCCAAATATGGTAAATGAGGAAGAATCAGAATTGAAAAAAACCCAACCAACCTGCCATATGGTACAACTATTCCACTACAGTTTAGATTCACAGCTTTACAACACCTGTGCAGTAAATAACCATATTAAGTCATACATGATGTCACCGGTATTTCCTTTCTCAACTTAGTTAAGTATTAGGGAAATACATCTAACAGGGGTTTCTATACTTTTATAAAGACAAATGACTGTCCATGATTAAGATGCCCATCCCTTGACACAGTTTGGACAGCAAACCAGTTCCTAGATGAGGGAAACAGACCAAGACCTGTGAGGGAAAGTGAGCCATCAAGCAAGGAGTTTATAATTAACAAGAAGAGTAAGGTGGGTCTTTTCTTGTTTGTTTGTTTCTTTTAATCCCGGTTGGAACTACCTTCTGCAATCCTTTTGGCTCCTCAAGTCAGGAGACAAGAAACTAAACTGATCAACGTGTAAGACGGAAGTCCTCATATGAGAGCAGCAGATTACAGCGTTAACCCAGATAACACAAACAAGGTCAGTCAAAGCTTGTAAAAGGCACACAGAAATACTCCATTTTATATGTGTGTGTACATATATATATATATATATATGTGAAACTGTTCTTTACCTGACCTGCCACATAGAATTAGACTTTGAACATTGATTTTCGGCAGCTGTGATCAAATGCAAAATTGACAGGACAGCAGAAAGTTTTCATGACAATTTTTCTTCCTTAGTTATTCCTGTTCCTAACCCCAAAGATGATGCTTTTGTTCTACTATTATCCCAAACACTTCAAGAAAATGTTCAGGTGCAGTCTGACACCAGAGGTAAGCTGATCTAACCATTAGTTGCCATCAGAAAATAGTCACCACAGGGGTAGCTGAACAGCAGTGACAGCACAAGTAAAGAGGCAAGAGTGGTACAGCTGATTTCAAGCATCACAACCCATTGGATCAGGTTATTACTATACCATTCATTCGAACTGCCTTCAGGCCACAACCAGGTGGTTCAACAACTTAACCTGAAAAGCACAGCACTAAAATAAGCCAGGCATTTGCTGTACAGAAAGAATATGAGAAACCACTGTCTGCTGGTACGACTTATAGAGAAAAAAAATTATGAATTCTAATTTGGTCAAATATGGGAAAAAATATTTTGCATCCAACTGATCAAACACACAATCAAAACACTACACAAAGCATGGAAAATCTTGCAGTTCCCGCTAGCTACTCCTGCTGGCTGGGATTGCTGACCTAGAGCTATTTCATACCACTACACAACTCCAGTGAAAGATGTGCAAATATTCTGGGATTTGGCATTAGAATTTCTTTTAGACAAGAAATGTTACATCTCAGTGTGATTTAGGAAAATAAAGGCCATTTGTGAATGCTAGGGATATTTGTCAAGAGAGTCAAAGAACAGGTTTTAGTTAAGACATTCCAAAAGCAATTAATCCATGGCGCTCAGAGGACTGCCTCCAGCAGTTCAAGCCAAGCACACGCACAGTTCTTCAATGAATGGTTGTGATGGATAAACACTACTTAAAGCAAGAACATTTCACCAACATCCATTCAACACCTAGGAAGCCTTCTGGACCTAGAGAGGTAAAACTTCCTTAGATTTCTTAGTACACTTCTCTTGCTCATGTACTTGTCTGCAGTCTTCCCTAAATCTCCATACGAAAAGTCCATTAGCATAAGACTGGGTTTTACATATTCTTTTTTTTTTTTTTTTAAACATATTCACCACAAGAATTTTTAAATATATCCCACTATTTGAAACACTTTTGTTCCAAGAGCTGACCATTACAGACTATTTTCTAGATATGGCAGGACAAATTCCTTCCTGTCTGAGAGTTTCCATGGTAATAAAAGTCCCCTTTAAACACATTCACGGTGGTTTGGGCAGGCCAAACAGGCAGCCTTTGTACTGAAAAGCTCCCTCTTTGTACTCCTCTGTGCTGATCCTGCACAAACTACCGTAAAAGTGTATTTTAGTGGAGGCAGAGTAAAACTAAGGCTCACATCAGTTTCACACGGCAACTGTTTATTCCACAGCACAGATACAATCCTCTGGAAGATTCCCTTCCCAAAGAATTTTGAGTGGTTGGAGAAAGCAAACTACAGGACAGCCTACAACACATTTAAACTAACAGACCTAACCCCAGCAACTTTGCCACTTCCACTATTATAAAAGATTAACTGAAATGACCATCCTCCTATTCCCTTCCCCCCTTCCCATCATGCAAGTCTCATTCCTATCTGGGGATGGCATATTTACACCAGTGCATCCATCTCTAGTTAAGTAAGGGTGGTCTCAATCAATACCTCTGCATCAGCACATGGTCTGTCATGGAAAGGGACTGGCATAATGACATAATGTGAGGTTCAGAATGTTTCCATATATTCCTCGAAACAAAGAAGTGTTTTTACAATGTCCCACAGAGCACTTCCCTTTAAATTTCTATCTAGTCACATTTGTGCTTTGGCACTTTTCAATACTAGCACAAATTCCGGCACATTTAGGTCTTGCTACAAGTGGAGCATCCTTTTATTAGGAGCTTACATTTCAGTAAATCTCACAGTATTTCAAATTTAGAAGGTTTTTCTTCTACCACTATAACAGACCTTCTGCAGATGCTGGATCAACTCTACAGGCAATGATTCTCTTAAGGAACAAAATCATTAAGTACAAACATGCAACCATAACTAAGAAAGGTTTCAGCTATCCCTTAGATTTTCCTTTGTTAGTCTTCAAAAACTTGTATGGAGATTGTTTTAGATAAAAAAATCTCTATTTCCTGGTCAAGTTTGTTCACTAGAGCTTTCACAGTTTCAGACATCTCAGTAAGACTCGTAAGTGCAGCTCAGTTCCTGAGCCAGTATTTCTCTGCTTATAATAAAATAAGGGAGAGAAAATGTAAGCATCTGCTTTTCTCCAGTGCTACCATTAAAATCCAGGGTTTTTTTTTCCACCTCATCTAGTAGATATTTCAGCATAGCACAGAACTCTCTTATCCTGGCTTTTGAGAAAATGTATGAAGAACAACAGGAACAGCTCTGAGAAACCAACACAATGCTTCATTATCTGTCATCTCAGCAGTTTTAAAACACCCCTCAAACACACATACGCACACCCCCTTTCTCAGCTCCCACTCCCAGCATGGAACTCATTCCCTATTGGGTGTCACCACTCCCAACCAGTACAATCTTGACTACGGACTCTCTCCTACCCAAGAATTGAAATAATTTGTATGGAAAGCATTATCCAGATGAGTGTGTGGGGGAAACAAAAAATCAGTCTTGTGATCACTTTCAAACACATAAGAATGAAAATACCTGATCTTTGTCAGATCTAATTTAGAGGCATTTAGATTTCCTTTTTGGCAATAGGGAAAACAGCCTTAAAATTACAGCAAATTGAATAGAAGCTGTGGAAAAGGCACATTATACAGAACTAGGTTGACCCATAAACCCAAGGTACAGTTATAACTTCCTGAAGAAGCTTTTTGGTAGGCAGATTTTCAGGACAGGATCAGAGCAGATAGCGGAAAATCAGGAGACAGAAAAGTATTCATGAAATGCCTCTCAAAATAACAGGTCTAATAGCTCATTGACTACTGGCAACTGAAAAATTATGGGTTTGGCTTCAGCAAAACTAACAGCATTTATTTTTTTCCAATAGAAAATTTCAACTGGGGAAAAGAAACTGAACAGAATTTGTTTTGGTTGCCAGCAAAACCTGGTCTATCGCTTTCGTTGAAACTAGTCCAATTTAAATAAACATCAATGTAACATCCCACATTTCTCATGCTAGCAAATCTTATTAAGAAGACTTTCCACAAACACATGGTATTGATCAGTTATTATCAACAACAACAAAATCATATGCAGTCCTTAAGGATCATTTGTAGTAAACCCATCTACTTCAGCAATCTAGCTATAAATCTGTCTCCTTAAACAGATGCAACACATTAGATGATTTTCGCTGTAGGTTGTAATATTTCTGAGTATGTTTAAATTGCCCTCAAATTATGCTTTATCAAGTCATCATGCTGATTATAAGATAACTGAATATAATCAGAAAAGGTAAACTGTAGCCTCTATTTCTTATGCGCCCACTTCTTAAAATCAAAGTCTTTGTATGACAAAGATTTCATTACCACCCTGTTCTGACAGAAACCAATATTAATTATTATTTGAATTAACCTTTGAGCCATAGTTTTCATCAGTACTCAGTGAAGACACGGACAATTTCTAATTACATTCTACTCTCATTATAAGTCACTAGGCTGTAAAGCTGCATCTGACAAGACTGCTATACTTGGCCTTGAAATGCTTTGGACTTCACCATAAATCTTTCAGAAACATCCAAGAACTCATTGAATACAAGAGCTATCGCACAGGATGCTTCTCCAACAATTTAGAAGCAGTTGTAAAGGAATACCAACTGGGATATGACTGAATTGCAATACTGTTCCTGAAGCAAAATAAATTATCAGTGGCTTTATCACTCACCATCACTACATAGATGATCTTTTACCTAAAGTTACATAGAGTGGATTCACTCATTCTATCAAGTGCAATTACGTAGTGATCATCAACTAAATCATAATTACATTCAACAAATAGTATAAGAAGAAAAATGAAAATTTATAGATTGACAGAAATCTGATTCCAAAGGTTACAGCAAATATCTACATCATGGGCTATAGTTATTACAGACCAGAGAAAGAGGTTTGATCCCCTAAAGTGTTACTAGTTTTCTAGTAGGAAATATGGATTTTAAGGGTCATACATGAAGAATAACCTGTAATTAATATACAAAAATTAGTGCAAGAGGGCAATTTTTCTTTTGTAATTTTTCAGCTTCACTTCACATGATCAGTTTGCTGCGGTCAGCCAGCTAGCCAGCAAAAAAATGAAATAAATTCATGGATATAGGGAAAGTGAATGCCACTCTGGAAAACAGGTTTCTACTCTTGGCTATGCCAAATCTCTTGAACGAACAAATTGAACTTCTAAAAGAGTGATTTCTGGCTCTGTAACCCGAGCCTCATTTTCGCAACTTCACAAAGCTCACATCTATGACTAACTCCAAATGTTCAATCTCTAAGCTAAAGACAGTTTTATTTGAAGGAATACCAGAGGCTGGGATCTATCAGGTTTCAAAACCAGAACTTGACTTAGCTGCTGACTCAAGACATATTTCAAGATAACAGAAACATATTTCAAGACATCATTTTTAACTTTCTACTGTTGAAAATACCTGTATCTTAAAACGGAAGCCTCAGTATGAAATCACTTTAAGTCCAGTGAATGACATTTCATGTTACAAAAACCTTGACTTGGACTAAGATGCACAAGGTATATGACTTCCAAGTTTTTTCATATCAAAAAAGAAAAACACCAAAACAAAACCCAACAAAACAAAAAACACAAACACAACCAAACAAAACACTACCACCACACAAAAGAGAAACCATACCAATGACCTTTCCCTCACAGATCACTTTTATGAGTGCTGTTATTTAGACAGAAGAACCAAGTTACTAATTGCACAAAGATTTTAAAGAGAAATTACAAGACACAAGAGAACCCAATATAAAGCTTGGAGTTTTTAAACACAGAAAATGACAGTTGCACATGTATTTAAACATTATGGATTCCATTAGTTAATGCACAGAAGCTTTGTAATCACACAGAGTAAGGATGGTCCACAACCACAAGAATAGCTGGATACAATTAGGCTTATCCCAAGACAGAATATGATAAGAGAATTCAGATCTCACAATTTTTGGAAAAGGCTAAAGATGATGTATGGGACATCAGTCTATAAAAATGCAGTGTTTGTAGCATTGGTGTCAACAGTACTACCAATTCTAAACATGCCTCCATTTAAACATAGAAGTTGTATTTTTACTTCCAAGCCAGATGACTAAGAGTACTGTCTTATTAAATCATGTCCCCACATTCTGAAACTATGGAGACCCTTCACCTTAGGGCCCCAACTTGCTTACCCACTCAATGGGCCATATTGGTTTGTTGCCTTTTTTTTCCTCCTGCAGTTACATGATTTTCAGAAGTAACTACAAACACAGAGCTTCTCCATATTACACTTACATCTACCTGAATATTCAGATAAGCATTTTTCTTTTATATCTGATACTTTAAATGCCTGCATTATTATTCTACTCCTCCAGCTAAAAATATGTAACTGGTAGCCTGACTATTTCTTCTCTAGACATATATGGATGAAAGGAAAAGAGGAAAGAAAAATCATGATTCTTCACCATGTAAAACAGTGCCTAAATAGAAACAAACAATTTAATTTCTTCCACTTAGCCCTATCTATCTCATTAATAAGAAAATGAGGACAATGATGGGAAAATGTCTGAGGATTCAATAATCATATGGGGAGGTGAGAAAGGAGGCATCAGAACCATGGTGGAACAGTCTATCTTTATGACCACTTTCAAGTACCTTCCACATAAAATTTCCTAGAGTTTGCTATCGCAGTTAAACTTCAAGGTAGACCAGAAGAACAAGTACATATCCAAGCCTTTGAAAAGGCAAGGAAAACTGGCAACTTACTGTCAAAGAGTACGATTTGATTTTATTCTACAACAAACCCTATGCTATGACTCTATTCTGCTAATGCATTAACAGCTTCACAAATCAGAAATCATACCATGGTTTGGTTTGGAAGGGACCTTAAAGATCATCCAGTTCCAATCCTCTGAAACAAAGCACTTTATGCTACATATGCAGTTTTGATTAAAAATAAGATAATACTAACAAGATCATTAAATCATCAACACCAAATTTATTTGAAAAGTGTATGTGGTCAGCAGAAAGGTTGCCTTTTAAAAGCCCTGAAAAGACATTGCCTTATTCCTGGGGCATGAGGGAAACAGAAGCAGTATATGCCTTTGACAAGGATCACAGAAACAGGGACAGATACCTATAATCCATAGCTTTGTTCATGCTACTACTCTGAGACCTACTTCCCCCTCCAAATGCCACTTTCAAAATCCTATGTGTGGGGCAGATAAGGGACAAGGAGGTTAAGAGAGAAAACAACAGCATTGCAGCACCTCTTTTGCTTATCAGCTATTCATAGACCATGATGAAATCCCCAACTGCCTTCATGCCATTTTTTCATATCAAATTTGCCAGTTACATTTTTCAGCAAGCCTATAAGCAATGTATTCTAATAAATCAGCCTGTAAAAGCACCTATTCCATTTAAACCTCAGCACTAAATGACTGATAGCTTGCGATCTTCCAACAGGAGAGATACGTTCTACTAACATATAACTACACAGCTTTTAAGCAAACGCTAAAATCTCCCCTTTATTCGTCATGAAAGTTACACAGGGGAAGTTCAAAATGCATTAATTAGGGAAGATACAAAAACTGGCAAGAGCACCCATTCATTTAATAACACCTAAGAGAATTTACCATCTCAGGACACACTGCTTTTGATTGTGCATAGGCTGGACTAGTTTCAACTCCTGTTACTTCAAATTCTGTTACCAATCTCTACTTTGCAAACAGAAAGCCACCCCTCCACGTTCTTCTAGGTGTTTTGCTAGTAATTAGATGAACTAAGAAATTACCACACCCTAATATTCCCTTAAGTTTTTTCTTAAACCAAAAATCTATACTTCCCTATAGTTCCATGCCCTGTTACCCTCAACAAATTTACCTGTAAGCACATTGATTGCAATTTAACTTGTATTTTAAGCAGAAGAGAACTTAGGAGTTTATCTTGTATGCAGTGGCATGCTGTCTGGAAGCTGTAGTAGGTTTCATGAGAAAGTTTAAAAATTAACTTAGCAAAGCACAACTATGACTCCTCAACAACTGGAACAGGCACAAGCTTTTCGTGACACCTGCATTCTTGTTAAGGAAAAAAAGAGTTTTGCAAGATCTCTTTTAAATTTTTGTTTATTTCTAATCTTATGAATTCATATTTGCCACCTTTCAGAGCACCCATTTTGAAAATATAACTGCTGCTTCTTTATAAAATCAGTTGCCTACTTTCATGGCTATGAGTTCTTAAATATTTCACGATTTTAATATAGCAAGTATTTTTTCCATTACTGAAGTATAAAATTCCCCAAATTTCAGTTGCTTGAAATTCAGTTGCTGAAATACTGTGCGAGTGCATATTACAGACTACTTTGAAAGATCAAGTAACTTTCAGGGTAGCCTCTTCTCTAACAGAAGTTATCTAAATGGAACACAGAAGTAACAGTCTATGCCTGTGACTTCAGATTTACAGACTTACGACTTTCCAAGTCATTCTCAGCTAAGCAAAGGAACATAATTCTCAAAAAAAGCCCCAGTATGAAGTGGTTATTATTTGTGCAAAAGTTTTTCTAAATATGGTACTCACATATCTATACATGAAGACATGAATAAACTCTTACTGTTCCACCACTGCTTCAAGCACCAAAGGTTTTTATACAGAGTGGTACTATAGCATGTCACATACTATGATAAAACAGAGACCTCAGTATTAAACAATTAAATAATATATTCCAGTACAGTTTTTCACATAGAGAGCCAAGAAAAAGCAAAGCAGAAGTTATGGCTCCCATGATAACTACAGCTTGATTGTAATACTGTTTTATACTGTATATTTGAACAAATGCATCAATTTACAATTGATGGGACATTATAACTGAAGGATACAGTCAAATACTTTGTCTCACTCCGAAATAAATCAGTGGCATTCAAAATAACTTTTCATTCCACTTGTACCACTTGGTAAGGTGACTGGTTTGCTGGCAAGAAGAAATCACAGTATAAAAGCATATAAACCATATTTATCAAACAATTTGCATGAAGTTACAGTGAACTACACAGAGAAATGCTGCTACATTTTAACTAGATCATGGACTATTTAAGCATCCATCAAATTGTATTACATTCAGATTTGTTCATGTCACATTTGACTTAACTATATCATGACTCATGGCTACTGCTACTGAAATCCATTAAATATATTTAAGCTTAGCATTCCTAAAAAAGCAGCAAGCAACAAAAATGCATTGTTGGAGTGCTTACTATAAGACTAAAATGCCTGCGAATGAGGAAGCTTGGTAAGAGATATAGAATCAGACTGTTGGACAAAACTTTTATAGACAACAGACAAAAAAAAATATACTGAAAATGCAGAGACATGGGGGAAAAATTGCATCAAAGTTAAACCACAAGATGGGGAGGCTATCAGTAAGAACATTTTTCAAAAGGAAAAAAATAAATTGGACAAAAAGAACTAGCAGGGAAAACTACAAACAAAAGATATGTTCCTAAAGAGGCAAAGCCATAAAAAGTCCTTTCACAAATGCCAGGTATATGAAGCTTGCTAGAGAATCCACCGGACTAACATATAACCAAGATATGAAAACAGTATTCCAAGAAAAGAAAAATTAAAGTTTTCTGTATCTACTGTCATTGGAGAAACTATGGGAAGCTTTCTTCTTTTTTGGTCACATAAATCCTCAGCTTTGGTCAAACCAAAACAACCAGTAGCAATTTACCAATGTGAGATAGCATTCACCAAGATTTCTGAAGAGCTGAAGGATAAAAAAGCCTATCTGCCCACTATGCTGCATAGTATCTCAGGGCCAAACACTGCTTTCATGTCAATGGTACATCAGTTTTGAAAGGTACTCACACCTTTAACCTGCCAAGACCAACAAGTCTAAGGTCTCAGTAGGGCAGATAAATAGAGGATAGAAGAAACACGGGCACGTAGCTAAGTACACACTACAGAAGTGACACTAATGCTTCCCCACAGAAAAGTCCTGTCTAACCAATTCATTGAAGCAATTGATAAGGGTCAAAGTCTGAGCTAACCTGGATGACCAAAACACATGCCAGCTGCTGAACAAAAGTCCTCCAGTTCCTAAGGAAACTAAGCTACAACAGCAAGAGAGGGAAGGTCTTCACATGGATAAAAGCAACCAGTTGACAGGAAAAAACCTTAGGAAACATCATCCAACTCTTTTCCACACCTGTGGTGATAGCAAGCACATAAAAGGTCTAGAAATAGATGGTGAACCTTGAAGTGAGTTTGCTGTTATCAACAAGTTCATTTTGCTAAAAATTTAAATCCACTATGCAGGAAGCAGCACCATACCCAGTGAAGGTCTAATAAAGTGCAGATGAGATTTAGTGTGGACAAACAGAAGACAAAGCACCTGAAAAAATACAATCTGACTGTTTTACATACATTTTACTGAGCTCTGACATGATCATCAATAAAGAGATTTGGGGGTCAGAATAAATAGATCTAGGAAAACAAGATTTGTCAGAAGAATAAACAGAATACCAGGCATATTTAAGAAAAAAGGAGAAGGAAAAATACCCTACAGAATTGTACAAAATGGGAAACACAAGTCTATGAGGTACCTATATCTTGCTTCAGTGCCACTGTTTGCTCTGCTCACCTCCACTTCAAAATTAAAATTACTGACAGACTAGAGAGGGGTTACAGGCATTTGAAGACCCTTCAGAATCTCCAGGCTCAAGAAGGGACAACCTGGGAGAGAATAAAAGAGCCTACAAAATCAGGAGTGGCGTGGAACAGGTAAGTAGTGAGCCATTGTTCTCTTTCTCTTTTAACAAGGAAACTAGAGAACATCAAACAAAACTAGCAGGTGGTAGGTTCAAAATAAAACAAATAAAAGGAAGCAGTTCTTCATACAATGTGTACTTAAGCTGCAGAACTCATTGCCATGGTCCCAATGGAAGCCAAGAGTTTACACAGGCCAAGGGAAGACTAGATGAATTCATGCAAGAAACATTCATTAAAGCGTTACCTATGACTTTTTCTGAGACAATTCTGAGCTGCAGAGTTGTGGAGGCTAAGGGGCTTGCTCTGTTTCTGGATAGGCTTCACCTTGGTCACTGTGAAACAGGATTTTGGATGAGACAGACCTCTGGTACCAAAAAAGTAAGATGATATTCACAGCATGGTTTTAATAGCTCTTGACCACTATGCTACTTCAATAATACACAATTTCCAGTATACCATTTTACCACTCTTTCATGAAGAACCTGTATTTCAGTCCATGTTACCAGTTTTTCAAAAATACAAGTGAGACTACAACACTTCAGAGGACCACAGCACGACACAGAAAAGGACACCCAAAACTGTGTCAGTCTGCTGAAATTCTACCATTCCTGTACAAAAGATTATCCTATTCCAACAACAGATAACTCAGGAAAGAGTTTAAAATCTGTTTTTAATCTCAGAAAGGAGTAAAAAAAAATGTAACAGAAATGCTGACAATACTAAATACTGGAGAACAAGCAGTACTTCTCTGGATGCTACTCAGTACCTGCAGTAGTTTTTAAGTTTTTTTAATAACTAAAAAAAGTAGATTTTTAATAACTCAAAACAAAGTTGTTTAGTATTCCTAAAATGTCAATGTGTAACACTTTTACTAAAAACATTCTCTCACGTTTGAAGGAAAAAGACTTAAAAACAACACTAAGTGGTGAAAAAAAATAAAATATTCATACTTTTCTTGATTTAAACAGCAGATGTAAAAGATAGTATCAGCTCAAAGCACTGGCCTGAAGCTTTACTACTGTTATAAAAAGGTACTTAAAATAACTACAACATATTTAGGTTAAGCACTTAAAGGAATTACTGGAAGACCGAATTCAATCCTCTGCTCCAATCCACAAGTCATTGTGCAACATCTTATCTGCTGAAAACAAACCCTCTCTATTACCCATAAAGTGGCGACCGTGTCCATTTCCTAAATTAGAGGTACAAATTTTTCCCTCAGCAAAGACAGAAGACACAGAGGTTGCTGTTGTAAGCCATAGAAGAACTCTGTCTCTTTGCGCCTTCCAGCCTACCACTGCTTCCTCCAATCAGGAAAGGTGCTGTTGCCATTGTATGCTGAGCACATCCCAAGCTTGAAGGCCACAGCATATTCCCAGTGCAGAACAGGCCTTCTGCTAAACCTGTCAGAGAGAACGCAGCACAAGCCAGTGGTTTGTTTTCAAGGTTTCACAGGTAAAACTCACCATAACTCCCAGATCACACCCAACCAAGAAATTACACACCCTTGCTTGGAAACACGCAGTTCTTTAAAGAGACTGCTTGACTGTAGTTTAGTTTAGTCAGATTAACTACCTGAGATAGAAAAATAACCTGACAGAAAATGCAAGTCACAATGGCTAATAACATAGCACAGAATACAAAGTATATTCTCTGAACTGTTTCTACTCCTAAACCTAAACTCAACACATAATTGCAGACTATTTGGCAGAGTTTGTTCAGTAAACTGTATGGGACAAGGCTGAAGCTTATAGTCCCTAAACTCAATACACAACATACAGTTGTTTAGAATTTACTCCTGAGAAAAATATTTAAAGGAAGAAGACATAAATTCTGAATAATCACAGGCTACTCAGACACAGACTCTAAACACACTTAAAACAGATTTTTTTCCTTTTAAGTGCTAAATGTCAGACCAACTCTCCTTTTAAGGAGGGCATTTATCTACTTCACAAGAGCAGTAGCAAGGCAAAATTAGCACTTGGTAAAGAACCATGATCATCTGATGAGTGCTGCTAGGTAATCAGCAACTATTACACATCCCAATATGGCAGACTGCAAAACACACCACTATGAACCTGGTACACCAGTTTGGAGTAGCACTTAAGATCCCGGCTTCCAACCACCTGCTCAGGTCGTTAGCCTTGAAGAGAAGAAAAACCATCCAAATGCTTGGAGCTGCAGATATTTTGCCTTCTATCACTTCCACATGTAGTTGAGAAAAGGAGCATCAAATTCACTCACTGGAAATGAATGTACTTTTTCTTATGGTACAGCGGAACTGTGTGCCCAAAACTCCTCCTGTTCTCTCACAGCAAGCCTTGTCCACAGGTCAGCAACAGTAAGCATTCCAAAGTGGGAAAATACCCTCGCTGCTCCTATTCCGAATGCCCAGTTTTTTTGAGGCAACACTTAAATTCCTCTTAAGCCCTTCCTGTAGCAATGCCCACCACAGCAGACACCTCCAAATTTAATCCACTGGAATAAGCAGTCTTTAAATTAAGGTGTTATAAGGTCATATAGCAAGCAAGATGATCGGATTAAAGAGGAAGCGGAGTTAAGTTAATACGGAGTCACTATTTTAAGTTCTGTGTTCAAGACAACAGCATGATAGCCTTTCAAGTGCAAACCAGTCTTTAAGCAGCACAGTGAAGAACTTCTCTAGTAAAAAATAAACAAAAGTAGTTTTATTTCTTTTCTAAATCTGAACATGAAATGCAGGACAGCTCGTCAGACAGACAAGATCTGGTCCCAGAGACAGATGTTTTACAGCTGTGCTTTGGGCTTCCTAAAGCCCATTAGAGCTAGCACATACAATTCCTAATGTAAACAAGCTGCTTTTAGTAACTACAATATTCACTTCGAACACACACACTGCTAGTCAGAGCCACCAGTCCTCGCAGTTTTCACCAAAAGCAGCTTACCACGTCCTTAAGACAGAATTTGTAAGTCCCCTCTCTCCTGCTCCTCCTACTACCCCCCTGTAGCTCCTGAAAAGGAATTTTTTAGATGTAAAACCCAAAGAAAGGAATCTAGATGGTGTACTACATGGGAGTTTGGGGGTTTTATAACTATGGCAAGTGTTTACGCTCCATTAAGGCACACAGAATTGACCAAATCTTGAGAAAAACAGGAAGAAAAGCATGAGCTTCCACTCTCCCACCTGCTAACAAGCCCACTTCTGTCATACTGCAAGCAGTTTACACAAAAAACTTGACAAAATAGCCAAGGGTCTTCAGAAAGCGAGCAGCTTCCCATGCCACATTCCTGCTATGCTGAAAGAGTCACCTCAAGCTGGCAGGTGGATTGAGCAGAAGCTGCAGTCAGAATCCCTGATTTTTTGTAAGGTGTTCATTCCTCTGCTGAGCTACACAGTATAAACTGCCCATTTCTCTCTCTGGAGAACAGCAAGAGACAGTATTACAGGAGTGACTAAGCAGCATGTTATTTGACTCGCAATGTATTTTTTTCACCAATTTTAACAAGTAAGAGTGCATTCATTTCACTATCAGAAAGCTTTAGACTATGATAGGAAATAACAATGTCAGCCACCTACTATGACCAAGTTTTCATTCCATCTCAAACCAGCAGGAATAATGTAAATACTTGGGATAAAACTGAGTAACAGAATCCACTGAATTACTGACTGATGAAACTTAATGACACTGAAACAACACTGCCTTGATAAAATTTGAGAAATACAAATTGACTCAGAAGGTTGATAAACCTAATGGAGAACTTCAAGCTTGCAAAAAAACCCCCAAAAAACCCACACACCAGAAAAACCACCCCCCTTGTTTGTGAATAAAACGTTTCAAAGATTAAATACTTCACATTTGAAATAGCAGACAAGTTATTTATACATTAGTAAATCTTTAAGGCTTTTGTTCTCCTACCTCAAGAAGAAAACTGATTTCTGGGCCATGGATTATTAATTCTAACAAACTGCTTATAGCATGCAATTCATAGCACCACCAGAATAAACAAATTTTAATATCAATTTGAACTCAGGCCAGCACATTTTTCTTTTGGTGTCCTTTGCTTCACAGATGATTACTCTATTTCTCTTTCTCCCATGAAGGTTCCCAGGCAACTGATCCAATCCACTTGCTCACTGCCACCAAAATGAAAAGATGAAAAGCGCTTGCTGCTCTCCAAGCCAGCGGCCCCCCTCGTCCTTAGTACCAGCTCTGGTGTTCATCAGATCCTTTTATGAGCCAGTTTGATTCATTACAACAGCAAAATGCTCTCCATTTTACAGAGTTATTTTTCTGCCATTTTGGCGAACTAAAGTGGCTCACAGAAGGACCTGACAAGCACTGCTGCCGAAAGAAAGTAGCAGAGCCATGTGGTTGTGAGGAAGGGTGCAGGGGGACAAAGGCAGAGGGGAAACTTCTCCTTTCAGAACAATGTCCAGCTAAATTAGCTCACTGCATTTCTCAAACCATACCCTGACTTACAAATGGTTAGATGGACCATAAGATGACATTCAACAACTTCCAGCTATCTTCAGAGCTACAAAAAACTTACTGCACAAAAACACATGGTACTATGTACTCTTGCAGAGATTTAAGTGTAACACTCCATCAGAGCAACAAACAAAGGTCTTACAAATATAGTATCAAGATAAGGGTAACAATTAGAGGAGGAGGGTAAAGAAAGAGAGTCTGGCATATTTTACTCTAGTTTTTGTTCGGGTTTTTTGGTTTAGTTTTTTTTTAAATAAAAAAGCCTTGGGACCATGACCAGCAATCCCAATAAGCATTATGATAGAGAAAAAAGTATTTCTGATAAGCAAAATACAGCAAGAACTTTGCCTTTTCTCCTGATGTTACGACCAGTATCCAAACTTGTCAGGGGATGGCTGATATGCCTAGGAGAAAGAGCCTGGAGGGAGGCAGTCAAGCCAAGAAGGTGTTGGAGGCAGGTGCTGTAGATACCTAGTCTCCAGGGATTTCTCTTCCTGGATCAATCTGCCTTCTTGTGTGATGGACTGCCTATGGTGGATGTGCCATTTCACAGGAGAAGCAAGAAGGTAACATACATCAAATGGATCGCTCCCATGGACACTCTGAACTGATGACCACAGCACACAGGACAGCTCAGCTGTGGTAGTCCCTGCCTTGCTATTCAAAGTTCACTGCCTACCTGGAGGCACCTTGAAACAGAAAATAGCTCCTTTCAGTATGCACTGAAGAGGAAAAAGCACCCTGCCCCAAAACACCACCATTGTCACACTGTATAAAATTAGAGAAGGGGGTTTCAGCCTTCCTGACCTTAACAGTTTCCTACCAAAAATCTTACTGTTGGGCAGCTGCAGAGCACACCACGCCTCTCCATGTGACAGAGAGACAGAGGCACACGAAGGAAGACAGGAGCAGATCCCAGAAGCCACACCAGGGGATAAGATCAGGCACACAGCCTGCATCCCAGCTGACACTAATACCTGCCTCTAAGAGCCCCTCCTAGTCCAGCTCCTCACATAGCAAAAATTCACATTGCCCAGCCAGCCCCGTACTGCACAGTCCAGTTGTGCCACTGGCCATGCAACAATCTCAGTGTGAACCGCTGACGAGCCAAAGGTCATCCAACCTTCATCCAGGGAGGCAGGCAGAAAGGCACTCTGGTTTCCTTTTGGGAGAGGAGGCAGAGAAAGGGGAAGAAGAGAAACAGATCAAGGAGATTAATCTTCTAAATAACTGTGTTAGGAAAATTACTTATGAGAAGAGCAATGGAAGCAATTTCTTTCATCTGCCTTCTTTTCTATAGCCAAGGTTTTCTTTTTTAACCCTCCAAAATTAAGCAGTCATGGTTTGGGCAAGGGGCAGCCAGGGGGTTTGAGGCATTAACTTACTTCCTTGAGAACTCACCATTCAAGAACTCAGTCACCTTAACCACAGCATTTCTCTAATTCTAATCATGGTAAGTGAAAAGCCACACAAACACTCCCCTTCCATTTTTCTTTTTTTTTCTTTTCTTTTTTGATAGTTTCAGTGCAACGTCTAACATGCTCGACTTCTGAGACTACTACCTACTACAATTATCAAACACAGGCAGTAGAACATGCTTCTGTTCCAGCACGGCCTGTAAGAAGCTGATCCTTCCAACAGCCATGCCATTTCTATGAAACAACCCCTTCCTTCTGCATGGCTGCCACAAGGTTCAAATCCTGTTTAACACACAAAAGTATGTTCACTAAGAGTCATTTCTGTGAGGAAAGGCAGTACAGGCTGGGGAACACTGCAGAACTGAAGGAAAGGAGAAATGCAGGTGAAACTGAGGCAGGCTTTTTTCAGTAACCTCTGTGAAGGTTACAATAGAATTAAAGAGACACGTGTAACTGCCTTCACTTACTTCTGTACCAAAAAAAAAAAACAAAAAACCCAACGAAAATAACAATGTACCTTTGCAGAGATCAAGACAGAAAAGGGGGGAAGTGAAGCTGAAGCCTGCTTATTCACTTCCCTACCAATGAAAGAACCATGATTAAAGTAAGGATGAGTGAGGCTGTACCCCACTTACAGAGCTGAGTGAATGCAAAGCACAGCAGACACCTCACAGTGGTACTGATAAATAAACTGAATTACTTAGCAGGTCTCTCCCAGACTTATATCCTGAGGCAGTCCAGAAACCCCTATTTAACTCACTTTCTGAATGATTCCTTCCTAAATCAAGAGAGATACTAAATTGCTCACTATAAACTCTCAGTTTAATTCTTCACGGTTAAAACAACTCGAGGCAAGAATTATACCTAGTTAGTCCCTTCATCAGAGTTTAAAGGAATCTCTGAACTCACACAGGCAATGGCTACTATGTCAGAGGGCCTTCCTTTAAGCCATCCTCCCACGACTACACCACCCCATGAAGACTGCCTGATCTTCCCAGGAACTAGGCAAGATCATCCCAGTACCTCTCAAACCAAGAACTGGAGATGAAGGCCTGCCTGCTTTTTGCCTTGCAATAAAACCCCAAATACAGCAAGCAGCTAACTCCACTCCAAAAGCAGCGCAAACCAGAGCACATTCTTAAAAAGCCACAGGATTTGCCTAGCTATATGCAGACAGTTGAGACAAAAAAAAAAAAAAAAA
>VXBX01006432.1:0-73746 GCA_013400415.1 Scytalopus superciliaris | reverse complement strand
GCCAGCGCCCCGCCGGGGCTCGCTCCGGG
The DNA here is from genome assembly GCA_013400415.1 of Scytalopus superciliaris. Taxonomy (NCBI): domain Eukaryota; kingdom Metazoa; phylum Chordata; class Aves; order Passeriformes; family Rhinocryptidae; genus Scytalopus; species Scytalopus superciliaris. Next base: position 73,717 of record VXBX01006432.1, on the reverse strand, counting down.
CTGCCCGAGGCAGTGCTGCCGCGGGGCACGGCGGGGCACGGCGGCTCCCCTTTCCTTCCCTTCCTTTCCCTTCCGTGCGCTCCCCCCCGCTCCCCTCTCCTCCCCTCCGCTCCGCGGGGTCAGCGCCGCGCCCGACCGCCCCGGCGCGTCCCTTCCTTCCCGGGAAACTCCCGGTGAAGCCCGGGGTGTGTGTTCTGTGTGAGGTGTCACTGTGTCACTGCCGCGCTTCAAACTTCCCGACCGCGGCGGCGGAACGAAAGCGAGAGGCGCTCCGGGAGGCTGCCCGAGCCCCCACGGCCCCCCATGGCCCAGGCCGGGCAGGGACCACCGGGCCCCGCCCGCCGCTCCCAGCCCAGCCACCGCGGCGGGGCGGGGCAGGGCGGGGGCAGGATTGCCCGAGACCGCGGTTTGGGGTGGACTTTGTCCCGGCCGGGTCGGGCTTTCAAACGGAAGCGGCCATTAATCGCTGCCCGCCCGCGGCAGCGCCCCCGTCCCGGCGGGGCCGCGCTCCCCCGCACCGGCACCGCACCGGCACCGCACCGGCTCTGCCGCTGCCGTGTCTGCAAGCTGCGCACTCGAATTCGTGATACAACCCGAAACAAACTCCATAAGTAAATTAGACAAATCCCACCCAAAAGTGATTACCAGTAGCGCGCTTAGCGGTACTCCCCGCATCGCTCTGGAAACTAAATAAGCGTCTTAAAAGTATAAAGAGATTAAAACGTAAACCCAGTGTAGAGATACTCGGCATTACAGGAATTTTCAGCGAGTCATTTGACGAGATAACTTTTTACCATCATGGTTTGTAGCAGGTTGGAGAAGGAAAAACAAAGTCATGTGCTCCCGAGCAGGGAGACACCCGCCCCCTCCAGCTCCTGCCGTTCCTTTTAGGGGGCTGTTTGCTGCATCCACACTCGGACCTCTTCCGTGCGAAAGAGGGAAGGCGTCTTCATAGGCTCTCACACAGCTTTTCCTCTACGCTCTTCTAACACACAGTTAGTAAGCTGGGAGCCAGACATGGACAACGTGGGTGTCAAAACCTTCTCTCGCTTCTTGGGTCGTTGGCTCCCTCAGTCCAGGTGTCCACGTCCATTCCACAGCCAGGATGTCCACTAGATCTGCAAAAATAGTTCAGGCTTCTCCAAAGGAAGTATGACACTCTTCCACATCATGTCATTTGTGTCTGGCCTACTCAATCTCTCTTGGGTTTGGAGGGAAAGCACCTTTCGGGAGAAGGGACGGTTTGTGGTTGGAGAGGCATCGCCACCTCCCATGCAGTAGAGCCCGCGCAATCGCACAGAAAGGGGCCGGCAGCCAGGGAGGTGTTGCTGTCCCATGCTTTCAACTGAAAAACGTGTTGAAAAGCTGATAGTACGTGATGGTGTACTAGAACACATTCCCTGTTCTTCACCAAGGTCTTCCATGAAGTTAAAAATAGCAAGTGGAAATAGTGTTTAAAAAAACACATTGAAGCAGCACATGCCCTGACTATACCTTCACCAAATTTGCCTGGTTTACTATCGTTCTATTTTTAATTTGCATTTCTTTACTTTGTGGAAAAATGGAAAAAAGAAAAAATCCCCCAAAAAGCAACAAGCAAACCTACACAGAGGTATCCTCCCAAGTTACTAAATGTAATCAGTTTCAGTTTTCTCTTGCAGACAGACCAGACAGAAAACAGCCTAAAACCACTTGGGGACAATTCTGGTTTTCTGCATGTATGACTTAACTGTGCCCCTAATCTGGCAGCAGAGCACCCTGGCATAATGTAAACTCTCCTGGAACTCCCCTTGCTTTCAAAGATTTAAGTTCTCCAAGATTTAGGGGCAAGAGAAACTCATTCTGAGACCAACTGCCAGCAGCCTCACTGCTCCCTCTAGAACTTGTTTCAGTTTCTTGTTGAGCAGAAATCAGATCGCAAAGCTGCCAAGCATGAAAAGTGTTCAAAGAATATCGTGGTGACAGGGTGAGACAACCAAAGAAATGCAGCAATTCTTTAAAAAAAAGAAGTATATTAGCATGGCAGCAGCAGTGAGGGGGGACATGGATAGATACTTAGTTAAACGTTTGTTCCAAGGGGAAAAAATGCCCGTCTCTAGCGCATGCCTCTTGTGGAAGGCACAGAACCAGCTCCTTGGCTTCCATAGGTCATCCTGAGGCTGTGGCCTGTGAAACCAGCTGGCTTACTACTTGGGTCTTAAAAATGCACAGGGAGTCCCCCAGTGCTTTCCAACATTAGAAGAAACAGCATCTGCAAAAAGCACTTTCACAGGACAGGGGGAATTACGGCTGTTCTCCAACTCCTCAGCAACAAGAGGAAATGGAGAGTAAGGAAAAGTGCTGCTGGGGTTTCACCACTCCAAAGCGGGACACCATCCATGTGTGGCACAAATTCACACACACGCACACCCGATGGTAGTACCATATGTGGACAAAATACATCATTGCATAGCTGCTAAGGAGAAAAATTTTTTAAACTGTAACTTGTGTTTCAGCCAGTCCCCCAAAAGGAAGCCGTAACTCCGTGAGTTATCAACAAGGCAGCTCCATAGGAGAGTGAGGAAAGAGCAACAGGGCAGTCTTCATGACAGACATTATTGGTAACAGCTTATTAAAATATCCACGAGATGACAGGGATGAAAATTCACTTGTAGCCAGCCACCCAACCCTTTGTGTGCTGTTGGGACAAAGTAATCCATCTGATGTAGGCAGCCATTTGGCTCGCAGATTAACAAGAATTTGCATTAATGGCTGAGAATTTCAACAGCAGTTGCAGAGCAAGGGTATGTGTACCAACAAAACCCCGACGAATTGCTACACTTTACCTAACTAGGTAAACTCTCACGGTGGGGATAGTTTGTACAAAGCTGAGCCAGTCACTGTGTATGACAGGCATAATTGCACAGAGATAAGTTAATGTACTCCGTAAGAAGTACAGCACCGAGATTACCAGGCAGCATTTAAATCTGCTCTAAAACATCACTATTACAAAATGCAAATTACTTAGCATCACATGAAAATACAAAGGCAGGTTACTTATTCAGTAGACTTTGAAGAACCAGCATCTGTTTTAACAGTCAGGCACAGTGAAATAGGATCTTAAGATCTAGACATTGTCACTTCTGCAGGCAGCAGATGACACCTCACAAGTCATGAGTCCCCAAACAAGCGGTGCACAGGGAAGCCTTCGGGCCACACGGCACCAGCAGTGTGTGCCTCATTCCTGACAACCCAGTTCAAGTATTGAGCTTGCCTGAGAGCTGCTGAGGGCTGTGCACAGGGACTCAGAGCAGCCCACCCCACTGGAGAGCAGCTCTGTTCAGCACATCTGGTTCCTCACCTGCTCAGCACCGCCACGGTCCAGACCACGCAACAGTTCCAAAAGAAAGTGCTTGTGTTGGTGCCACGCCCTCCAGCTGGCTCCTCTAAAAGGCTTTTATGCTTTGGTGAAGGAACTTGCAGCTCCCAAGGAACTTCTGTACAGATGCTCTTACTTCTGTTTGTGCAAGGAGAGATGAAACTGCAATGGGAGCCCAAGCTTGTGCTTGGAGTAGCTGCCCTCTGAGCACTTCAGGCACAGTATTCAGGATGCCATTTCAGAGCCTCAGATAAGCTAAGGCATCATGTTTTGTCCCGTGATTGCTTGATTGCTGGGAAGAGGCTCAAAAATCACACGACCCTGACACACACTCCTGTTTTATTAATCTCTGAACATTGTTTCAGACAAATGAACTGAAAAAGACAAATGGTTTCTTTTTCTTTCACAAGTGAAAGTTTTACTCAAACTTTCTCAAAATTTAGACAGTAATGAAAGCCCATGAGACTGATGGTGTGTAGTGGCTAAAAGGGCACAGATGCTAATGATATGCCACATGCTGTAGGAAAACAATGTTCCTGCTTCAAAAGAAATTGTTCACCAACCTACAGCACACTGAAATACTGAGAGCCTGTGGATTTTACTAAGTACCAGGAAGCAGCAGACTCATAGCAGAAAGAACAACTTTAATGATTTCAGATGAAGAGCTAAAGTGTTGGAAATACAAGTGCTACAAGGAGCCACCCTGTGGCACCAGCAAGCTAAGGGAACAGAGGGCAAGCCAGGGTAGACGCTTGTGTGGGTTGGTTGGGGTTTTTTTGAAACTCAAGCCAGCCAGAGTGACAAAAGCTGGAACGAGCCCAAACAACCACTTCTGTGGCAGGGAACTCCTTAACTCTGGAACTGAACCAGAAAAGCAGAGGGGCGGTAAGCTCCAGCAGCTCATGTTCACATGCCACTCACCTTTGCCAGGCCTTACAGGGGCAAAGCTTTCTGAGGGACATCTGCATTCCTTGCTGCCTCGTACTTGGGAATCCAGGAACAGCAACAAGGATTAATACTACTCTCAAAATTAATTCTTTTTTGTGGAAGTGTTCTGATACAGCAGTCTCCCTCAGAACAAGGGTAACAACACCTAGCTCTCTCTCAGCTAACTTAAGGACATAAACAAACACTTTTAGGGGGAAATAGATGAAAATGCTGCCTGAAACAGCACACTGTGAGTTGTCACTGTGGGTTGTGTGGGTGCACACACAGTTGTGGGCAGCTGCCCCCAGTCTGCCTGTGCTCTCCCCCCTCAAGTATCTCCAAAATGCTGCCTGGGTACTGCCACTTACCCATGATGTTCTGGACAGCTGGAAGTGCCAGCAGCACAAAGGTGATAAACAACCCTCTCTCCCTCCCAAACAGACGCACCACTCAGTTTACTGGCATTCGAGGCAGGATCACTTGGCTTTCCATCTAAATTCTGATTTAACAGGCCAGTGACTGACTGCTCACCTCAGGCCCCTGGTTCCCATTACTACTGGAGACAAGACCAGGCCACCTCTTTCATCAGAAACAGTAGTGAGTTCTTATAAAAATGGAGCACCGCCGCAGAACTGACCTACTCCACATCATCCCTGCTCGTGAGGACGCTTGCTCTTGGACCGTGACACAAACTGACAGCTTCACGGTCGGTTTTGTTTTCACCGTGCAGGAGCAGCATTAAGGACTCCCATTTCCATCTTTGACGGCTCAGCAGAACGTGCCTCTTCTTATATGGAGAGACACAGCTATCACAGCACTGACAATTTCTGACCTTTGTCCTTAATAAATGGAAGGCATCATATCTAAGAATGAAGTCACACACCCGCCGAAACTATCAGCTGACATAAAAATACGGCAACTCATCTGCTTAGCAACACGGGCTGCCACCAACATCACTTCCTTCTTAAATACAAAGTTCAGTTCACGGGCTCCGCCCTGACTCAGAGCCGCCTGTAAAATTGGATCTGACTTGCCGAGAGGTCACGTCTCCTCGCTGTGAGCAGGACTTTCCACAGCAGCTATATTTCATTGGAACTTCCCAACGCGCAGGCAGGGAGGGAGGGAGGGAGGGAGACGCCACTACAGTCACAGAGCTCACCTGCCGAGGAGGCAAGGCACTGACTGCCATGTTTCCATTTAGCTGTCCTTCCAGACAGATTTTTCAGTGTATTTACTTAATAACTTGCTCCTTCTGTGGACTGGAGAGCAACAGTGATTTCTCACAATTACTTCCTGGGTTTGCACAAATGTTGTAAAGACTACTTTACATGTGTTCGGTTTTATAACTTTTTTTACAACTTTTTTAAAATAGCCTTTTTTTTGTATAAATTCTTCATAAAATTGCAAGTCAACAACAATAAAAAAAAATTCATTTACTTACATAGTTAAGTTAAATGTGGTTTCTCTCTGATTCTTTTTCTATTCTTAAAGAGGATCAACTAATAGGATGATACCATTTTGCCTTTAAACTCAGGTCCACTCCCCTCCCTGCTTGGTAAACTTAAAGGAAGAGGGCTGAGAGGGATCTGAAGAGACCATCTGGTCCCCTCTGGACACACAAAGATGGGATAAAGCAGCCCCAGACAATCCCCAACAGATGTTTGTCTAACCTGTTCTTAGAAACCCTCCATGAAGCAGAGAACTTCCTAAGTAGCTTGTTCTGGTATTTCACAATAATGATTTAAAAGTTGTTGCATATCCCCCCACTCTCCTAATATCCCATTTAAATCATCCTCCCACCCTCATAACATCCCATCTGAGACATTTTCTCTCTATACAGATCCAGTTTATCTCATCTTTCCTCCAGTATTCAAAAACAGTTGATCAAACCTATTCTAATATTTTACACACTGGAAAATTTATCTGATTTCCTCTAAACATCATTTTTCAGGCTCAGCATCCTCCCTTCCTTTGTAATTTCCTTTTATATTCTACATCTCTAATTTGCTTTTTTGCCCTGTCCTATACTTTATTTTTCAGCACGGAACATGAAACCAAGGACAACACAGCAGCTGCGGCTCCACCAGCCCTCGGTCAACTTTACATCGTTCTGATGACTTACACATGCCACCTATTGATAAATCCTAAGAGAGCATTTCACAGGAGCATTGCGTTGTCTGCTGCTGTTTTGTTAGTGATGCTCTACAAACTCCCTCAAAGTGTCTACCTTGATTTCTCCGTGAAACTGATGATTTTTTTTCTTTTGCCCTTAGGAAGTTCATTTTGATTTCTGAGCAGATCATCTATAGTCCTCCTGGCTTGGTGTAATTGAGACATTTCATAAACATGTTCTGTGTTACATCAATCCAGAATATTCTTTGTGTTTTCTTCCACCAAATTTATCATGGTACTACCCTCGTGCCTTACAGCAGAGTAATTGGTGACATCTCTTCCGTCTCTTTGCTTCTCTATCTCATCCTTTCTCTTTCCAGAAAGGCATGCATGGAAAATTTGGTTTCAGAAGGATACAGGGACATACCTAAATTCATTGTATGCTTATAGAGAGAAAAAAGTAAAATAAATTGTTCCTTCAGATCCAGTCCTGACAAAACAATCTCATACATAGTTAAGTTTAAAGCTTAAGGAAAAGGTTTGCTGTGACAGAGTAGCGAAGGTACCAGCTGTGGTCTTCCTTTCACTTTAAGAGAATGGCCAAAATTCTAAATATGAATCAATACTCTGTTATGGAAAGAGCATAATTCAGAGGAAAAGGGGAATGCACTCACACTGTGCTTGACCACTGTATTGGGTTTCTGTGGCCAGGTTTTGGTAGCAGGGGGGCTACAGGAATGGCTTCTGCCCCCATGACCTGCAAAGCCAATGTCAGCCAGCTCCAGCACAGAGCTGCTGCTGGCCAAGGCCAAGCCAATAAGGAATGACAGTAATGCCTGAGGGATAACATATTTAAGAAGGAGAAAAAAACTTACTGGGCAGATGAAAATTGCAGCCAGAGAAGAGCAGAGTGAGAACACATGAACAATTCTGCAGACACCAAGGTCAGTGGAGAAGGAAGGGCAGGAGGTGCTCCAGGCACTGGAGCAGAGGTTCCCTTGCAGCCTGTGGTGCAGCCCATGGCGGAGCAGCTGTGCCCCTGCAGTCTGTGGAGAACCACAGGGGTGCAGAGATCCACGTGCAGTCCATGGAGGAGACCCACACCAGAGCAGGTGGATGCCTGAAGGAGGCTGGGACCCTGTGGGAGGCCCATGTTGGAGCAGGGTTCCGGCAAGGACCTGCTCATCCATGGAGAGAGGAGCCCACACTGGAAAAAGTATTCCTGATAGGACCTGTGACCCTGTGGTGACCCACCCTGGAGCAGCCTGTGCCTGAAGGAGTGTACCCCATGGAAAAGTGACCCCCATGACAGCAGATTGTGAAGAACTGTTGCCTGTGGGATGGACTCACGTCGGAGAGGTTTGTCCAGGATTGTCTCTCATGGGAGGGATCCCATGGGGAGCAAGAGAAATACTCCTCTCCCTGAGCAGTGGTGGAAACAACAACTGACCGTAAGCTCCATTCCCATCCTCCTGTACCACTGGTGGGGAGGAGGTGGAACTTGAAAGGAAGGAGGGTTGGGGGCAAGGTCTTTTTAAGGTTTATTTGCTTCTCATTCTCCTGTTCTGATTCTGTTAGTAATAAATTTAATTAACATCCTCCCTTTGAGTCTATTTTGCCAATGATTGTGATTGGTAAGTGACTTCTCCCAGTCCTTTTCTCAATTAATGAAACTTTCATTATATTTTCTCTCCTCTGTCCAGTTACAGAGGGGAGTGAGAGAGATGCTTTAGTCGGTACCTGGCATCCAGCCAGGGTCAAACCACTACAACCACCCTCTCTGTAAAAACAACTTCTAATCACCTAAGTATTTATAACAATACACCATGAATTGAACTTTAGAAATATTAAAACTGAGTTTAACAAAATGTACTCTGATAATATCAACTGACTGGTAAAGGAACACCTCACTTCATGCTTACATTTCATAGGAGACATATAAGGTCTGATTCCATGAGGTGCTGTGCACTTGCCACTCATGCTGACATGGTTGGAAAGTAGAGATGTTCAGTACCACTGAGTGCCAAATGTGAAGAAATAGATCTGAAGTCATGGAGCAGCATTAAAAGCACCACCACCAGCAGACAACACCTCGTTTTGTATCCTCCGCTCTGCACCTTTTCTGTACCTGACTTATGTAAATACCTAAAATTTGTCTTATCCTTAAAAAGGAACGCCTTGATTCTGCAGCACTGAGGGAAACTCCCCTGAAAACCTGCCAGAAACTCACCTCTCCTGTGCCCAAGTTTGTTTATACTCTGGGTATTACAACAAACTTACACAATCATTTTGCATTTCCCGGTACATTCTGGGCAGATGAACAGAACTTGCTTGTTTCAGTTAAGGCAGAAAGACCTTGTGTCCTCCCCCTGTGGTTGCCGAGAAGGGAGGGGACGCGCGCCGCATCTGTAGCGCCACAGGTCACACTCGGCAGGCTGCACACTTCAGTGGCGTGGCACGGAATGGCACAGCTTTTAAGCAATGGACCAATTGTTTTCTCTCTTAAAAAACACAAGCCAGAACATGCCGTATTTTTCGCACTGAGAACACAGATTATATCACAGCTTCCAAGGCGGCAGGTTTTTACCTGAAGCTTGTCTAAAACTTCACAGAAAATCTGTAAAACAGTTGCTAAAAGATAAAGACAACCGATGCAGTGCCGGCACTAGTATTCATCTTTGGTGTAGCAGGTTTACTAACATGACTTTTGAGTCAGAACACTGCATGTGCTGTCAGGTTTTTTATTTAATAAGTTACATACCACATGCCATGTCCACCTTGCAATCTGTAGGGAAATAGGAAATGTTGACATGACAGCTAAAAAGCCCAAACTCGATGGCAGTCACATTGATGCCAACTTCTTGGAACCCAAGTTTAAGGATGCATAAAAATGGCTTGCTTTTTTCAGAGGTAGCCTTAGTTTTTTAAGTTACATTTGTTGCTGTACAACCACTGGAAGTTGATGTAATACATTATACACAACGAAACTCCTCAGAACATCAGTGAATTGGTAAAGGCAGATATTCTAATGTCTTGGTCAAGTGACCACAACTCTCTTAGTTTTGTAGCTTAGTCTGAAAGGCAGGCAGTTCTCAGGGCTTGGATGAAAGGGAATTGCAGCAGGATGAAGGGAGGAGCAGGAAAAGGCCCACTTCCACCTGGAGTTGCTTTTTATAAGCCTCCCTGCTACTAAACAGGCAATCCCAGTGCTTACAAGGATTGCCCCATGGGAGCCTTGCTGACAAAGGCACAAACACACAGTTTATTCTTGATCCTGAAAAAAACCAAAAGGAGAGCCTTCGGAGAAATAGAGAGAGATCATGTGTTCAGTTCAACATGCTGGAAAGGCGTTTTTCTGTCACTACTCTCCACAGAGATTTAAGGCTAGCAGGACACAGATTCCCAAATAGATGGAGCAGCAGCAGTTACTGTAATAAAAGGATCAGTGGATTTTTTTTCAAGCAGAAAATATTATTATACTCAGAAGTTCTCCAGTGCCAGAGACAGCAGCACATCTAACACCATGCTGTCCTAGGTCTTTTTTACATGTTCATACAAAGGCACAATGGTATTGTAAGGGTTATCTTCAAAGCCAGTAAGTCCTTCAACCCTTCTACGAATCCCTAGAAACAATCTTCTGAAAAACAAAGATACCACTACATACACACACAACTGAAAAAAATTACAGGCAATACATGTTTTTAAACCCTCATCTTCTTTCCCCTAGTCTAAATGCCATAAAGTCCCAGTAGCTTAAACTGCTCTAAGAATTAAAAACCTATAATTCCTCACAAATCATAGGGTTTTTACCTCCTTTTAAAATGAGAACTTTTAGCAGAAGTGAGACTATTGCTTCACCATGATTAGATATAAGCAAGGGAAAACAAACAAACGAATGCTGGGGCCTAATGCTGTCAGCATTTGTTCTGTAGGCAGTGCTTTACTGGGCACTTCTCAGCATCAGCACACATGGTAGTTTTTGCAAGATCATGGCCTTGTTTTAGTATAACACAATCAAGATAATTTTTACAAGGTCAGAAAGTTGGAATAAGAGGAAACAAAATCCAGGCCAGTTGTGTCTGGAATCAATTAGGCTTATGTGCTTTTCAGATGCTGCTTCTCTTTCTATTAAATAGTATTTCAATGCATACATTCTATTAGTGTGTGCCTAAAAGTATGCATTGCATTCAATGTGTGTCTCCTTTTATTTAAACCCTCCTAAACTAGGGATGTCCAGAGGTCAAAAAAAAAAAAAAAAAAAAGGAGTTTATCTGTGAGTGCTGAAATGGTTGCTATTCACATTACAGTTTAGTGATCTGCCTCCTCAATGACAAACTGCTCCGAAGGGCCAGGTGTCCAGGCATGCATGTGGTGTACTCTACCTGTTCAAAAAGCAAATTAAAATTGAAGCAGTTGATCAGGTAAATACTGACTGTGCCCACTGTCAACTTTTAAGCACTTTGTTGAGTTGTAAGATTGAGAGCAAAAAGAAAATGTCATTTTACCTTTGCAAGATGAAACTTCACTGTGTAAGCATCACATCTAGTACTGAATCATCCACAGGAGACTTTAATTAAGGAAAAGCTGACTTTATACAGATATTCTGTTTGTCTAGGTATACTAAATTTAAATCCAGTATCAGTACAAAAGGCACGTGCAGGGGCACACAAACTAGATAGACTGTTGTTGCATTCTCAAATAAAACAAGTGACAGTAAAAATATTAATTTATTGCTCATATTTTGAAAAAAAAATTACAGGCATCAAAGTTCGAGTGCCTAACCACTTAAAGATCAAAATACCTTCACTGTGGCTTTTCTTACCTTCCTTTTGTCAAATAAAAAAATAAAGTGGAAAAGTGTTCTTCCTCCGCTGCAATAACTTTTTAACATAAAAGTTGAAAACGTTTTGGCGATAGCACTGGAGATAATGATATGCAGTGAAAGAAGTTAAAACCCACCAGCTCTCCTATTATTTTTCTAAGCAGAACAGCTGTATGGCGCGTTTACATCAATGAGCCTGAGGGCCGGCTCGGTCCCACAGCACACGGGCCCGCAGCGCTCCGGCTGCAGTTGGGTCAGAGGAGGGACTCGGGGACGGGCTACGGGCGGACTCTGCGGGGTCAGGGGGAGGCGGCAAGGCCGGGCTGCCCTTGAAGTGACTACAGCAAGCCATTCCCTGGTCCCAGGGCATGATTTCCCTGCTGCAGCCCGTCCTCCCAGCTCTCCGTGCATTCCCACAGCGGCGCGCCGGGGCGGAGGTGCGGCCGGGGGGAAGCTGCGGGTGGGCTGCAGCAGCACGGCCACTGCGCTTCCCGGGAGCGGCACCCCGCGCTCACCGGGCTCCGAGCCACGGCGGGGCAGGGCCACTGCGGGCCTGCAGGGCACCGCGTCCCCTCCCTCCCCATCCCTCCCAAGGGGCTCCGCTCACACAGCCTCGCATCGCCCCGTGTCCCCCCGCCGCCCCCGGGAGCCCCGGGCGGGATGGGCAGGGGCCCCGAGGGCGCGGCCCCGCCGGGCAGAGCGAGCAGCTGGTGGCGGGCGCGTCCCGGGGCAGCGGGGGGGAAGCCCCGGAGGGATGGCGGGACCGACCCTGCCACCGCCGCCCGGCCCCTGCCCCCCGAGGGTCGGAGATTGCCGCGGGGACGGGCCAGCACCATCCCNTGTCCCGCACCCGCCCCGCACCCGCCGTGTGCGGTGCCCGCCGGCCCCGCCGCCCGCCCCGCGCAGCCAAAGCTGCACCCGGTTAAGCTAAGCCCCCTGTAGACGCATTTATTTCGGTTTAATAGGTGTTTATGGTATGTTAGCCCGGACCTGTTCCTAATCAATCCGAGCTTAATCAAAATAAAGCACATTTATACCGGCTCCGGTGCCAGCCGGGCAGGTGTTGCCGCGCACCTGTGTCGAAAGCGGCGGTAGGCACTCGGTCAGGCCGCGGACTGGCGGGAGGGCGAGGGCTCTGCCCGGCCAGAGCCAAAGCACGCGAGGCACAACAGCCTGCCCCGGCAGGATGGAGAAAGAGGAAGTCACAGCACATGGATGGCGGGGTAGACGTTTTTCATTCTGTGTCCCGGCTCACGCTAGGAGCACACGGTCGCCGTAACAAGCCACAGCGCTGGAAGGAAGAATTACCTCATGGAATTGCAAGCACTTTCCAAGTAAAGGTGGAGTCTGGAGCAAACAGGAGATCCAGCTGATAGGAGTTGATAAGCCAGGGGAGTATCGCATTGCTGCCTCGCTTACCTCAGAGACGCCTCAGTCCTTGTGGAGCAGGAAGAGGAGCCTCTAACACTGGCTCCCAGCACCCAGATAATGAATGTCTCCGTCCTGCAGGAAGAAGGCTTATTCCTTGGCTCACAAAGCAATAGTTCCAGTAGCACCTTTTCCTCCAATGGATCCTCTTTATGTGTGGTGGGTAACAACAACCCAACAACTTTAGAATTTTAGAGTTCATCTGACATTGAAATAAAACTGTTTTTTACCTTGCATAACAATTGAATTAAACTGGAAAGCCTGGTTGGAATGAAGTTACACACACCTTCAAAACCCAGATGGTGCTTTGCTAAAAAAAAAAAATTACTAATAGACAACTGCATTTTTCTTCTGTGATTGCACTATTGGTGGATGATCCAGGAGAGGGGGTTTAGCAGAATTAAATAGGTAGGTCTGTGACCAACTATGTATGTTAAGTTTATACAATGGCATTGCTATAAGCAAACCATTTCATCCAAAGGCAGAGTGTTTTTTGGTTATTTTACCAATGATAGTTAATGCAGGTCTTCCAGAAAAACTGGGTACTTGTAAATATGCCACTGCTTTTCTTGAATAATTTCCCCGAAACAGACACCCACCCCCAAACCCCAAGGAAGAAAGAAAAAGGTGGGAGAAGAGGTACAGAAGATAGGAAGGAACACAGAAGAAACAAGACATGGAGATTTGAAAACTGGAAATTGGACTTGGATAGGAATCCAGAGAAAATGGAGTCTTTAACTGACGATGCACAGTGGTCAGTCCTGCACGTAATGTAAGGATGCCTTTTTCTCTGGAGTGATGGGGCTTTACAGAAAAACATCCCAGACAGAATGCATGAGTTCACAAGCTTAATTTCTGCTTCACAGCAACAACTATGGGACACACCATAAGCACTTTTGTTTCTGTGCGGGAATGTTTTACTTCTGAGATGGGAGTTGAACAGCATGGGGCAAGGAGGATCAGCAGAGCTCATCTGCTGGATTTCTGTGCACCACTGATGGCTGACAGACCTTCACCAGTTAGCTTAGGTCAGTCAGTCATGTTTTGCTTAGAAGTGGCTGGATTGACTCTCAAGGGCACCACACACACACAAATTCTTTTGCATTCTGATATTCTCCATCTTAAGTACTTTAGACATGAACCTGACCTGCAACTCACGAGTAAGGTCCAGTCATCCTCACAAATTAAAATGCAATTAAAAAAACCTCAGAATAATCTGCTTACAACTACATTCAAAACACAACTTTGCTGTACTTGTATACAACAATCACAGATAGGTGTTGTACATTAATGCAGGTATTTTTTTGAGCCAGCACTTGACAAGTGAATGTGCTCTATGTTCTCTGTTGCTGTTTCTGTACCCATCTCTCCTCCTAAAAACCAGGCATATGTGTCCTACAAATTACAGACCCTGACTCAGCTCTCCTCTTAGAGCTACCAATGTGCACCTGACAACACTGTCCAAATTTAAAAGTTCCTTCCTCACAGGCAACCCAGTGCTACAGTCGTTGAGCAGCAACACCTGCCCTGGTGTAGGTATCGGTGCTCAGGTGCTGGGCAATGCCACAAACTGGCAGCCTCTTCTGCCTCATCCTGGGAGACAGCAAACAACCACACCAGTTTTTGTCTTCCCAAGTATACTTGCTATAGAACTGTCTTGTAAGCTACATTCTTTCAGACATTTCCTGCGTCTGAAAATATTTTCCCATGTCATAATCAGAATACTCACTGTTTACTTGACTGCTTTAGCCCAGACAATGTTAAATTACCAATTGTTAGGTGGTACCTTGGTCTCTTTTGAGCTGTCCTTGCACTTGAGGATATTCCTGCCTCCCAGTATTTTATGTCTAAACCTAGGAAAAGTAAACAATCAGTTTACAGTTAGTTTGATACATGGAACTGGACTTCACTTAAGAAAGGCTAATTAGATCCTGCTGTAATTTACAACAAGCGTACCATAGACCCAAACCATCAACCAGAGTCTGCCCAATATAAACATTTGTATCTCTGACTCCTTAACGAAGGAATTTTAAAAATCATAACTATGCCGTGGGGGAAAAAGCCCCACACAAACACACTGATGCATCAATTCATCTACATTCATGCTGCTATGGACAATTTTACAAGAACTGTAATTGGGGATAGGAATTCAAATGGATGCACAGACTTCTAAAAAAGTTTTGAAGTAGGTTTTCCCTGCACCTTATTTCACCTCTGTGTCACAGAACCATGGGATGTAGCAGTTAAATCCCACGTCCGAGTATCAAATACATATTCCAGTTTATTTATTAAATCAAGTATTTATCTCCACAACATGGAGATTTCAACCAAACACAAGTTTTTAAGACGTATTTTTAAATGAACAGTATTCCTACGGTATAGAACAGCCATTGCTTTACTTGGTACTCCCCTAACAACAGTGTGCTTTTTTGGACTGAAGTATAACAGACTATGGAGTGCACTGGTTTTGCCTTCTCCAGCTTGGATTGCCTGTGGTAAGATTGCTACAGCAACAGTCTCTTTCCTCAAGCCAATACTAAAGCAGGAACACTTTCCTCCCCCTCCTCCAGCTGCTAAGCAAAGAATAAACTTTTAGCTTCGCCCCTCCTTTATTGGAAGGGGAATAGGGTAATATGCTGTAATTGGTTTTCCATGTTTGCCAAGAGTCTGTTTCCTCTTATCATCCACAATATTTAACATAAGTCTTGTAATAGTTCCAAAAATAATAAAATCTGTCCCAAGAATAAAAAAAGATAGATCCACAACATGCTGCTTTTTTTGTCATGGTCTTGGTTTTGTAACATTGTTAGTAGTTTTTATTGCCTAATGTTGTGGTTTCTTTCATACGCAGCAGACCCAGTAAAGACATTTCATCAGCTACTTACACAGCAGCAGCCTGGATTATTTACAAATGGAGATTTCAGTAGTGTATTACAATAAATCACCACTGCATACTGTTAAAGTTATAGTGCAGTAATGCAGCAAAAGAAAACCCACAGACTCCAAGGGGAGGAACACTTAAGTATATACAAATCATACATATGGTATCAGCAAACAAATTTATTACCATATCCAAATAAAACCTGTTAGTCTTCCTCTGTCCCCCCATCTCCTCCCATGCAATAGTGGAAGAGTACTAGGCAAATTATGTCCCCCCACACATGCAAAATAGCACACACGGTATGTGTAACCATGCAATACTTCCTTCATGATTTTATATCATGCAGCAAGATAGCATATCCCTCTCCCTCTGCTCCACCCTTCCACCCCTAAAACAAATGTCCTGTGTTGGGCAAATCCCATAAGTGTAGGAGTTAAGGATGTGGAGCAGGTAAAAATGGAGAGCGGCATTTTGCTCACAGGATTCAGTTTGAACAGAAGAATACAAAACCAGAAAAGACAAAAAGTAGTTAATACAAAAGAGAGACTTGATTTAGAAGGGAAAAAAAAAAAAAAAGGCAAACCAACCAACTAAAAAAACCTAAGAAGAAAGCTGTAGGACAATTAGTATCAAAAGAACAATCCATCAAGAGGAAATACTACCTCAGGCCTCAGTATTTACGAATACTCTGCTGGTAACAACTTTGTGAAAAATGCAGGCACATTGGGGTGCTCTCATTAAGAAAGACTGCTTAAAAAACATAAAAATATCCTTCAGTGTCTGAAATTGTCTTCTGATTTTTCTAAGTTGGTTTAATACACATTTTCTCATTCAGATTCAGTTTAACTGTAGCTTTGACTCTGATAAGAGGTTTGCCTTTCTTCCCAAGAACAGATTTAGTATTCTAAGTCACAGGTAAACACTCAAGGCAGACATAACTTTCCCAATTTAAATGTATGCCATTTAGCCTAAAGCCAATATATACCCTTCTAACCCAACCAGTAGATAAATAAGGCAGCTCGCTGAAGACCCTTCAGCTGCAACCATGAGCTGTGTCACAAAAAGTGTAACACAGCAGAAAAGATACAACCCAGGAGCAGGCGACAGAGCACTCGCTGCCTGCTAAGGGCTTCAGACACTCTCATTATTTTAGTTTATCAACAAGGGTTTTTGCAGTCATTTTATGTTAACTCACTGCTGAGTCTGATCTCACATAAGAATAAATCAGAATGACTGAAGCCAGCAGAAACGCACAGGTATAAGATTGAGGGGGAGTGTTAATCTTTCTTAAATGACTGCCAAAAATCCTGGAGCTTCTCATTTTCAGTAGAAATAGGAGAGAAGTCTTAAGTCATGCTTAGAGGACTTATCACTCCAAATTTTCTCATTTGTAAGTTAACTATGATTTATACCATATGCTAAACTGGGAATATGGGAAATTGCACCTTGGTATGATTTTTCAGTATTGATACTTTTGCATTATATGTAACAGCTGTACAAGTTGCTGGGGAAAAAGTAAATGGTTTAGTTCCTTGGTTGTGAAAAGGCAACTAATAAAAGCAACTTTAATTCAACATGAAATCTCAGCAAGATATCAGTCACTCACGTACAAGCAAAACTGAAACTTGTGAAAGAATAACCTTGTTAAAGCACATGTTCTAGAAGCAAACCCTCCTGCCTGCCAGGTTCTGTGCTATATAATTTTCAAATTTAATAGAATAAAATAGCATCAGGGCTTCTCAAAAGCAAACAAACAAAACCAAACAAGCAAAAAAACCCAAAGCCACAAAAATACAGAGATTTGTAACTGGTAACAAAAGGATTATGCATGCACAAAGTTTGTGACAAAAAGCCAGCCACAATGCATGGAAACTTCAGTTTTGTTCTAGCTCCTTTTTGAAAGTACCAGATTCTTAACATAATGTACAGCATAAGACTGGCATGTGAGCCAGGCCCAACCAGCAGGATCAGCAATCGATTGCGGACGTGACTTCAGTAAGTCACAGCACATTCCCCCTGCCCCTCACCCCTCAAAAAGCAGCACTGGCTCTTTGCTACAGTGGCCCTAGATTCGTGGGTAATTCTGTACCTCTTCCATGCTTTCAGAAGTTTCAGTTTTGCAAATCCTCACCACTTGAAACAGTGTGCATTTTTTTCTTCTTGGGATAGGATATAAATACCCTCTCTGCTCCCTTAATTGGCACTTTTTATGGCTAAGAGACATTTATTCCCATTTCTAATGGAGCTGAGGCTGCTATAGAAGATCATACTTTTCTCCCATCTCATCTCAAGCAACTAAGTTCTACAATGTTGCCATTTGCAAAAAAAACAAACAAAAAACCAAACAAAACAAACAAAACCCCCCCAAAAAAAACAAACAAAAAAAACCACAACAAAACACACCACACAACAAAACACCCACCCTTCAAACAGTTAATTCAAGCAAGTACTCTGTTCATTCACTTCTTGTGAACAGCTACTTACTACATGCCAGTTTTCCCTTGGCATCCATGCAATTCAGTCCTATGATTTTACTGTCAAGCAACACAATTTCCAAACTTCAACTGAAGCAATAAGTGTGATTTATAAATGACTGCTTTACATAATAAACAGTTAACAGTTGAAAGTATGCAAAATGAGTAACCTCTTAATAATTTAAACAGTTGAAAACAGTTATATTGCATTGCTGATAATGTTCTTAAGCATGTAAAAAAGAATTCAAGTCAGAAACTAATATAAATCCATATTGATTGTCCCTTCCCCTAGATACCAACAAAAGGTTCCACACATTTTCTCAAACTTTATTTAATCTCAAAACCACTGCTATGTTACACCTGTCAGGCTGAAATTTATTCACTTTGGATGTTAAAGTTCTGACAATCAGAATGGGTAACATGAGGATGCCTGTCCCCCAGTGTTGTGCTGTGGTCAGTATTGGTCCAGTAAGACAGAAGTTTTGCAGTCATTGCTCCTCACCCCCCTTTCTTCCCCCAATACATAAAGCATGGCCTAGCATTAGTGTCACCCTTTTATCTGCAATTATTTAAGTAGGATGAAATGGAAACTCAGTTGTTCGCACAGTGGTAGGAAAAGTGACATGAACACTCTGTATTTGAGCAAAGAAACACTTAAACACAGGATTTTGTTTTGCACTGTTGCAACCCTTTCACTTGAGGCAAAACATGCCCTCCCCAACCACCACCATAATAAGTACCAAAACATTTCTAGTTTTGATTTTCATCAAGATTTCCAAACTGGCAGATTTTATTTTCACACCCTCTTCACAATAGACAAGATGCTTACCATATATTTAGGATTACAAGTTGTCACTAAAAGAAAACTTTACACAACCACTATACATTTAGGTTGAAAAACTGTCCTTGCATGAAAAATATACTTAGAAATCAAGTGGTAAACAAGAAAAAAAACACTGAGAAAAGATTAATGTTTTTATGATGTGCCATTTTAAATTTATCAACTCCTCCTCTACTTTTCATTCATACTCTATTTTTACCTATAGTATTTGTTAAGGCAAACAGCTAATCCATTTCTGAAGAGGTGCTGTGGAAATTGTGGACAAACAGCAAACATTTGGCATTAAAATAGATAGCACGTTATGTAGCCTCTAGTAATATACATTAAGCATCTCTCGGACTTCAGGATAATGAAGGGGGAGCATGAACATGCTAACAATGTCAAAAAGGCTTAAAATTTAGCATCCAAGCAACTTCTATTAATGCTTCTGTAGTTTTCAAGCTCTAAGTAGTATAGAATTTATGCAAATGCATTAAAGAATTCTAGCTTGGCAAGTACACCCAAGCAGGTTATTAAACTATATATACAGAAAGTGATAAATACAGAATTAAAAGAGTCCTTCCGCTTCTCTTCATAGCCTTGAAAACTGACAAAAAACTTGAGGACAGCTCTACAATATTAAACATTAGGTAACCGCAGGAGCTGGGAAACCTAACTACACAAACTGATTAAAATACTCAGATGACTTTGTAGTGTTTAATACAATTCAGTTCGTAGTCAAGGGCACAAGACAACATTTAACAAAAATAATCACATCAATTGACCTAGAAATCAAATGTAAATAGATATGAATACAATCTCCAAAATCTGTCTTTAAGTGAACATTAACCATTTATTCAAAGTTATACAAGAATTTGAAGGATAAAGTCTTCTGCAACAGGAAACCAACTTACAAGTTTCATGTCTCAGTTGAATTGAAGTGGAGACGAGCGGGGTGAGGGGAGGGAAGGGTGAACAAACAAGTTAGTAAGCCCCATCCAGGCAGCTAGAAAGTAAAAACAGGCTCAACAGCAGCCTCCTCCAGCTTGTTGTCCTCCCTGATTGCCTGCAAGCGTTGCATTAGTAGCAGCATGTTGAGGGCCAATTTTTATGCCGTTTGCCTGAAATGAAGTTAAATACACAGTGTAAATATTTTAAAATACTAATATACTTGAAAAGCTGTATTTTCTATTTAGAAGATCATATAGCAAGTCCTTCTTGTATGCAATAAATATGGCAAAGATTGTAATTTTATATCAACATGTCTGTCACTATTAAATATAAAGGAAGACGCCTTCCTTCTTGTTTAAAGTTTATCTCCATGTTACAATCTGTAGCTTAAACTCCTAACAGAAAAAAGCAGAGCAAGAATGGTATTTGAATACTACTTGGCATAAGGCTTTAAAAATACAAGGCATTTGCTAAGAATGTATAACCTCTCCCCTCTTGCCAAAACCTCCACTAGTTTAATAGTTTAATACAAAACTTTTTCTCTCTAGACAGCATTTCTTTCTGTGTTGAATCAGCTGTGGAGGCTAAGGGCATACGAGTGTTCTGTGTCATCAATAATTTCTGTGATCCCGAAAGACATGGCTACTTGCCAAGAACCCACACACAGCGTAGCTCTTTCATTCATCAAAATCACACTTATATCTTAACCCTCACTCCCTCAAGTGGATTTTACCTAAAAATACAGCACTTTGAGAAAAGTAATACAGTAGCTTCAGAAATTAAGCTCTTAAGGAAACTTTGCGTCACAGCAAATCTCAGATTTATAGTGCTTGGCAGTTGTTCTGCAGCAGTGGTAGCCTTCGGGTTTCTGGCACTTGCTCAGTATTGACAGCAGCTGATGTGGTTTCTTTTCGCTCTTTGACTCCTCTTTAATAAAAAGCATGCCCTATGGCTCATTGGTTTTGCCCCCTCTGGGCTGATAGCAACTTCTTGAGGAATCAAGGAGCCAGACTTGGCATAAAGCCAAATAAGTAGCACGGACTGTTGGCTCTTGACAGCATATTGCAATCAAAGCTCCGTAAGGCACAGTAAAGCAGTCAGCTACTACATGAGACTCAACAGATACAATGAGCATGCTTTTTCAGAAACTCTGATTGCTCTCCAATTTATGTTGCACTACTAACTGCATTTCCTTCAGGAAAAATGTGAAAGAAAATTTTAAACTTTTCATCAGTCAACTGAATTTAAGAAGTGTTTCACCAAAACACCACACACACACACCCTCCTTTCAGTTAGAATGAGTGTCTTTGGTGGACTACTATTCAAGTCTTATTTGGCTACAAGTTTCCTAATGCAATACTTTGCATACTGCTGAAGTTTGTCATTTTTTCCCCTCTCTGAAGTCATGAGCAATATTTTTAATAGTCTAAGTTTTCTCATGTTGAAATATATTAAGCAGAAAGAAGCTATTTAATTGAGTCCTGCCAATTCCCTCACCACTCTTTGAGCAATTCTGCAAGTCTGTAATGAAGGCTCAGACTGACAGTCTTGGACACCCCCACCCACAGAACAGAGTAGTGGTGCAGATTTTCATGTGTGATTTCACT
The DNA here is from genome assembly GCA_013400415.1 of Scytalopus superciliaris. Classification (NCBI taxonomy): domain Eukaryota; kingdom Metazoa; phylum Chordata; class Aves; order Passeriformes; family Rhinocryptidae; genus Scytalopus; species Scytalopus superciliaris. Next base: position 52,337 of record VXBX01006432.1, on the reverse strand, counting down.
AAGCACCCCAGCAATGATACTGAGGGATGTGCAAGCTAAAAAACCAGTTTGGACATCAGAAAAGACTGACCACATCAAATTTAAATTTTACATGGTGTGACTTTTTATGTGAACGTTAAACAGAGAGCTTGTATGATCTTAACACTTCTGTACAATATGTCTATTTACCATCACCAAATTTGAATTTGCTTCCTCTACGGTCAAGAACCTCTCTCCAAACTGCTCAAGACTTTCAACAGCACAATCACTTCAAAATTCAAGTGAGACATTGTAAGTCTTTCCAGGTTCTTGCATTACAAACATGCTCTCTCCTCCACCCCTTCACCCCCACCCCAAACAAGCAAAGGGACAGGCCCCAATAATCTGTAATTTCAGTAATGTGCATAGGCAAAATGGCCAATCTTTTATTCTCTATAGTATCCAGCCACCTAAACCAGGAACATTTCAAAAATCTTTTATGTAACTCTCAAAGCAATCCCTCCCTTACACTGGACAGCTCATGGAGTGCATCTGGCATATCAACATGGTCCCCCATTTACATAGTGGAAAATTATCTTTGAAAACAGATGACACCATATGGAGAAGTGGATGAAAGTGGATTTTCTTCTCTTTTGGGGATTTATATTATTTTGCAATGCTTCATGGATGGATAGGGTCACTTATTTTAATCCATTTTTATCACAACAGCAGACAATTCTATATCCAAATGGAACAGACAAATTTTTTACTGTCCAGCCTTCTAGGGAAGGTGAATTTTATACCTTTAAAAAGGAAACAAACAAAGTATTCAAAGTACTAAAACTTACCTCATTATTGATGTCAAAAACTCCTTCCTGGATTTTCTCGTAGATCTCCTTTGCAGTGTTAATAAATGCCTAAAACAGAGGAAAAAAGACCACAAACATAATGAATGCGATATCCTTTGGTGTAAGATGCACTAATTGGAATTCAATCTCAAGTGCAGTTGTTTCAGTGACTTTCCTTCTTGACCCCTGCAGGAACAGGTATGATAACAGCATCCTATAACCCACCCTGAAGCAGCAGTGGATCACATGCTGTTTACAAAAACAGTGGCATTTTCATAACATCTGTATTCTACAATCTGTTGTCCAGTAATTACAGGGAAAAAGTGGTTTTTAAGATATATAAATTACTTCTAAATTATTTATTTCTGACCCTTATGGATAGATTGTGTGGCAGATGGTTTCCCCTACCCTTAATATCTTTGTAATAGGCCACTCTAGATTAGAGTGCTTAGCAACATAAAACCACAGGGTACTTACAATGATGATGTAAGGATGCTGTCTGTTGGATGAAACCTTATGCTATCATTTAATATTCACCTAATTTTAAGAATGTATTCTCTTTAATTAATCTTGCACACAATGGGCAACAGACATCTTAATACTAGAAAGGAGAGGCCCCAGGTTTTATAACAATTTCTAAAAATCTATTATTTTAATTCAGAGAACATACTTTGACACTCAGGTCTGAAGAAGTGACCAATATGAATGTTTTTGGTTAAAGTTTACAATCAATGATTCCATTCTTCATCTGTCATTTAGCTTTATAGGTCAAGTAATGCCTAAAATAATGTATAATTTAGGAGGTGATTAACAGCACCTAGTAATTACAATAAACATACAGTTCTTTTTGTTTTAAAATACCAACACCATGCAATCATACAAGACTTTCTGCAGAAGCCTATTATAGCAAATACAGATCTAATTCAAATATAAAAAAGTAAACAGGGTTCATAGAGAGGAACAAATCATACTTTTCCTCATTTCTACACTGGAAGCATTTGACTGCTGAACTTGCCACCAGAGCTTTGTTTCCTAATTAACAGGACTGATATGTTTTCACCTTTAAAGGCCTTACAGCTCCCCAGAGTAATCAATCTACTGCAGCTCAATTACTGCACCAAGCACACACCACAGCCAGTGAAGGAGACTTGAACGACTGCAGCAGGAGCGGAAAGATATGAATATGCATAAACTCTAAGTGGGTGATCGAATCATCACAGAGGGTCATGAGAATTTGCAGCAAAATAATGAGAAGAATTAATCATTGCAGATTCACAAGGCACTTAGGAAGCGAGTTCGTTTTTCAAACACGTGTTAAGAGTTGAGGAAAAAAATTGGCTTTTGGCCAACTACAAATTGATTCAAATTCCTCAGAAACTGAAGTTTTACACATAAGAAAAAAATTCAAACTTATCTTTGTTTCTGATAACACTAATTATTGTAATGGCCTCATACACGGGCCTACTGAAAGGTATAAGTCAAAAACTTTGGCAATTCACACAGCTGGAATCTGCAAGGATACTTGCTTGCTTCTACTTCAGTGGGACATTAAACAGAACTTGAAGTCTTAAAAATGCATTATGATAACTTCAAGTAAACAAGCACTTAACAACTGGCACTTATAATAATTCTAGAACATACTGGCTAAGTACGCCTAGGCTCTTAATGTCATGAGAATTAAAGTAAGTCTGTAAAAATTACTTTAAAGCAACAAAACTAGAATTTTAACGGACTACAAACTCCAAACTAACACAACTGATTATAAATTATCTCCTGGATGCTATGTTCAAGAACTGATCACTGTAGAAATGCAACTATCCTCAAAAAAACCCCCCAAAACCAAAGTAAGATGCACTGGAAAACAGCACTCGGAAACACAAACATCCCTCCTGTTATATGTGTACTGAACAAAGCAGAAGAGCACTGAGTGCAGTACAGTCTGTTTTAATATTAAACATATTGGCTAAGAAACTGTTGACCTGAAAAATTCAATTATTACTTTAATCTCAGTTCTATAATTTCAGTTCTTTTGGAAAGACATATCTGACTGTCACATTCCTCTCAGTGATTCCGGTGTACCACATGTTAGTGTTAAAACAGCACGTACTGTTATCCCACGTGGCAAAATGCCAGGCTGCACTGGGTCACAGAGAAATAATTCCTATTTGAAAACAATGGTTTGACAAGAATATAGCATATAATATGTCTACCTCATGTTCCCTTCTTGGTATGAATTCTGAAAACTTGCTACTAATCAGCCATGAAAACAGACTTGAATCCCTTGAGACTTCCATTTGTTTCTTGCATCCATGTATTTTAAGTTAGCTTACACTTCAAAGAGTAAGCAGTCTCAAAATAACCACCTGAGAACATCCCTGAAAGCAGCAGTCTACTTGCTTTAAGAACATCATATGATATTTTGGCATTGCATGCTAGTGCCACCATTAGCATGGACAAGAAGGTCAACTTGTTATAATTGTCGTCTTCTAAGTCTCTTAATACTGCATGTTCTAACTCTTATCTGGAACATGCAGTATACTATAAATTCTTAATTATTTATGGACAGTTTATCCTATTTGCAGAATAACTGAGCCATAGATGCAGAAAACCAGAGCTGTTTCACCTCAAATCCAGTTTGGATTTATTAGACTATGTGTAGAGGACTGCAAGAACACAGCTGCAGCACTTCACACACCAACTTGGATCTAGGTGCAGTTTAGCCACCTTCACACAAGACCTCAACCAGTAAGCCCACACAGACTCAGCTGGCTGCCTACCAAGCCTACTGCAGTTGCACTGTGTGTTCCTGTAATGCTGCTGCTACTAAAACACCAGACAAAGATAATTGAGCCCTTCCATCCCAAATCAGCACAGACTCAGGTTTATGTTCACCACGCCAGGAGAGGGATACCCAGCCTGAATTTATACAAAGTCACCTGAAAGATGGCAAGACCGCAGTACACAGTACCAGGCTCAAGTGCACAGCAGGTTGTATACAAGTTATTCAGTGATTTGTATTAATGTAATATGTTTTTCAATTGTGTGCTCTTTGTAAGTAGATCCTCAAATAACAGTAATATCCTGTCAAAGAAAATTGCATTACTGTACAAATAGGAAAGTGAGTCTTGCAAGATGTGATCTGCCTGTTGTCTCATGCTTGCACCTACTTCAAACCTAACAAAGGAGGCTTTTGAGTCACAATACACCAGTGTAGTATCACTTTAGATTATTTGTATAAGGAGTTTTCTAGGCCATATTACAACATGAGAATCAAGAAGTGTCACAATGCTCACCTCAAAAAACCCCCGAAACAACCCAAACCAAAACCCCCCTACTACCAAACAGTACAGATGCTGCATTCAAGGTAAATAAATCCTAAATACACTGAATGTAGAATTACATCAGCTTCAACATTCACATCATCACAGAAGTTAGGGTAGTAAACCTATGTTACCTTGTTTAAGACAAAACCAGGAAAAATGAATTCTATAGCTGGTAAGAGCAAAGCAAGTAAGAGAATAAGTTCCTGATACCTCTGTCTTAAAGAAGCTATATGCAAGAGTAATAATAAACTAAGGGCACCAGAACTGGAGTTACAGAACAGCTACATTTAGTTTTCACTTGCAGATGTCAATAATGTCACTCTCTTTCTCAGAAAGCTAATGCCATGACAAGAATTTGAGGACTTAGATACAAGCTGAGCATAACAGGAAAAACTTGTAAATGAATCACTGATACTTCTCAAAGCTCAGACTTTACAAGTTCATCTTTGCCTAAAATCAGATGTGATCAGGTTCAGCATGGCCAGCTCGTGAACATGCTGCCCTCTGGTGGCAATGTTAAAATTAAATATAATGCTTGGCAATAAAAATTAGGCAATCATTATTTCTGGATTCTTTCTTACAATTACATGAAGAATGCTTAAAGATTAAATGTCTCACAAATTCTAAAGCATGACCCTCAGCTCTCTGGTCAGCCAACACCAGGAATTTCCTACTCCTCTCCAATTTCCTATCTTATCTTCTAGCAGTATGATAGGATATAGTTAGATTACTCTAGTATTAAGAATGCATTTGAAAAGAATAACAAACATGGGCTACAAATGGTCTTGCCCCTACGACATTCACCATCCCAGTCTGTAAGTGGTGCTAGATGACTACTTCATACAGTGAGATTCCAAAGCTCTGAGCAGCTGTTTTATGCACACACAGTAAGGGAGCACTTTTTACCATTAAATGATATTTCAGAAGGAAGCCTAGCACATTAAAAGTACTGCAGAAAGGGTAATTATCAAGCAGTAGGATGTTATATAATAAACCCCAACACATTTGTAGCCTTGTATTTTAAGGTGCAAAGGCACAAAACAAAATTTTACACCAATTTCTTTATATGTCGCCCCGAGGCACAATTTCCTGATAAACTTATTGAGAAGACGCACATTATTAGAACTCAAATTAGACCTGTAGCTGCTGTTGAACAGTTACAAAGGGTAGAATACACAAGGGGAAAAAAAAAAAAAAGGCAAAACACTCAGAATTAAGAATCCATCTCTCCAGAAATCTACAGGTCAGGCAGGCAGTATCATACATTTCATGCTCTTCTATAAAGCCTGAAACTCTCAAAAAACTGAGGCCTTTTATTCTCATCATATCATGAGGTGCCCAGAAGCCCCAAGAGCCATGGCAGAGTTAGTGTTCCTTACTATACAGCTGGGGGCACAGTCCAAGAATTTGCCACAAGGAGCTAAAAGCTGTGAATCCTCACTGGAGCCAGGTGTCCCGCCCCTTCTCCCTCACACAGCAGAACTGACACGAGCTTCAACCCCATCTTCTCAAAGGAGAAAGTGGATGAAGTTTCACACAGCTGAAAGGTCACAGAACACTGATTTCCAAGAACTTGAAGGAATACTAGTTTTGATAGAAGTTAAGATAAACCTAACTGTTGGGTTTTGGTCTGTTTGTTTTAAAGACTCATGACCTAGAAATCCTGCTCTTTTGCAAGTTCTAATCAGATTGCATCTTGTGTATCACTTTAACTTACTATGAAAATTAACATCCTAGGACTTTCAGTTTTTATTAACTAAATCCCAGTTTACTATATTACCAGGTCAAACAACTGTTTGTTTCCCAGCAATTAGTTAAGTTATGCTCAGGAAGGGTGTGGAAGGGAAATAAAACACACTTCTAAAAATCAGTTCAAATTTAGATGCTGCTAAGAATCTCATCTTTCCATGAGATTTTCACTTTTACCCTTCAGAATACTACAAAAGACCATATTTCTTCCCTCATCTGTGACCAAGTAGTGCCGCTGTTGAGGCCACAGGGGCTTTGAATATTCATTATCCATTTAAGTGAAAGTATGAAAGAAGCTGCCTAAAGAGAAAACTAAGTTACAGCTGAATCAGAACCATTGAATGACCATCCAGCTCCATGTAGCAGAAGTGCTCCACTGCTTAGTCAAAAACATTGGTCTATTCAGATTTAATCCTAAATAATGAATCCATTATTGTATTCTATTTATGTGCAGGCAACTTGGAATAACACAAACAAAGCTCCTAAGTTTGGCATAGGGATGTATAATCCCCTCCATATGGAAAACAACTTACTAAAACCAACTCCCACACCAGGAGTCAGTGATATGCTGGTACAACTCAAGTGAGATCAGCTTCCCAACAGTGATGGTGTCTAGTACTGCTTTGCCTGGCATTCAGAAACTCTCAGCCTTAAGGCTGGTCACATCAGTTATCATTATTAAAAGCAGCAGTCTGGAATGAATAGGCACAAAGTGCAAATAAAATAATAATGCTTCCCAAATACAGCTAGATATTCCTACTTCTTGAGAATCAGTGCACAGAAATGGATTCAAATAATTTATATGCCAGGGACAAAAAGATAAGCATGGTGTGCTGTAGGAGACTGCATGGTCACCCTGAGTTCTTGCAGGTGAATCTACTCTGTCTCTACAAGTGTTAAGACACTGCCCAAGCAGAAAGCACTCAGCAAGTTCTGAACTGCAGGTTGCAGATAAGACACAATTAATAATCACTTATTACTGTTGAACTACCAATGAAAAGAACAAATATGTTAAAATTGTTAATGTTTCTTGCAAATGAGAGAAAAAAAATCTTATGTATTTTGTGTTGATTCAATGCAAGGTCAGAAAGTAATGGATGCTGTGATTAAAACAAGTGCAAACCTGCCTAGGGTTGGGACATCAGACACATGCATACAAGTAAGCCTCCCAAAAGGCATCAGTGTTTTCTTAGAAAAAAAAGGTAAATAAGCAACATTAAAGTCTGCAAACAGTACATCAGAGCACACATCACCCACCCGCAATTTAAGAGAGCAAATACGATAACCAAGATTTGACTGGGAGAAAGCCCACAGCCATGCTCAGAGTGTACATAACTGAAACTCCAGCTCAGAAATCACTAAGAAGAAAAAAACCAAAGTTATGTTTTGGTAGCTGGCTACCTTGACAGCTTTAGACAGAGGCTAAAAGGAAATCAACAACAAACTCCTGTTTAAATAAATATGATACTCTTGAAGAGACTAGCATCAACTGTCCTTGCACTGCTGTCAAATTATAACCCTGTGTCTAACCTCCCCCCAGTAATCCTTCTATCGTCTCAATGATGCAGAAACTCTTTTTACCTAATTCCATTCCACATCAAATACGATGATTTGACTCTGTGGCCACAGTGAATTCTTAAAAGCCTCCAAAGTAACTATGAAGGAAGAGCTTCTCTACTCTTTCTACTCCCTACCATCAATTACCTACTGTGCAAACAGAGTAGAAACTTCCCCAACAGCCTTGCATAAGATAAACAGCCAACAAGATATTTTCCCCTGCTAAACATTTTTATCCAAGATGTAAGTTATGAGACATAATCCTGAAGAACACAATGAACATTTTTAAACTGTCTTAAGATCCAAGCACCAAACAGGTCAATGTACTGCCACAGCTACAGATTTACTAAGGTATTCCACAGTGGTGGAAATCAGGATTAAATGAAGGAAACAGCTTAAAAAACATTAATGACACAAGCCGATTTGTTCATATAAAGAAACTCCTAAAGATTAAGATTTTGCTCCTGTCGTAACTATTCTAAATCATGCCACCTATTTTAGTGTAGACTGAGAACACATTTAAGGAATGCATTTGACTGTTACTGGAAAGGATTATATCCTAAAGGTTTTCCATCAGAATTAAAAAGTTAGTACACATAAACACCTCGCCCATATCACCAGAAGGAGAGTACTCTATTTGAACTTGTCTGATAAAGAACTTTATGCTCATTTGCCTCCTGATAATCAGAGATGCATTAGGTACTGGACAATTCATCCACTAAGATGTTTTTTGACACAAAGAGAGGTGATGTTAGAATCAGGTAGGAACAAACCAGAATGAATTCTGTGAAAGCCATTTGTAACTTACTCTAACTTTTCAAAAACCTAAAATATTTCAAAATGAAAAGGCTTTGCCTCTAAAAGAATACCTCATTGGTCACTCAAGATTTTGCCTTTAGGACGATTTTGGAGAAGAGCAGATTAGGTAGTGTAAGAAGCTGAATTACATCATGCTATTATAAAAAAGTTCACTGTGGATGTATGAACTTGAGTAATGGCTTGAAAGACAACGTGAAGCAATCTTTCTGCTTTACCTAGCATTAACATCTCAGCTGGAGCTCTCTGTCTACCACTGTACTACTGTGTCTGGCTAGAATGCAGATAGTTTTCTTTACAGCAGTCTGTACGGTGCTGTGTTTTGGATTTTTGACTAAAACACTGTTGATAACTCACCCATGTTTTAGCCACTACTGACTGTCAAGGTCTTGTGTTTCTTACTCTGCCCTCCTCCTGCTGGTGGTTAGGGCAGGCAAAATTGGGGAGGGGACACAACACAGCCATGACAGCTGACCAAAATTAGCCTAAGGGATATTTCATATTACATGACATCATGCTCAAGAATAAAAGCCAAAGGGTAGTCAAACAGACTCTTGCTCACAATTGTGAGTGACTGCCTTTCTGTCACTCTTGCCCTTGCTGGACAGAGAGACCGAGTGAGCAACTCGGTCGGCATTCAGTTGCTGGCTGAGGTCAGCCCACCACAACTACCCTTCAAGAAAGGCACGTAGTAAATCAAGGTGAGATATGCAAGAACTCACATTTGTGCAGAAACATGAGCTATAACCCAAACTTGAAAACAACTCTTTAAAGAAGCAAAAACTGAAAAACGTATTCAAACGCATAGCAAACTGTAGCAACCAAGACAATGACCTCTTCAGTAGCTCTGCAGAGGACAGAAAAAAGCAGCTGTGTGTGAACTGAAGCAAAGAAGACTCCTACTAGGTAGTAGAAAGGAAAGATGATGCCAATACAAATAACAAAGCAAGGCAATAGATTGCTCTGAAGAGCTTGTGAAATATTAGAGGCCTTTAGAACAGGTTAGAGTGACAACTGCCCCAGAATACCAGTAAGTTGGCTTGCTTTACACTAGCAAATCTATTTTTAGATTTCAAGGCAGGGAGAAGTTAGCCATTTCTCTGATCAAACACTTACAAAAAACCCACAAGTACATTAATTAATAAGTCTCAACAATATAATTAGTGCTGTGCAATCAGGTACAATGTCTTTCTCATAATATAAAGAGTAGTTAACCCAAGTTAAGGAATCAAAAATCTAGAGAAATAGTATCTGTACAAGCAAAGTGTAATTCAAAGCAACTGTTTTAGTAAAACACCAGTGGTGTTCAGCAAAGTTACCTCCTCTACATTGGAGGCAGTTTTGGCAGATGTCTCCATAAAGATAAGTCCATGCTCTCGTGCAAATGCTTCACCCTCCTCTTTCTTGACTTCTCGTCTGGATTCTAAGTCACTAAGATGGAATTAAAAAAAAAAAAAAAAGGAGTTAGTCACATGGTCTAACATGCATATATAAATATTATTCTTCCCAAACATGCTTATAAGCCAAATAAACCAAGAGCCCCCCATCAGAACTTAGGTACATATGGAGATCTATTCAAGCCCTTAAATATAGTAGAATTGTAAGCCTTGCGCTTACGGTAATAGCCACAGGCATCACACTTGCTTGAGCTATCAATCCTAGCTAACATAAACCTTAGCAAAGTCTTCATGAAATGGCTTTGAACAGTATATTTATCTATGTATTCCTTGAATACTAACTTTAGACATTGTCATTTTAGGCACATGTCACTCTCTTCTAGTATAATGTTATCTACCAATCCAATACTGTCAAGCTGAGCTGATAAAGGAGCTTTATAAATGATTTCTTCATACTAAAAATAATTTAAAAAATAAAGTTAATTTTTTTTCTATTCAGTGGCAAAATTTCACACAGTCAATTTCTGTTCTGGTAAAAAGATTTAAAAGCAAAAGTAAGTTCTTTTGAACTACATTAGCTGTTCTCTCCCAATAAACTAGCGTTTATGAGCCGAAGAGCCAGGCCTGGCACTCTAACACTAACAGAAATTGAAGTGGCTGTTAGAAATTTCTTTCTTCCTGCTTTCCAAGCAATTTAGTTGAAAGTTAAATATTACACAAAAGAGCAGAAAAAAACCCTCTTGGACAGGACAACTAATGACAAAACTGTTTCTGTGAGTCATATAGATACAAGTATTTTACTCTTTTTAAAGTTCTTTAGGAACTAGAAATACAGTCCTTCTTTCTAAGTATATTAAATCTTGAGCAAAAACAATGGTACACATATATAAATAATATAAAACATTTTACAATAAAACTGCATCTAAGTTCTGCATGTAAAAATATCTCCCCAGACATATTTTTAAATTAAACAGCATGCAAATATATATGCTTAATTTGCAGTCAGAATACAAAGAAAAAGTATCATACTAGGCTTCAATGTTTGCCAATCTTTTAAGTATATATATATTAAAATTAAATAATACTCACTGTGGCATCTACTTTGCAGCAAAGCAAGTTTTTGTTATTTTTAACAACTAAATGCTAGCTCAGATGAGTTAGTCAATACAATTCAGCAACCATTTAAACACTAAAAAATAATCTGAAGATAAGGATACAAGAAAGGTCTTCTCAAAACAATTTTAAGTTGGTATTTATTACATTTAAGCACTCCCAGCATTAGCTGACATTGTCTTTTTGAACCTGAGTCTTTATTTGCTACTATCATGCTACACTCGAAAGTATCTTTTTAAAAACCTTGATTCACTTCATTATCTCCATGACAGAACATAAACAACTTTTTACTTGAAATAGTGCAGCTGTATCAAAAACTGCAGTGACAGCCCAGTCAAAACTCACTACTGATACCTAAACATATTCTTAAAGAGCTTTAACTGCTTCTACTAACCACAGTTGTCTTCCTCTCTCCATTCGAATAATTTGAAGCATTTGGTCTTACTAGATCAATATAGCTATGCTTTGTTCTGGAAAGAAGATTAAGTACAGTATTTGTCATGTTTTAACACTAGTATTTGTCATGTTTTCAACAAACAGCCATTATATTTCAAATTAAATTCTCAACACTCTTAAAATCCAGCAGTAAGTCAGTACTACAAACTTATGTCAAGTGCACCTTTGGGAGTCATAAGAACAGTACATATTCCCTCAAAAATACTATGCTAGTATACATGTTCTTGCTACCATCCATCTCTAGTAGTATGCCCTACCATAAGAACACTTTCAGGATAATGCAAGGAAATTAAAGGAGTTTTCTTTCTGTCCTTGAAAAAAGTCTCCTTTAAATAGCTTCTTAAATAACTTTATTCCATGTGGCACCTTGATCTGTAACTTAATTTACAGTACAAAAAGAGTATTTATTGTTTGAATAAAGCCTAGCTGTAACTGGGAATTACTGAGCTAGCTGCAAGTAGCATATTATCACATACAATCATGTGGCATAGTCTGCATCAGCAGAATACAATACATGAAAATTTAGTTTAACAGCTAAGAATAATCAGGAATAGTTACAGATGTCAATTAAGTATGCAAACTTATGTAACACTTATCTCAAGTAAACAGTGCACTTTACTGTTTCTCTCAGTGCCATATTTTTATTCACATAGGTATAAAAACAGTTGGTCAGGGACATCATGGGTTTACCAAAGCTTCATTTGATACAGCAGAGCACAGCGAAGACTATGCTTATCATATTCCTCAATTAAAATGAAAGTTGTCAGTCCAGAAAACGTATAAAAAAAGTTGACAAACACTGCAATTACTTAATGCTTAACGGGTTTCAGGAGGAGGTGGCAGCAGGGAGTGGTAGAGTGGAAAAATAAAAGGAAGAGGGGAAAGAAGAAAAAAACAGAGTTGAACAGGCCTGAGTAGCAAAATCAGACTCACTCTATCAGAAGGGTGTTTCTCAGTAGCATCTAAGAAATTATCTGTCTGTTCATAAATTTTAAGGGGCAAGCATACACACCACTATTACAACTGGCATCTTTACTTTCAAGAATTGCTGAGCCATGGAGACAAGTTGAAGTCAGTAACATAAAGGCCCATAACTAATGGATTATTAAACTGTGAGGTGATGCTTATAATATTTTGAAAAAATCCTTTATCCAGCAAAAAAACCCATAGACATGATGCTACAATTCACTGGATCAAGAACTAGAAAAATTGAAGATGAACTTAGTGTAGTCACTGATGTGTTTTTATAACGACCTTCCCTACAGATCAAAGTCTCAGCATTAATAAGGAAGCACTTCAGAATTTTGGACAGTGTAACTGATGAGAAGACCAAGTAAATAATTGTTTACAAATTAGGCACCACTTCCGAAACTTTCGGTTATCTTCTCATCACCCAGTGAATTCACCAGGAAATGGCCCCCAACCCCAAGATAAAGGTACAGAATATGGAGGAGGCTTCTAATTCAGAAGTGTCTCATGTAATCATTGAGGTACACACCTTTTACATTTGAGAGAAGTTTTTGAAATGAATCCTGCAGTATGGGCTTCTGTTTACTTTAAATTCCATTTTGTCTTCTGTGATCCTTAACCAAAAACTGAAGTACTTTAGAACACCACAAATTAGGAATTATATTCGCTTTAGAAGTACCTGGACCGCTCCCTTACAATTGGCGATTTCAGATGTAAAAAAACATAATGAGAAAATAATTCATACAAGTCATGACTTCATGTATTCACAGTCAATCCTTTGGAAATGAAATTATTTCTAAAAAAGCCAGAACATAAGGTAGTTGATCCATGTGCTGCACATTGTATTAGTCTAATTAGAATAGGAAAGGTTTTAAATTCACCATAGAACTATGTCCAGTGACTGAAAGGAATTTAAAGTTAACATATTGCCTACAAATAAGAAAAACACCCAAAAGCTGAAATACAGAGAAGTCGTAAGTCTTTCCCTCTTAGATAATAAGAGCTGATAAAATTTTACCTTTTGTTGCCAATAAGCATTATAACCATGTTGGAATTGGAATGCTGACGAGCATCTTCTAACCAAGTTGTCAAGTGGTTGAAAGTGTCCCTCCTAAGTATGGAAGAGAAGGAAAATTAAAAAGCAGTATTTCAAGAAATATTTTTCCTCTCTTAGTCATCTTCTCTACTTGAGTAACCAATTCATTTATTAGTACACATGCTCTAGGGATAAAAGCTAGTAATCTCTTCGTGAGAGAGAGAGAATAGTCAAACAAAAATTTCATCAATGAGGAGAGTTAATGAAGTCTGCCTACAAAGTAATTGAAAACATGTTTGCTACAAAGAATAAAGGATTCTTATAGCTGTTAGAAACTGTAATTTTTATATATATAAAACCTGCTGAACAGAATTTTAAAAGTCCCCAACAGTCCCAGCCAATTCAAACAACAGTACAAGTAATCCCATACTCGTATAGTAATACTTTTTCTACCAAAGGCAGAAAATGGTTGCTAATTTTCTGAGTTTGTAAACTGAGTAATAAATTTAGCAGTAAAGTCTTCTAAAGTGAGGTACATGAATATGGCATGTTACAGTTTTTATGGAATGTGTACACTAAATATTATACTTGTAGAGTGATTTTAAGATATCAATCATAAGAGTAAACCCATTTATTCATGAATCAAAGATTCATTTACTAGAAATCCAATTGAAAGAATACATTACTTTCTGATATTTAAAAGTGAATAGGGAACAAAAGGAAAAACATCTAGGAAAACTCAAATAAAAGTAATTGCTCAATGAAGCAACATGAGCCAAGATCCACAAAAGGAGGCACACAACTTAAGAGGATTTTGGAGCCTGAATATTTTCATAAGCCAGCCAGAGTATGCCCAGTTTTACAGACAACAAGCTGTATATAGAGACTTTACTCAATACAGCAGGGAAACCTTTGTAACTTCTGAACAGCTACGAGAAAAAGCGTCACATTAGGGCCTGTATTTTCCAAACCTCATAAACACAGCAATGTAGAAGTCTCTTGGTATTTTTTGCAAGCAAACTTATATATTTTACTATTTCACTCCTTTGCAGGAGTGAAATAGTTTACATCAATAAAATAATCTGCTATAATTAAAGAAAAAAATAAAGCTCATGATAAAAAACCATTAGAAAAGAATTAATGAAATATTTGCAAGTTTTTCTCAATAAAGGTAATCCAGAGGTCGATGGTCAAATAGTTCATAAAAATATTTTGTTTCCTTTTTCCTGAGATTTTATGTATACTTTTTCTCAACTACTATACAGAGAAAATTGGAAGCATATAAGTTACATAGGCTATTTCTTGATTTTGAGCACTTGAGGAAAGCTGACACATGTCAGATTACAAGTATCTACACAAAAAGCCAAACTAAATGAGACATTTTAGCACTGTCATACATCACAGCACAATTCTACAAAGACTATCATTGTAATCCAGTTGGCATTCTCACCTTGTAATGTCATACACTAGTAAAGCCCCTGCTGCCCCTCTGTAGTATGATCTTGTAATGGAACGGAAGGACTCCTGCCCTGCCTGTAGAAGACAAAGTTTTGTTATTTCACATCTCATATTTATTTTTTGGTCCTGAAAACCACAAATACAGAATTACAGGATCATAGAATTTTACTTTTGAGAAGACAGGGACAAGGAGCAATATGGAAGGGAAATCAGAGAGGGAACAACTGGAACAAAGTCTCCAACAGCAGCAAGAGAAGGCACATTAGAAGAAGACACCAACTATAGCACAGTGCTGTTTAAAAAAAAAAAAATCAGAACAAGACCTCTAAACCTTTTTTGGCAATCCCTGACAACCCAATTTACTGAATGGCTTCACAATACATGAATCATTATTAGAGCACAGAATGGACTCCTAGCAACTAAGCTCTGAAGACAAATTTGAAAGGAAGCAAATAACCCAGAGCTTCACATTTGAATTCAATAACCCGCTCCCTGGGGCAGCTGTTGACACTAGAATAAATAAAGTCCATTGTAAATAAATGATGAATGACATCTTTACGCCCACCATCTGCTGGTGTAAAGGTTGTTGGAAGGCCAAGGATGCAGATTTTATCTGTTATATCATAAACCGCAGCCAGCTTTCAACAGTCTTCAAATGGAATTCTTTCATAATCATTTTATTAAGAAAAAACAGAAAATGGTCATGAATTCAATTTTACACAATTCTGCTCCACAGTTAATCCATTTCCTCTGTACTTGATAAATAATGCTTGTCAAAGTAGCTACAGGATGCAAGAGTGATCTTCATATGCACTATGAAAAACTTCAGAGATTCTACATAGTTCTCACAGAAAAGTATTCTGTAAAAATCTCAGCACTCAAAAGAACACAGTCCTGAAAAATAAATATTCATAGTTGCAGATCTTGAGCTCCCCATGCTCCTGTTTTTCAGAAGAGCTACCTAGCACCTGACACTTTTTAGAGGAAATATTTACTTCTAATATTAATTAATAACAGATGCTTCAGCATAATTCAAAGATAACAAAATTAATGTTTAAGAAATACTGAAATACTAATATTAATGCTGAAAAACCTCCCATGTGCAGTAAGCTAGTTATCTGCAAAACTATAACTGCCCTGATTTAAAACCACGAAAAGCAAGAATGAAATATCTATCAAATATATGATACCCTTCAGGTCTGCCTAGAAAAATTAGTGTATGGAGAACCTTTTTTTCTCTCAGTTACTGTACTTTTCTTAATATTAGATATTCTTGAATTCAAGGAGAACTTGATCTAGATACTGTCATTTTACAAGAACAGTGGCACAACAAGTTTTGACATGTTCAGTCTTCAGAAAGCATCCTTATATTCCAAAATAATCAGTCACTTCAGTTTAAGAAAACACTTGATCTTAGACATTCTGGTGAAAAAAGTTACAAAACACGAACAACGTATTTAACATATCAACACAATTAGAATACACTAGCACGTGCTCTTGCTGATAGTCCAAGTACATCTTGATGTAAACTATGGTAATAGAACACAGACAATCTGGTAAAATACACCGTGAAATAGTTGAAAAACCCAACAATTTTTTAGTGCTATACTTGTTTCCCACTAAGTTCTACTTTTTCTTGACATGGTCACTAGCTCAAGTGGATGGTAGATACATGAGACATTTCCCTCCTAACCAGACAACAGACAGCTTATTGTTACCAGTGTATTCCCTGTACTGCTTAAATCCATACATGATCTGGACTTCACCTACTACATTAATATTGCCCGTTTCACCTTCATAAATTCCACCCTGACATGTGAAATTGTTCATCTCCCTGAGTAAATTAATCATGGTCAAGCAAGACTGCCAGACTTTTCTAGCAGATCTTACAAGAATGTATGTGTGGAGAGTTCTTAAACAAAAAACCCTACTTATTTACAGGAGTTCAGTATTTAAATCCTGAGAACACTGTAACATTTTTAATTGTCTCACTTGCCCATGTTGAAATATAAATATCATTGCCTCCTGGATTGTAGAAAATTGTATCTTCTTTGGTGAAAAGATCACATCTTCCATATAGCAATAATGAATTTGTGCTTACCTATACCAATGGACAACACAAACTGAACTGTCTTTCATTCTAAGCAGAAGAAAACTGAGTTTTTGTAAAGAAGCTCCATGATAATAATGTTTATTTTATATATAATACAAAGATGTATTTTACAGTAAGAAACACACACACATATATATAATTTACTGTCTATTTAAGTATTCTGAATGAAATCTGGAAGGTCAATATAGCAGGATTAAGCATGTAGAATACACTCCGCAGCTTTTCTCTTATTGACTATCATTATTACTTTAAGCATATTTTCATTTGACAACTTGCTCTCTGTCCCCTCCCTTTTTTTTCAAGGAGGACAAGCTATTCTGAAGAAAACAAAACCAGAAGAAAGCGTAGGTATTAGCCAAAATCAACTTAAAAAAATACAAGTGTGTTATAATTGTACTTTACCAGTCTTGTAAGGTAGAACCTACCCAGGTTTAGCTACTTGTTACAAGGAGCAATAGATAGAAATAGCAGTTTAGAGGCTCAGTATAAATTAAAATCAGCTTTGATACAAGAGAAAAGCCCTTTATCTTAAGTATAACTTTATTATTACTTTTCTTTTCATATTCCCACAAAATTCAGCACCTGCTTGTTTTTCTCTACCTTCCATATGAAAAAGCATTTTTTTTTTTTTTTCCCCACAGAATCACAGAATGATTGAGGCAGGAAAGGGACCTCAGGAGGTCACCTGTTGCAACCCCCCTGGCTCAAATAGGGCCATTCAAAGCAGGTTGCCCAGATTGATGGCCAGATCATGGGGGAGGTCGGGGGCTGTGGTGTAGGGGCAATAGTCACTAAAATGCTAAGCAGGGCCATATTACAGCCCGTACAGGTGACAAGTCTTTGCTCCAAGACAATCCCTGCTTATAACCACTGTCAGAATTTCACTGCAGTGGAAGTGGGAAGATGGATGATCTTTTTGGTAACAGCCAGACCATGACAGCTATTTCACACGTAGAGACTCCAGCTCAGACACAGCTGCCTACAGGAACCAGTAACAGCATACTGAGCAGGCCTGAACGTGCATCCTCTCTCCTCAGAGAATGAGGTGCTATGTCTGATGTGAACAGTTCACTAATCATGAAAAAATGTGGGCCTCTGATAAACAAGCAATGTTTATATTTTTATGGCTGTTTTCTGTACCGTAAGCTTTTATAATTCATATCATAATGGTTAACAAAACCTTTTTGATAGGGAAGCCTTACATAATTATAGTTCTAGAAGTCTCAAGTCTTCTAAAGACAGAAAAATCTTCATCCATGCTTGAACTGCATGGACACACATCCCATGTGCTTCTCAAAACATACTTCAGTATAGAGACCAAAACAATTTCAAAATAATGATGTAAGCAGAACATGAACATTATCAATCACCTCAGGTCACTAAGATACATGGAGATTTAGGACCTTCACTGAAGTTTTCAGGAACATTTAAGCCATGCAATTGTGTTACCACAGACACAGTACCTGTGGTACATTTAAGAAAAGACTAAGTGTTACTATTCCTACAGGAAATCTCATGGTCATTTCCAAGTGTGTGGTGTAGTCACACAGGTGTCAGTTGCAAAATACACAATCCAGTCTTTGTTTTCAAAAAGGGTTAATTGCAAGTTCTTTAACTGCATAATTTTTGACTCTATTATAAACTACAGAAAAAAAAATAATGAAAAGAGACATCATGCAGGACAAGAAAGTACTTAATAAAACAGGACCCACAACAGTGCATCTTCCTAGAAAACAGGTCATTAATTTTGCTGAATTCTCAGTCCTGAAGAATTTGGAAAGTTTCTTCAGGGACCAAGTTACTTAGTACATCCCAGCAGGCCTTGATCCCTAGTTTTTATTAGAAGGAAACTTTATGGTATACATGTACATGAAATATGAGAAACTACAACACACCAGACCTAGTAGCTCTAGACTCCCTCACTTTAAAACAGGCATACATGTGTGGTATGTTCAAAACCAGTGACAGAACACCTCATACACATTAGGAAATATTACTCATTTAACTTGTTTACTTTCCTAAGTTGTACAGAAAACTAAAAAGACACCTAAGAAATAACCAACTCACACAAGTGTCACACCACCTATGACAGCTGACAGCTGGGAACAACTCCACAAAGTTGATACCTAGAACAAAATGTTCCAGAAATAGAGAGCAGCAATACATACCTTTATATATAGTTTTGAAAGTTATAAATAAATTAGCGGCCTTTTAGTCACATGGTAACTTGTTTATACAAATGCATTAATCTTTCTTGCAATTGTGTCCCTAATCCAGAATAAGAATTTTAAGGTGATTTACTAGCATGTAGTACAAATAGCCACAAAAGTAGTGTAAAACTAAAAAACAACCCCTGCTGCTTCCAGAAAAGACATTCCAAAACAAGAGCAGAACTGAAGATGCATATGAAGAAGAATTCATAACAATATAAGAAAGTGGCAGAATTTATATGAAGAATTCAGCCAAGTTACGTGTTGCTTCAGAATAACCTGTCAGCATGCAGTAAGAACTGAAATTTCAAGAGGACTAAAGATCCCCAAGGGTGAAACTGTACATATGTCTAAATACAGATAATTTGTATATCTGCCTTTTCTTCTGTTGGTGTCAAGTATGTGCCATTTAGATATCCAAAGCAATTCCCAACACATCACAGAAAAAAAGCGTTAGCCTTCCATTATTATAAGTACACTTATGATTTATGTCAAGTTATAAATGAATTTGAAACCTTTAGGTTTTAAGTAAAATGGGAGTTCTACTATGAAGAAAAGTGAGTCACGCTCCTCGATTTAAGGCCTTATCCCAAGCAAGAGCTTGGTCCACTGTTGTAGAAAGCCATGGGTAAACCAACAAGAAATCTAAAACCAGTCAGAAAAGAACATATCAGTACTACAAGAACCATATACATTTAAGCATGACAGAAAAAGATTTGCAAACACTAAGCTAAAAGGTGTATCAAGTTGTCTTAGCTTCCTTAAGTGCTAGCATGGGCGCGAACAAAAACTTAGCTACTGGCACTGAACTTCAGATGATGGTCCTATTACACAAATGGCAATAGGAATAACTATTGAATGGACAAATCTCCCTGCCCTACCCCCCAATCTATGAATCCAGAAATAAGTTAATCCTTCCACATAGCAGCAAACACAGTCTGTGAACTGATGATCAAACTAGATTCAGGAACCAAAGTAGTTCCTCTGTAGGTTCTTGATGTTAATTCACAGCAGTGTAACAGAGGGCCATGAGATGCAGCCATAGCCACACAGGCATCATGGTCAAAAAGTTAAACTAGCAAAAATGTAGTAAAAGAACACACCAACTGCCCATGACCATAAGAATATGCTCTGAATACCAAAGCAAGTAGAAAATACCATGAAGTAGACATTTAGTAAAGAACTCCTGGGGGTGAACCCTACATCCTAACAATTGTCAGAATCATTAAGATGAAATGGGTATTCAATTAATGAATGAAGAGAACTTTATTTGGTTCTACTAGATTCAAAGTGGTGGCAAATACATGAAAAATAACCTAATTTCCAAGAAGAATTAGTATATTCAGAATATCTGAAAGTGAAATAGGCCTTCACAATTATGTCTCCCATCTTCCAGAAATGTGCTTTTTTGTGTGAGCTCTCAACTACCCGAAAACACTGACAATTCAATTAGAAAGGACACTTCTTTGGAAACTAAGCATTTACTTGCAATTAGCTTATAAAAGCCAATTATTTCAGATATTTCATCTGTCTGAGCAATAATAAGGTGGTACATAAACATAATAATTAATAAATGTTTTTTAATCACAGACTTCCATGAAATAAAGCTGAGAGAGATATTTAAAAAAATATAGTATTTAAATACACAGGAAAAATTCTTACTCATACCGATTTAGAGAACATTCATATTACTTAGTACAATCTTTGATCTCTCCTGCTAGAATGTCTGAGAGAACTTAAATACCTTCTTTTAACTACTGCTTACTCTTGCTCATCAACAATGACTTGTTGGTAACAGTCAATACAATATAGAACATCTCCCTCAACAACAAAACAAAGGCCACTGACTCAGTCTGATAACAAGCCCAGTGTGTCTCTACAACAATGATGTTTTTCTGAAAAGTAATTTTAGTATTTCTCAGTGTTATGCTGCTGTCACAAGACAATCAACCTCATCTACACACCTTGTTTAAACTGAGAGAGCTTAACAGCTTCTCGAACAGTAATTTTAATCCTTACTTGCTGCTATAGACCACTAGTTCCCTAAAAGTAATTTGTGCAGCTGACGCTAGCTCAAATACCACACTTCCACAAAAGAGTAGCTTAACTTAACAGAATAGGCAATTACCAACTAACCAGTTTGGACAAAAGTATTTCTCAGTCTATCCAACTATTGAAAGCCATTACTAAGATTAAAGACACAGGAAAAGAAACAATCTAGAGACTAAAGATAGACAATGAACAATTTGGTCCAATACCTCCACTCCTCTTGACTGACCTAAAGGCACCAAAGTGGTAAAGTGAAATCCAAGGACTCACAGACCTAAACACCTGGGTGGGTCACAGCACACACAGCAACCCTGCAGTGGAGAGATCCAGAGCAGCCTGCAGCTGGGAGAGAGGAGTAACACACTACTTGCTTGTGCAGACATGAACAGCAGTAGAGCTGACTGCAACACAACACTAAGTACACAAGGGCCACGCTGAGTGTCTTTCATAGAATGTGGGTTTTCAGCTGTGAGGGGTTTTTTTTGTGGGGTGGGTGTGTTTTTCAATCAGACTGGCTTTACTAGACTACCAGCTCACAGGACCAAATACTGGACTACTTTCTAATGGCATACGTGCATTGCTTAAGCATATCTTCCAGTCTGACCTCACCCAAAAGGAATTCAGTTAGTATACTCCCACATGAAAAACAGACTGCAGTAAGCAGAACTTCTGTAACACATTCCTGATCCAAACTAAGATGCTAGTGAAAAAGTAGAATATTCTTGAGTTATGATACAAGAAGGACACACAAATGCATCTCACAGACATACAACAGTGTTAGCTTCAGCCGCCTCTGTAAGGTACAACATACTGCTGCAGTGAGGTATGCTGCAGCTTCTGTATGTTGCCATTACTAAGACACATCTTTCCTTCAAGCTGCCGTGATCTGTTGAAGACAACACAAAATCAGCACTGTTGCATAGAAGTATCAAGCCAGAAAAAAAACCTGAATTTAAGTGTTTGATTCCCTTAAGAAAGCAAGTTTATTGTTAAACAAGCAAAACAAATATTATTGAGTTCTTCACTTCGTATGTCTCTGCTCAGGATGCATCCTGCTCAATGGATTAAAAGCAGGTGTGTAAGACTAGCACTAAATCAGAGAGATGACTCAGTAAGCACCAACAGAAACAAAAATACCTAATGTGTTTCCTTTGTAATAGGTGTAAAATGAACTTTCTCTTATCAGACAGAAATTGTTACAGCTCAACAAATATGGAGATAGTACCAATAACAGCTAGCAGTTTTGGCTAACAGAAAATCAGGACATACTCAATGCAGATTACATGATACAGGCACAGTAACCTTGGTCATTATGGACACCTTTCTTTTCCTTAACACTCATAAGTAAAATACCTCTTAAAAACTACCTCATCATATTTGTTATTTTTGCTATTCCTTTAACACCTTTGCACCCAAGATCAAAACTGAGATAGTTGAATTCAAATATGTTTATAAGCCAAGATTAGATTAGAACAGAAATATCCTGTGTTTTAAAAATCAGATTATAATTTTTATATTATGTTTAACTTTTAACTATGGTCAATACACTAAGTCATTCATTGCTTACAACATAAGCAGTGTATGAAAGTTTATTCAGTGTATGAAATTTTCAATTAAAACTTTTAATTTATGTATGATATACTTAAGAAGCTATCCAGAAAAGATCCCTATTCAAAAGTATTTTATAAATTATAGTCAAAAGCAATGGGGTTGACATTTTGGCTGTTGGACAATTTGCGTGCATTCAATACACCAGACTGCAAAGAGCCACTGAGTCAGAGGCACCAAGACAAGCACAATCTAATCAAACACAGTTGAAGTTTATTTGTATCTAAGGAGATTAACAAAATCAGTTCAAAGGCCAATGAAAGACAGTGGCTGCACTGGTAGTAAAATTAGTACTTTTGGATACAGAGAATCTGCTCCAGTTTCAGAAAACAAGGACCAATGCAGGTATGTTCTCATGTAGTTACACAACATACTAGCGGTCTGATTATGAAGCTACTGTTTATGCAGAGATGTGCTTGTTTATTGAACTTAAAAATGCTCAGCCACCTTGGTAGTCAGCAATCCATAATTATAACAACAAAAACGTCCAGGGCAGAAAAAGCCTAAAAGTAAGCTGACCATATCGTTCTGTATCTTTTCCCAGAGAACATCCAAGGAGGCACAGGTGCTAGATGCCACTTCAAGTCATGAACTGGTAAAATAAGTAAGGTCTTACCTATGAAATTCACTAAAATATTACATTTATTTACATTTTAATATATACATGTACATATGCAGACATACATACAAGAACGCATGACCCTTCATTGATTTGCTGTACCGAAAGGAACACATACATGAGGCTACAGCTCATGTACCTGTTTCTAAAGGTATCCTAAAACACTTTGGGAAAAGGAAACAGGCAACTCTGCCTTAGGAACAGTTAAGTACATTTGAAAGATATAGCTATCCATATGAACAACTTAAAGCTGCTTCATTGCAAGTGTAGACAGTGAGGCTGACTACCCCGATAGTAAAGTGACAAGAAGAAAAGGGCAAATATACATACGTTCTTGACCTGAACCTCCTCAAAAGTCAAAATCTGATTTTTGGAAGGCTTTTTGAAACTTTAAGCTTTTACCAGTCCCTTCCTGAAGTATTTACTGTCTTCATGATAATAATGAACTTGTGTTCTTCAGTCTTCTTCTAGAAAAGTGAGCCATATATTTTCTTCTACCTTGGAAATCCAAACATTTCCTCTAGAGAACTCTTGATTAAAGCTAGCAGACATCACAACTTCAGAACAGCACAATATATTTACCAAATATTGCATAAATGCACAAAGAGAGATTATTCAGATAAATACAAGTTCTTAATAATACAGAGGACTTTCACAAAAAAGTGAGGCAGCATGAATTCCAGTCTTACAAATCTGACAGTGTTGAGGAAGTTATAGTATAAATAACAAGAAATTGCACTAAGAACATATCACACCAAAAGAGGAAATTTTAGCAAATGTTTAACTCCATAGAAACCACAGAAAGCTGCAAGACAAAGTGCATAGTGTAAGAGTGCCAATGATAGAGAGTTAGCCAGAATAAAGGAAAAGCTAGTGAGGCCATACGTTTAAACAATTTTTACTATTTATTACTTACCGTATCCCATATCTGAAGCTTTATCTGTTTTCCATCAATAGTTATCATTCGAGCCCCAAATTCTACACCTGAATAGATTTTACAAAAGATTATATTAATAATTTATATCAGAAGAATGTCAAGTACTATGAAAGCAAGAACATAAGTTTAAGTTCAGTCAGCATTGTAGGAAATAATCTCTTTCACAATCTGCTTTTAGTTAATTTTCCAGTTGCCTGAGACAACGTTTTCAAGAAGAAAAGTAACTGTTACTGCCCAAGTACTTTAAAAATGCATTAATTAGAACACATGTCAGGGGGTATTTCCTACAAAGTTTTCCAAAAGATTTAGTAACTCTAGATCAGAAGGAAAAACACATGTCCATTTGAACACAAACAGGAAATTGAAGACTCAGTTATTTTAAGAATCTAACAGATTGCTGGAGCCAGTTTAGAAGAAATTAAACCTACAATTCTTTATCAATATAATATTCTATTAAGCAAGCATGCAAAATATTAACTTCAACAAGATACATTTCATTATTGTATTAATTAAAACACACCTCTCTATGAAAAAAGAAACCCTCTTCCACAGTTCTAGCTAGTTAAAGATAAAATTTAATAATGGAGGAAAAATAATATGTTTCAAATAAACAAATGGAATTTCTTCAGTGGAAAAATTCAGCCTATTATATCATTTTTTAAAGCAATTTTAAGATCATTAACAGTAAATCAAGTACAAATAGAGGCTATTACTGCAATACTTAAAATCTGACAAATGGCTAGAGATAGTAGATATATTTAAAGGCTATCACATTTCCATTAATCTATGCTTCCTATATCCATTATTGCAGAAAAAGCACAGATCTGGTAGCTGAAGTTTGTCTAAAACTGCTCACTATCTAGACTTGGACTCAAGTCTTTCAATTAAGCAGCTCTTATTTGAAATATTCCAAATGTCTCTTCAAAAACCTGTTTAGAACATTTGAGGGTGCAGTGCTGCCTCCTATGGAACAACTTTTGGGGAAGGGGGCAGTCCCAGCCCAACAGAATATTAAAGCCAAATAAAAGCTGTGGGCCAAAGACCATTGTGCTCTTTAGCAACCAAATAACTTGCAGCAACTGTATGCAAAGAAATTGAAAGAATGGAGATGGAGAGGCAACAAGGAGCAAGCAGGTGAATGACAGTGCTCCCTCTGAAGTTGACTGCAAAGTCAGGGGAAGGTCCTTGCACTACTACAAGTGTAAACACTGCTGGTTTCACTTGATTTCATCAAAATGCTGCTCTAGACCTCCTAATTTATATCCAGCAATCTTCCTACATGTTTAGTTTCTAGACACACCACCTTAAAAAAAAAGAAAAAAAATATATTTATCCTGTTCCATCAAAATACTTGCTGAGAAAAAAATGCTGAATTTGAAAAAAAAACAAGCAGTTTGATGGCAAGCTTATTCTCAAACACAGAATAGAAGCTGTTGAGGTTTACAGTAAGGGCATGTCTTAAGGGCAATGGGCAAACCAGCTAGGATGTTTATAGTAGCTTTTGTCACCCATATCTACCTACAAATGTGGGGAGGTACAAGGTAAGGTTGTGTGTGTTGGTCTTTTGCTGTTGTGTTTGGTTTTGGTTTGGTTTTTGTTTGGCATTTTTTTCCTCCCAACTGCATCATACAGCTAGCTTCTCCCACCATCCTTAATTTATTAAAATAACAGATACTTCAATTCCCAAATGAAAACTAAATGGAGATAGTGTACTCTGAAAGAACTTAAATACAACAGCTATCATAGTTACACACAATTCTGTATGTAGTTCGAAGAGAGAAAACTACCTGCTTCTGTGTATTCTATCTTCCCTCCTTCTTTTACCTTGTTTTCATTAATGGTAAATTTTCTCTCTGAATTTCTTAAATCTTAGAGATAATGTTTTAGGCTTATGTTAAAATTCGGGGCTGATTTTTGCAGGACTCAAGATGCAAAGTTTATCTCCCGCATATGCAGTTTCAATTTCCCCTCTCCTAAACGGCTCACAGGAGGAAATAGAATCTGCAGTCCCATAAGCTAAAAATCACTGTATTATACTGAAAAAAGGCTATGTAACACATGGCCTTTTAGTCAATCTACAGGTTTTCAGGACTTTTAATAAAATCAGTTGGGCATTTCTTAGTTAATATCACCTCACGCCATTTTGCCCCACATGGGCCTTCGTATGACTTTGAAACCATGTTCTTTATTTATCTCTGTCTTTTTAAATCTGATCAGGTAATTGGGAGAACCTGGCCAGAATACATACATGCCCTGGCAGTTAAGGGGGCCATTTCCAGTCTCTTCTTTTTCAAGCAGCTTCCCATGCTCCATTACTACATCCCCTCATTATGTTGCTGTCTAAGTTCACCTCCTCACCTCACTAGCTTCAATTTCTGTTCCGCTCCCAGATTTCAGCTAGCTGTACACCAGGCAAAGAACTGGCACTACAACCACCCTGCTGAGGTGAAGCTGTTTCCCACAGCCTATCAGTCTGCTGAGGTGACAGGGCTGCCAAAAGCTTAAGTGATATATAAGATGTCATATATTTGGCAGGCCTAAAGAGGAAAAGATGATAATAACTCATGCCTCCCTAAAGAACTCAGGCTCTTTACTCAGCTAGACTATCTGCTGCCAAGACCTCAGAAATATCTGAAAACTGATGTTAGCCAAAGAACTTGAACTACATGAGACAGCCACACACAAGGTGTGGGAGAACTGTCAAGAGAAAAGGAAGCCATAATCAAAACACCTGATACATTCTGTTACATGAAGAGTATCTGCTTATATTTTCAGCATCTATTTCAGTACTCCCAAACACAGAAAGCCTACCTATTCCAGGACACAAACTAAAAATAGACTAGGAATACATTTTGTGCTCATGATTAATGCCAATAGGTTCCTTGCAATAACATCAACAAGTTCAAAGGTTCTGCAACCTTATCAGAGACTAGCATCTGCTATGCTTAACAGCAAAACTGATATCTAGACTAAGCCTGCCCACAGAAGAATTTATTCCCACACTATTCCTCGTATTTTGTGTGGAAAGATAAACAAAAGTTTGTATCCTTTACTGTAGTTAGATCAGAAGCAATGCCTTCTGTCAACATGCACTCATTTCTCCTAGTATCAAATCATACCTAACACAAATAGTCCACATCCAGCTGAGGAGTTGGGAAGGAAAACCCCTATCCCTTCCAAAAGAGTGAATACATTCACACTTCAATCCTTCTGTATCCAAAAGTTAAGACTTACCAAACAGTAATTTTTTTTATTCATCTTTAAGGTTAGCTTAGCTTTAGTTTATCTCTAACTTGTCGTCAAGGTTCTATGGTTAGGCTATTACTATGTTCCCTAATGAAAAAAAATGCCACTTGCATCACCATCAATGCATTTCAAGCTTGGTCAAGTCTTCTGTACCTAGCTTTCAGCTTCTGAAGAGACAGCTAAGACACTGCAGCCATGAATTATTTTAATTGTTTCAGACCGTACCTTTCCAAAAAGAAAAAAAAGACCCCCACTTGACTTTATGAGCAAACAAATATTCATCCCCTAGAGATTCACTGCTACCTTAGCACAGCTCAAACTCTGCATTACCACAAACTCATAACTGCATGCTGAGGCACCCTAGCCACTTAACTACTGGCACTGTGTGGCACAAAAGAGACCTACCAATAGTGAGATCGTGGACTGGTTGAAACCGCTTGTCTGTAAACTGTAACAATAAACATGATTTCCCAACACCTAAAAGGAAGAAAAGAAAGAGATGTTAAGCAAATTCTTAAAAAACCTGTTAAAAACCCAATGTAAATTAATTTAAGTGAATGGTATATACTGCTTAAAATTCATAACTAGAACTTGAGACATTATATCTACCTACTTCGAAGCATATGCAACTTCATAATAAGTAACAGCTTTTAAAGTTCCAGAAACATTATAGTCAAAGCAGTTATTTTCAAAAACTGAACAAAAATAAATTAATTTTGAAAAAGTGGTTCTACCTTTAAAATTAAGTGGAAAAAAGGTATTTTAATAGACCTTCAAAGTACCAGTTCACACCCTCTCTCTACAGTAACTAAGAGCTTGTTACTCTTCACGACCCTTCATCTGCTTCCCTGTCAGTACTTTCAGCTGTCTCCCAAGCTAGCTAGACCCCCAACAGCATCACACTCCCATCTATCTCCTAATTTACCACCTGAGTAACAGCAGTACATCTGTGGCTGCCTGAAACCACTGTATGTTACTAGCAGCTGGTTTCCAACAGGCCAAAAAGCAGTCCAAGAACTGGCAACAGCTGAGTTCACAGTACAGTCAAACAACACAAACTGTCCCCCTCAAATAACCAACTTGTTTAAGAAATCAGTGTAATTATTTGACATTACAGGGACACTGGTCAGCAAATGGGCAATTTCTTCTCTAAGTGAAAGCACAGAAAAGTAGAAGTTAATGCAGTCGAGAGGAGTACTCTAACTACCTAGGTTTGTAAATATAGTAGTTTTTAGAGTTAATTTTTCCTTGTTCTTTTACTTGGAGGGGTTATTCTTCCAGTTCTGTTCAGTCAAACTTTGTATTTTCAGCCTTTTAAAACTTGACAGTAATACATCTGGTTTACATGTATTTGAACTATTATCACATAACATACAATACTGTAGCATCCAAGTCCCTGCTGTATGCTTTATCTGTCCAGCAAGATAAGGCTATTTTAGCCACATACTAGAGGTCAGCAACAGCTCATCAGAAGAGACATATCTGGTAAAAAAAGACAGCAAACAAAGGGATAAGGAAAAGAACCACACTGCAGACACAAGATATGCATACTAGAGGTTTGCATGGAGTGACGCTGATCTTTCTTATAATAAATTCAGCAAAATTTTTGAGTGTGGTTTAATGAAGAAACAAAGCCTAAACAATCACTGCCCACCTGTCTTTATGGGCTTAAAAAGCTTAGACCAGTAGTCAGTTTCAATCAAATCTAGAAGTAGGAGACATGCATTTAGTTTTGTCATAAAATGAATTGTGACCAAGTGATGACACTCAGATTAACATCCCAAAAAAATGCAGCAGTTGTAATAGGCTAAGCCAGTTGCTGGTGGTGCTATCTCTACTCTCTTCCCTACAGTGCCCATTTTTCCATAAGGCTTAAAAGAGTTCTGAAGCAATTTCAGCTGTTCACTGGGTTAGCACACTGATCTGTCAAGAAGAGTGACAAAGGAAACAGAAATAGCTTAATGCAGGGTCAGATAAGCATCAGAGTTAGTTCAAATGAGGGAGAAGAAATGCAGCAGCCAGCAGATCAATAACTTAGACTGGCATAGAACTGTAGTCCAAGGCAAAATTTGCATCTATCTGTCTTGCCAGATCTCTTTCCTGTAGCTATCTGGCTTAAGATGGCAAGCTGTTAGAAAACAAGCAACTTGGAAGCAGGTACAGATTTTGTCCAAAAAATATTAGTAAACACAAGAGAACTGGAGGAGGAATGGGGGAAAGTGCTGGAGGCAAGAAGAAGCAGGGAGAAGGACAGGCAGAATACTGGAGCTGTAGGGACAGAGAACACAAAACTCTATGGAATCTTAAAATATTATTAATTCTACTCACAGAACACTGTTTATATGTATAGAGAACTTTTATATCGTCAGTGAAACACAACTACCCCATCACAGAACATAATGACCACCTCACTTACAAAAAACAGCCTAAAAGTCACACCAGAAACCGCTTTTGCCATCAACCTGTGATTTCAGTATAATTGGAAAAAGCAGAACCTCTAAAGAATCCAACATTCCAGCACAAATCTTAAACATTGGAACAGTATTTCAAAAGCTAATCAACACAGTAACACTTGATTAGGTGTTCCAGCACTAGTTCTCAAGTGGCAATCTGATATTTCTTCGTGCAAGGCTGGTGACCAACTTGGTTGAAGTGAACACACAAATGCCACCACCAGCAGAGCGAAGATGACAGACAAGCACAGCCCCTGTGATGCAAGCTCTGTCTCAGACTGGCACGGGATGACTGCACCTCCAGTTGTGCCTCCATAGCAGGCCTTTTAGGATCAGACTGCAGACTGACGGGGTCATACAGAAACAGAAGAATTAACTAGTTTCTGTTCAATGCTTTAATTCCTGCTACTGTAGAACCTTACAGGAAAAAGCCATCGGGAAGTGCCTAAGTTTTGTACCAGTGTTTACTGAAATAGAGGTTCAAAAAGTTGCAAACAAGGCTGTAGTGCCAATTAAGTTTAGATTACAAATATTTTATGATTTTTATTTAATAGATATATTTTAATTTTAAAGTTTTAAGATATTGCCAAGTTTGTATCATAAAAGTTCTTATGAGAATAGATTGTAGCCCATACGCTTCCAGAGCCTGAGCAGACTCCACTATCACAGACACAGTCAGTAATATGCATCAAAAACAGGAGCTGTGTATGAATTCCTGAGTATTTTACTACCTCATGACATAAACAGACGCTGCAAATATCAATTAACACTTACACGGCACTTAATTCCACGGCATACAGGTGGTTTAAAGTAACCACACTGGTTAACTCTAAGGGCAGAATAGCTGCTTACCCAGTATCTCATTTACTTAGCACAGTCAATATTACACCTGAAATGAGGCAGATACTCCCTGAAAAGTAGCTGAGCATGTCTTATGATAGTCAATTGTAGAACACAAAAGGGATAGATTCAGTTACTTATTCACTCATTCTCCATTTTACTGCCACAATTATTTTAATATAGCTTCAGATAATCCGCCCCACAGAGGGAAAAAAAAAAACAAACCACACAACACCTAGTATTTTAAAGCAAGAGAACTTGGATACACTTCAACAACCACAGTAAACAAAAGCTCTTGCTTAGGTATAAATGAAAACAATGGATTATATGCTCAGAGGGGCAGCAGCTTGCTTCTTTCCAAGTGCCTTTTAGGATTGCTTCTTAGTACTCAGTGATGGGAAGTGGAACTTGTCCTACAGTAATTTTACTCTCCAGCTCTGAATTTCAAACCAGCAGACAGAGTTGATTCTCCAAATTCCTCTGCTTCCCTTAAAAGCTCTCTCTTTATCTGGGTGCCACTCTGCAGTCAATTTCCCTAGGCAAGGCATTGCCAGAGCTTAGCTATTGTCCACTTTGGCCCAGCTTCAACACCTCCCTTCCTTATATCAACACTTGTGTTCATTTCAGGGCTCAGCAAGCCAGCACAGCTCAGTGGTAAAACTACTCTCTCCCTTCTCACTCACAGGTCATGCAATGAGCTACATCAAGAAATGGATCCAGCATAGGACCTATAGTCACCCAAAATGCTAGTATGTGCATGAGACTAGGGCTACAAAATATGTAGCAAAGGGAAGGGCTCTTCAGTAGGAGGCTGAACTCAGGTTAAGCAAAAAAAAAAAGACAGCTCTGGAACCACAGCACAGGTGATGACACAGCTGAGCCAGGCTTTGGCTAAGAGAGCTGACTTGCTTCCTTCTCCCCTTCCAGGTCCTGTGACTCCTTGGGAATAATGCAAGGAAAGTTCAGTTACCAGCTATGAGAGGCGCGCTACTGAACATGTGGAATACTTTTTTCTTGCCATTAGACAAAACTCATAAGTGTTCCTTCCACTGATGTTTGTCTTGAAAAGCTGGTCTGGCTCAAAACTAAAAATGCCTGAAAAAAGGCTCACCTGAGCACCGTAACAGCCCAAGAAAGGTGACACAAAAAGAACTGTGGTAGTAGTCCTTCCAACCTGGGTATCAAAACTGAATCCTGAAGCCAAATCTCTTTTGTTTATCTGCTTACTGTCTCTGATAAGTAGACTAACTCCTTCCTACACAGTTCCACCTCCTTACTCAAAAGGGCTCTTGCACTGATCTGACCACACCTACTATTTGTTTGGTTTTGTTTTTCAAATCATCTCTGTGAACTGAGGTGGCTCTCTGAAGGATCACACAAGCAGTGATACTGACAGCTAAGAAGCAGGAAAGTTCATAGCTGAGACAAGAAGTGGTAACAAGGTCTACCCATTTTGGCAGCAGACAAACATTGGATTAATTCAGCCATCTCACAGAACTATTTTTCTTGGGGTTGCTTCACACCACACAGTGACCAATCAGCTCACCTCTCACAGAGATGAGTACCTAGTTCCCCTTTACTATCTTGCTCTCACTGATCCTCCTTTACGTAGTTCAAGAAAGTGCAGTATTATCCTTTCACAGGACTAGGCATAACAACATATTATCCTAAAGCAAAGATTTTTATTAACCTCTTTTCAGCCAGTTATCTATTATTCAAAATTCTGTCATCACATGGCAAAGCTTTATTTAAATTTACAGAAAGGACAAACTAAAAAATTCCGAACTGTCAGTTACAGAGCAAAGGCACTTCACATACAAATATAAGCATGAACAAGAAGGGAAGAAAAATAGCCTCTAAAATAATTCATGATGGCTATATAATTTTGGGAAAAGTAAAGTAGTAAAAATTCCTTTTTTACTCTTTTAAAGACAATTCAGCTTCAATACTTAAATAAACAAACATTTTCAACAGCATATTTGAAACCAATGATTTAACTTTTTCTTTCTATGTAACAATCAGCACAGGCCTACAAAGTGAAAAGAGCTGTTCAGCTTAACTGAGTTTCAGATTGTATGGCACTACTCAACTCCTAACTGCAGGTTTAAAAAATAAACAAATAAAAATTATTTCCAAACAAAATTAAGCTACATGAGTCTGTAAAAAAGCCTCTGCATGTCCTGGATGATCACAGAAGACTGAGAAACTGCCAGCCACTCATAATAAAATGGTTATAGTCAAAATTGGGGGTGGAGTTGGATTCTTTTTAGTGGAGAGGGTGTTTGGGGTTTCTTTCAAATAAAGTGTTAGAATCAATATGAGGTTGCACATTAACAGCCTCATGAAGCCATTTCTATGAACAAATACTTACAGTTTGTTAATTCTAGGTAGCAACACCTAGTATCTCTTCTTTTAGGGATTCAAAGAATGTGCTCAATTGGAAGGGAACCACAAGAATCATTGAGATCAACTCCTGGCCCTGCACCCATTCTGCAGAGTCACACCATGTGCCCAAGAGCATTGTCCAAACGCTTCTTGAATTCTGGCAGGCTTGGTGTTGTGACCACTTCCCTGGGGAGCCTGTTCCAGCATCCAACCACCCTCTAGGTAAAGAACCTCTTTCTAACATCCAACCTAAACCTACCATGACACAACTTCAGGCCATTCCCTTGGGTTCTCTCCCTGGTCACCACAGAGAAGAGACCAGTGCCTGCCCCTCCGCTTCCCCTCATGAGGAAGTTGCAACTGCCATGAGCTCCCCCCAGGCTGAACAGAGCAAGTGCCCTCAGCTGCTCCTCACAGAGCTCCCCCTCAAGGCCTTTCACTATCTTCACTGCACTCTTTTGGATGCTTTCTAACAGCATAATGTCTTTCTTATATTGCAGTGCCCCAAACTGCCCACAATATCCAAGGTGAGGCCGCCCCAGTGCAGAGCAGAGCGGGACAATCCCCTCCCTTGCCCGGCTGGCGATGCTGTGCCTTATGCCCCCCAGGCATGGTTGGCCCTCCTGGCTGCCAGGGCTCTGCTGACTCAGATTCAGCCTCTCATCAATTAAAGTATCATTGCAAGGGTCTCAAAGCAAGATATAAGTTGTACAGATCAGTACTCTGGTTTTCAGTACGAACAAGTTCTCAACCTATCACAGGATGTTAACACCAGCACTAGTGGGATGAAAACCTGTTTAGCCAATAAGTACTATTACATACTTGTAGAAAATGCATGAGACTCCGGTCATGCACACTGCTAGCTAGTAACAGCTGCTGTTCCAGAACAAAGTGCAAAAACACCAGAAACATTTCACAAGGAGGATTGCAAAAATAAAGCAATTTAATTGCTTAATTTCAACATTTGAGAGCCTCCTAGAGAAGTGAAATGGTTGACTAGACAGCCTACTTTACTCTAGAGAGTGAGGAGGATTAGATCACCCAGCAATTGTATTTTCTTGTCTCATCATCTCCTAATAACTTTGAGATACTGTTGATCTAGAACCAGCAACAATCTGCTGAAATTAAAAGGCAAGTGGAAGTCCCTTAGGCAAAAGGCTCTGAGGGTGGCAGAAGTTACATATCCAAGAAAAACAGAAGACAGACCTGCTCATAGAAGATGCAGAAACACTGATCATGAGAAGACATTTAGATGGACTACAACTGACACGTTATGTCAATGGCAAGAAATCCGACCTTCGCAAAACTGGTGCTTGAGGTATACTAAAGTTCATGAGCATTCTCTGGTGGAATCTAGTAAACATACCGACATAAGAAAATTCTGTTTAATGCACACTAAATATTCTGAAAAAAAAATATTCCCACTCTAGTCCTCACAGAAATCTTGTATCATTCCCAGTTTATTCCCATGTGGTACACTGCTGGTAACAAACACTGAAGTAAAAAAGACTTCACCATTATGCAGAAAAAGATCTAAAAAGAAAATAACAGGCTTTCAGTCACCAACTGCAGAAACTGCTAATGCTTGTATTCCAGTAGTATTCACCCGAGCTCAGATCAAAGTCTATCTCAACTTCAACTGGTGGCCAAAAGTGGACATGTAAGGAAGAGTGGATGAAGACACCAACTCCTAACAGCAACTGAAACGAAAGACACCATCAACCAAAGAGGCAAAGGTTTCAGAGGTACAGCCTAAGCAGAATGAACTACATAGGCTTCTAAATGCATTTGCAAACTCCTATAATGCTTTGGAAATGTTCAGATCAAAAGATTTTTCCTGATAAACTCTCACAGCAGTCAATATTCCAAATACTTATACTTTTCTCTTAGAGACACCAGCTACATGAAACTCCACAGCTCCTGTCCCACTGATACATTGTAAAACCCGCACAGATCCATGGCAATGTTGTTTGAGTCTGTAAAATACAGCCATGCCATTTTAGGTCTCTCCCATAACAAAAAACTAACTAGATTCTAAACCAGTCCCAATTACACAGAAAAACATTTTTATGTATTAAAAAATAGAGTTAACAACTACATGAGAATCAATCCCATGTTCATCAAGCTGCTGTGACTGAAGTACCAGAAAAAAAAGTCAGTGAATGTCAATGACCAATGAAGCAAGCAATGCAAAGGGACAAGAGCTGTTGAGCACAAAGCAGTCCTGCTCAGTCAGTTTCTGTGGCTGTCATTTAAAGAGACTATGATCATACTGAATTCCTGTGTTTAAGCAGATGAAAGCATGTGGAATCACAATTCAGAAGACAAGTGCAGGTGCCCTGTATAACTGCAGGGGGTTTTCGTTGGTTTGCTTATGGTTCACACAACCCACTTTGTTTTTTAGTGCTGGAAAGAAAGAGGAGCTAAATGTTAACATCTGTCCTCAGCTGAGTCTGCCTTACTTTTCTCCTACAGTTTGTTTACAACTAATTGCTGAGTCACCAGGCAGCTGAGCCATTTCCAAAGACTTTAAATCAAGTACCAGAGACAAATTTCTTGATCACTATGAAATTTACATATTCTGCAAGGCCAATGGCATATCTTCACTGGTTGGAATGCTGTGGAAGGCCACCATTGGAACGGAACAGGCCAGTCACCATCCACTCTTAATTTCCATCATCAGAGCTGCAAATTGACCTGCCTTCATTTGAGGAAGAGTACTAATGCCTGAACCATCACCATCATTTTGGCAACAGACAACAGTGCACAACATAAATTGACTCTTCAGTACTAGCTCCCTTAGAATCCTTAAAAGGCTCATCGGAGAGCTAAATAAAAGCAAAACCAACTTACCACTACTGACATATTTAATTCACTTAAATAATTATTGCAGTACTCTTAAATTAGCTTCCTGTAGCAACTCAGAATAAAAGCCACAGGAATTAAAAAAACTAACACCAAACTTGTGAGCTATTTTCCTGTGTTTCCTTTCTCTATCTCACTCTTCCCATATTTGGCTCTTAAGCAGCTGCAACAACTTCAGAACTGACCCACATACGTTCTGTATTTCACATTTCAAACAACTTAAATGCAAGAGTGTAACACAGACTATTACACTGAGGATATGGCACTGTAAAAATGTAATCAGTATACAGTCGATGTACCAAAGCAACTGTTTGCTGCTGTCTCTACCACTTCAATGATTATAGTTTTTAGAGATGCACAGAATTGGCCATATTGCTTCTGAACTGTGGACTACTATCTTGCATCACCCTGGGGGACAAACCTCTTCTTACTTCTCCTGAATCTGCTCAGGTAATCTCCTGCCCTCTGGTTTAATGACCTGTCATTCAACTAAATACTCAAGAAACACCAGAATTTTTAGTTATCATCTACAGCCTAATGTTTCTAACATAGTCATTATAACTGTGATATATTTCTTAAGATTCACTTGTACCACGGCTGCTACTGCAGTAGCCTAAAAAAGCTTTCAGAGTTTAAATGTTGGTTAACAAAAGAGACGAAAATCACACAGTAGTTGCATCCAGTGTATTTAACAACCTTATGTGTAATGTCACTGTAATGTATAATTACACTCTAGCAACAGATAATTTTGTTCATAGGTATGAAGCACAATTATGCAGCAACCCTTAGAATAGCATCTAAAATAACAGGTGTGTCATCAAACATATTAAAGAAGGCATTTAGACAGGTATGAAGAAAACTACAAAGAAGATGCACAATACACAGGCGCAATAGTTAACTATGTTAGTTACCTCGTCCTGACAACAGTTTGATCAAAGTACATTACTCCTATCCAGAGCAGGGTGAGGAAGCATAAAATATATTGGCAAAGCGGCTTTTAGCAACAATTCCTACGAGCATATGGCTATGCCAGCAGCACTTGTAAGCATTATTTGTCACACAGCAGCCGACAGAACGCAGTACGTTTTAAAAAGGTGTTCAAGGCCAGGTTAGATAGGGCCTTGAGCAACCCGGTCTAGTGGGAGGTGTCCCTGGCCATGGCAAGGTGGCGCTGGGACTGGATGATCTTTAAGTTCAATTCCAGCCCCTTGACGTTCTATGGTTCAACACGTTTTAAAAAGTGAGAAGAAATATCTGGAAAAGCAAAAAAAAAAAAAAGGGGCAAANAAAAAAAAACAGGAAAAAAAAAAAAAAAAAAAAGGGGGCAAAAAAAAAAAAAGGCACCAAAAAAACCCCAAACAACCAAACCTCTAAAGAAAAAGGCTTTATAAATTAAGACCGGAAGAGTCTTTTAATTTTGCTTTGACAGCACGTCTTTGCACAGTTTGCTACAGCATCCCCGGCCGAGGCTGGAAAGCGCATCCCTGCGGCCCGAGCTCAGGACGCCTCCCAGCCCAGCAGCGAGGCACGGCGTCACCGCAGAGCGGAGGGGCGGCGGTGGCAGCTCGCAGGCCTCGCCGCTCCCCGCCGGGGTGCCTGCCCGGGCCCCNCCGCCGCCGCCTGCCCGCCCGCCCTCCGGCCCTCCCGCCGCAGCCCCGCAGGCACCGGGGGCAGCAGAACGGGGCGAGAACAATAACCAGGCGCGGAGCGGCCCCGGGCTCTGCGGACGCGTCAGTGCCGCCCCCTCCGCTCCGCCCCGCTCCGCCCCGACCCGGAAGTGCTGGGCGTGCGGCCGCCCCGAACCCGCCCCGCCGCGCCCCGCCTGAGGGAGGCAGGCAGGGAGCGAGGCAGGGAGGGAGGGCGAGACAGACAGAGCGGGTGGCCGGGGCGTCCCCGGGGTTACAGGGACACTGAATCCCGGATCGGTGTCAAACAGACCAGGACACTGAGTCCCACATCCACTTCTTTCCGTAAAGACCTCCAGGGACGGTGACTCCGCCACCTCCACGGGCAGCCCCTTCCAGTGTCTGATCACCCTTTCTGTGGCGGAGTTCTGCCCAATGTCCACCCTAAGCCTCCCCTGGGGCAGCCTGAGGCCGTGTCCTCGTTTCCTGTCGCTTGTCACCTGGGCGAAGAGACCAACCCCTCGCAGGGTACGCCCTCCTTCCAGGGAGCTCTAGAGTGACGAGGCCCCCCTGGGCCTCCTCCGGGCCAAACACCCCCATCTCCCTCAGGCACTCCTCACAGGACTCTGCTCCTCACCGGCTTTGCTGCCCTTCTCTGGACCTGCTCCAGCACCTCACTGCCCTTCCTGAGCTGAGGGGACCGAGGCATAAGGCCTCTAAGCGTAAACAGTAGTGAGCAATTCAGTACAAGTTTATTTTCGTCACAGATAAAAACTGAGTTCTGGCCTGGAAAGGGTTGTTTCCTTTCTGTTTCTGTCCTTCCTCACTGAACGGGAAGCAGTGAGCCAGGAGGGTACACCAAATCACAGCTGGTGTTTAGGACTTTCTACTTAGACTTCAGGGAGTACAGGTGAGCTGGAAGAAACTTGAAGGCCTTCCATAGTTTAAGCTGCTTCATGAAGTGTCCTTTGTACCCAGACCTTTGGACCTGGAGCAGTCGAAGGCAGCTTGGCTCATGGGTTGGATCCGTGCTGAGGCTGCACCAGATGCCTGGCAGTGGGAAAGGGGGCTGGATATTCCAGCCAGATCATACTGATGGTGCTTTGGGATTCCCTTCGGCTTAGCTGTTTGCTGACTGTGGATTGAGGAGACTGTTGAAGGGCCATTGGCACATTCTTCATACAAACTCACATTTTACTCCCATTCTGGCTGGTAGCTTGTAACTATGTAGAGGATTTCTGACTGTGGTCAACAGCTTGGCCAACATTGTCCTGCTTCTAACAGGTGTGCATCAAATTTCCTTGTAAAAACCTTCAATAAAGCTGACTGTGCCAAATCCTGTTGTCATATTTCATGACCTGACACCCAAAATGAAGCTTCTCTTTTTTTTTTTTTAAATTTTCATGTCCTGTGGGGATTTGCATGCCCCTTCCCCCCTTGCTATAAAGGAGCTCCTTTACATGTTATAAACATTGTATCTACCTTTTTCACATGAAAAATTCATGTGTTCTGTGACCACTTGTTAGACCTTTGTCTGCTCTTCATTTTTTTCTTCTCTGTACTTTTCCCAGTTTCTCAATGCTATTTGTGAAGTGTGGGCTCCAAAACACCAGCCTCATCACCTCAAAACAGCCAAATGAGTATCTCCAGTTTTGCCCCTCTCTGAACGTGATTTTTTATTCTTTTTTATCAACAACATCTACATTTATTTTTTGGTATTACATCCCCATTCTAAGCAGTTACTACTCAAATGTATCTATACATTTGGTATCTCCTTACTAAGAACTGGTTTTCCCTTTGCTAAATTTCAATAATTTTGATCATGGTCAGTCAGTTTAGCAAAAATATTTAATTTTTTATCTTTTTGTATCATCCCAGCCATTTTGTTACCCAGCTTGTTTGTGACAATATTGAACAGGTCTTGCCTGGTCAGGACAGAGCATTGAAAAGGGTCATGTGAGATTTTCTCCTAGTTTAAAAATCCCTTACACACCGAAGAGAGCCGTTTCCTTATTACGTGCAAGTAGTTTCAATATAAATTTTTGTTAATTAACAATTCCTGTCCAGAATGAGTTTTCTTAGAGAAAGAGGTTTTTGTCTTGTTTCCTATGAAAGTTAGGCTTCTGTTTTCATACATCAGTGAGTGTCTGTGTTCCATGTCCTCATAATGATCATGAAGTCTGGCATCTGGATGGAGCAGAGTACCTTGGCTGAAGGAAAATCTGTAGCTGGGGTCAGCTGTCAAACCCAATCAAGAATTCACGGTAAAGCAAGTCTTCCCAAGTGCTTCCTCAGCAGTTAAGCCCTTCAGCTGGCATTCATGCTGTTAGCATGGGTTTGTGTGACCTCAACCACTGCAAAAAAAGCTGTAGGAGATCAGGCTGTAAGCAGATAAGATCTCATCCAGTGTAAGTAAAGGTTGCTGCTGATAGGGATGGGGCAGCTGTGCCTCCACTAATCCACTCATGGACCCTCCCTTGTTCTGGTGCTATCACAACCATCTGCTCAATGGGGGCAAAGGAGTGTCTGAGCTTTCATTTTTCATATCAGCTTTCAGGCAAAGTCATCCTGGGCCCCAAGCCACACCAATAAACTAAAATGCTTTTGACAGCCTTCTCAGTTGTATCCCACCTCTGCCTCGCTGTCCTCACTTCTCACAGAGGGTCCTGTGGTTGTGAAGGCTAAAGCCAGTTCTGTGAGATCAGTTATGCAGGCAGGTATTGACCCCTATTGACTCCTTTAGGAGCCTCTCCTGTGACTGACAGGATGAAGGAGAACTGTGTGGGCTTCTGTGTCCTTGAGCTTTTCTTTCAGAGCCCTGATGTTATTCGTGACATGCTCCAAATCTCCACTGGTACTACCCGGGTTTCGTACATGACTGAGCTGCAAAGCATATTGCTCTGAGACTTGGTAAAGTCTTGGCAATCTGTCCTCAACATCCTAGGGTAGTAAGTTTCAAGTGTATTTGATGGAGGCAGACTTTTTAATAGGGACTGTAGTGATAGAACAAAGAGTAACAGTTTAAAACTAAAATAAGGAAGATTTGGACTACATATATGGAAAAGAATTTTTATGATGAGGGTGGCGAAGCACTGGAACATGTTCCCCAGAGAGGTGGTAGATGCCCCATCCCTGGAAACAATCAAGAACAGGTTGGATGGGGCTCTGAGCATCCTGATCTAGGTGAATATGTCCCTGCTTATTGCAGGGGGATTGGACTAGGTGGCCTTTAAATGTCTCTTACAGCCTAAACCATTCTACAGTTCTATGAGTCTATGATTCTATTTACTTCACTGATGGGATTTGGTCTCCTAGTTCCCAAATTATGTGATCTTCTAGACTTCGAGACAAGCCAAATTGGCCTGTGATTGAATTAAATCTGATAAGAAAAGGGAATTCCATTTTGGAGAACTGCAGTTTCCTGATGGGGAGAAAATAAAGACAGTGCAGAATCCCCAGTGAAATGGAAGGCATCTTTAACACCACCACTGAGCCATCTGACACCCTGCTGGATAATATGCAAGAATTTGTTGCTTATGCTATCCCATGGTAAATACAAACTAATTTGCTATTGGATAAGAGACACAGTATCTAAGATATGGAGTGTTATCAGCTGCTCTGCAAATCTGAGATGCCACCAACTAGAGATTAATGCAAAATTAATTTTCCTCCAAGTTATGTGTAACATACATTTCTTTAAATACTAATAGGAGGCATATAAGTAGTTACTGTAGGTTGTTTTTCATATTTTACTTCTCACCTGCTAAATTTCTGTTTTACAGAGAAATTAGTATTTTCTTTTGTTAAACAATAGTACTTTAATAGAAGGCTACCATGGATTCAGATTCACTTATTAGAAAATTATTATCCAGCTGATATAAAAGAAGCATTGGTTATTCAATACTGAAACTTTGTGCTTGTAGAGGGTTGTTTTGGTTTTGTTTGTTTGTTTGTTTTGTTTGTTTTATTTGTTAATATTCTCTTGAATAAAACATGTCATCTGTTAGTGATTTTATATCACATGCTCTCTAGAAGTATGATGAGATACTTCACTATGATGGCTGTATTGGGATTATATTCTGGCAAACTCAATACACTTGAGAAAACTGTAATTTGCTCTTTGTTTCTGTGTCACTCATTTTTTCCCTGTATTTCCATAATTTTTCACTGTGCAAACGCACTTGGGGTTTTTAGCAAAGCCTTAAGATTTGCAGGATCCTTTCCACTAACAGTGGTATTTAGGAAAGAACCATGGAGGCATCCAAAGCTCGAGATACTCTGCAGAGCAAAACATTACACCAGACGTTTTTATGGACACTAAATCACAAAAGCAGAACTCTACCATAAGATTTGAATACAACCCCTTTGATTATAATTTGCACTGTACTGTCATTTGATTGTCAGAAGTTTAGCTCTTTTAAATCATTCCTGTGTCCAGTTAAATTATTTATACAGATGCTGAGTAAGAAATGTTATTTTCTGGTGTCTGGCATTTAATCTGTCTCTATGTACTTTCCCTGAACATTGTGTGTTACAACTTATACTATTTGTGAATTCTTATAATATTTTTTTAAATACTAGATTTGTGTTATACTTAAGTAATAAGGGAATATATAGCGTATTTTATTTATCATAGATGTTGAGAATGGGACCCCACTTTATGTGGAAAAAAATATATAGAGCAGATCCTGCAAGAAGACTTTCAAATATACCTAAATCTTGAAGAAGGTATGCCTTTGTAGGGAGAATTTCTAAGCACCTGTTAAGCATAAGAAGGTAAAGTGGAGACTAGACTTCTGAGTAAGCGTACCTGTGTGTGATATGCCTATGAGTGATGCGTGACTTGGGCTCTGAGGGTCCTAGGCCAGGCAGCTCTGGCTGGGATTTCAGCTCAAAGCTGGCCATGTGCACAGAGGCTGTTTCCCCACTCTCTTCTGTAACCTCTGTTTCACTTTCAGAAATGCACAAATTTTACTAATGTCAATTTGAATACTTCTAAAAAGCCCAAGCTAAGTTACATTGCTACTTTTGATCTACTGAAAAAAAAAAAAAGTTTGGTAATTAGTTCATTTTTTAAAACCTTTCTTTAGAATAATCTAGTATTTAACTAACAGTTTTAGTTAAATATTTTTAGCTAAATGTTAAAAATAACATTAATGTTAAACATAACATTTCTCCAATCACTACAATAGTTGAATGTTTTATTACAGTTCAATTACATTGATAAATACCTTTTGGAAATGAAAAATTCAGTTCTAATAGCATTTTTTGTTTTCAAAATATAAACTTGAGACTGCATTTTAAAGCCAGTGCAACACGAATTAAAGTATAGTTCTTCAGGTTTCCAGCTGTATTCATATTTTAGTTTTTTGCACCCATGGAAATATTTACATGACTTCTGCTTTATCCCTGTTTGTTTACTAATGGCTTTTGCCACTGTTATCATTCCACAGTGTTTTTCCTTGCAAATAACCTTGTTTTTCACTGCCTTGACATAAAAATGAACAGTCTGATAAGACAGCACATGATAAATTTTAATATACTTTTTCCATAAAAACAGGGAAAACAATAGGATTTTTGAAATAACCTTGAAATGGCTGACAAGCTAACAAAAAAGATAGGTTGATTTTTTATTTCTTGTTCTTGGGAGCATTATTGTGTAACAAGATTCAAAAAAGCATGGAGTAGTAGCCCTGCACACACAATGTCAGAGATCCATGCAGAATTCTACTTAAACTGAAATCAGGGTAATTTTTTTTTTTTTTTTTTTTTTTTTTTTTTTTTTACTTTAGAGACTGTGGGTTTCTAAATTTTCTTTAGATGTCTTTCAAAAATTGCTTTGGTAACAGCTTGATAAAGTAGAAACTAAAGTTACCGCATAGGCTCACAGGAAGTCAAAATC
This sequence comes from Scytalopus superciliaris, assembly GCA_013400415.1. Classification (NCBI taxonomy): domain Eukaryota; kingdom Metazoa; phylum Chordata; class Aves; order Passeriformes; family Rhinocryptidae; genus Scytalopus; species Scytalopus superciliaris. Next base: position 8,805 of record VXBX01006432.1, on the reverse strand, counting down.
GTGAAAACTTCCTGTTTACTCATAGCAAGAAGTGAGACAATGTTCAGGAAACTGCTTTGCTTAAAAAGAAATAGTTGTAGGGGCAAGCTTGGTCACATTTTTACCAATAAGAAATATTTTGGTCTGAAAGGATTAAAAATAAACTTTAAATTATTTTTTCTTCTTTTCTCTTCAATAGTAGTGATTTTTTCGTTTTTGAGACACTTCCATTGATGTTTTTTGGTGGTTGTAGAAAGAAAGGAACTTTCTAGATTCTAGAAGTCAGCAGAGTTGATAAAGGATTTGAGCTGGGGAAATCTTAGGTACAGTGTCACAGAAATTATCTTTTCCCACCAAGATATTAGCAGATAACCTACCCTACATTTTTGCCTAAAAGGTGTAATAGCAATGTCTGGTAATTCTAACAAATGTAAACCATAGCTAAAATTATGTTAAAGGGCTTTAAGTTTCTATTGAAAGTGCTTAAAATTTAACAAACCAAAATAGCATGAAGCTAGAGGTTTGTTTCTCTTTTAGGCATCATGCATTCCAGTAAATGAGCTTCACCATAGCTTTTTTGAATTAGAAGATGTTTTACTTTAAAAAATACATATGTAGGCTCCTTTGATATTTAGCCATTGTTAATATGGAGAGCAACACATTCTTCTGCATGTATTTTCCTTCATTTGGCTGAGTTCTTTTCAGAACTCCAGCCATTCTAAGGTTATTTCAGCACAGTTTCCCTCACTTCTCTTCAGGCTGTGAAGGTCACACCAGAGCTGTCATTGCCTACATGAGCTGTGCCATTGCAGCCTTACATTATAAGCTAGGGAGTCTTTAATTCCATAGATCAGAAGGTGGGCAAGTGTTAATTTTTTTCTCTTAATTCAAATGCCTACATCTATTCATACACTGGCTGAGAAAGGTAAATACTACGTCCTAGAATGGCAAAACCCCCAGGAGAATGAACGGCAATGAGGCAACACCCACCCCACCCCCCCCTCTGCCCTGCCCCAGCCATCAGTTTGCATTTGTTTTAGGTGGTGAATTATTAGGTGCTCCATTCCTATGTTTCTTGAGAATACGTTGTTGCTCTGATCATGAGATGTAAAGGAGTATAACATTTTGGGTGTCAAGGATTCTGTCTTAGGTTTCATGACAATAACTGTAGGAGCAAAGCAATTTTTCTGGCTTCAAGGTCCAGTTTATTGTCATCAGTTTTCCCTTTGGCAGACAATCTCTTCTTTTTTTTTGTTCTATCGTTTACTCCTATATCACTTTAAAAAGGGGATTTTTCAATTCTTTATTTCTACTCCACAAATGGAAAGAAGGGTTGTAGCACATATTGACTTAAGGAAGCTCTTGTCTGTTAAAACTTATGTTCAAATTGTATCACTAGACACTGTAATTCCATCTTTTTTTAACAATGAAGCTTCTTTAGTTGTCACAACCTTCATGTCATCATATTTACTTAGCATAGAAAATACTTGCAGTTTGTGGCAGTGCCAAGCCCTCATCACCATGAATCTTTTCTGGGTTATCTTGTCAGACCTCTCCTCCAAGGTCTATTTCTATTTACCTTTTTTCCCTCTGCAATATTACATGATCCTATTTTCTTAATTTTCTTCAGAATTAAGAAATTTATTTTGTGTGGCCAAAAAATATGTGAAAATTGACAAAATGGCTTTTTGGGTAACAGTTTCAGTCATGGTCTTTCATTCCCATGTTTTCAAAATGTGACATGACCACATGCAGAGTTTCTTGGCGCTGTAGGAAAAAAATGCACAGTAGTACTTCAGGAAGTACGAGCATAGAGTGGTCCACATACTACTGAAAATTTAGTGTTTCAGAAATAAAGGCCAAACCTCCTTCTTTTAGGAAATCATCAGCCATTTGGCAACTGCCAAAGGCCATAAAATGATAGTCAGCATGCTATCTTATGTGCTGTAGGGACTGGGACCCTACTCCTAGTACTGTTTGTACTTTGACAGATACAAGAGGAGCATACAGGGAAAAGCCTAAATTAGAGCCATGAGTAGCAGTTATGTGGAAATTTTCCATAGTTCTTCTTGCCATGCACATGAACCCAGCTGCATGATGGGAAAAAGCAGAGCTGTCCCTGGCAAAAATGGTGACTATGACCATACCTCATAAATTCTTTCTTCATTAGCGGTCATGCCATAGCCATCCTCTCATCCTCTCCCTTGTGTATACTGTGTGTGGAGTTAATCAGACTTTATCTACTCAGAAAATGGGGTGTTCCCATGGTGCATCGGACTTATCATGCTGAAGGTATGCAATAAAATTCTGCCATGTATTAGGAATGCAACTTGTCTTGGCACAGAAAGAAATGAAACAGCCAGCCTTCCCAGAAAGGTATGGCAGCACTAATCTAATTCACGTGAGCTAGACTGAGTAGTCATCAAAATATTTGTGTCTTGATGACTCAAATCAAGGTGTTGAAACAGTCCCCTCAAGTGAAAGCAATGAAAATGTGTAGTTCCTCTAGCTTAGTGTCAGTAGAAGCAAAGAAACAACACAGAGAAAAGCTTATGACAATTATAATATTTATGTGAAAATGGAGAAAATGATGCAATATTCAGTTTAAGTAGTACAATGTAACGTATAAAACAAAAACAACTGTTTTGGAAAGAATATGTTGGTTACAGTATACATTGAAAGGCAGAAGAGAAAAGAAAAAAAGATAAGTACAAATCAACTATACAAATGGGCCAGTTTCCATACAGAGATTCATTGTTAATATTTCCCAGTAATTAATCCCTAATTTGTCTGAATTAAGCCTGCCTTTCTTTCCATTTTTACTGGAAAGAAAAATTGTCATTGGGATCTTTTGGAGTATAAACTGGAAGGCTTACTGAACGTTCAGTCTACTCGGTGGCTCATTCTTTCAGGTTTCATCTTAATAAGCTGGTTTTTCTATCAGTAATTTGCATTTAAATTATGAAAAAATACTAAAGATTTTATCTGTATGTACTTTCTTGCATAAAATTTTTACTGTAATGACAACAGGCAGTATTTATTTTATTTTGTGTAAGTTAATTTGCAACATGGAATTGTCCCATTGTTTGGAATAGTTCAGTAGTTCAGCTTTACAAGCACCAAGTTTACTAGTGTCTCTTAAAACAGGAAAACATTTTATCCTGCACCTCAGATAAAGATCAAATAGGTTTAAATACCAGACTTGCAGTAAGCAGATGTCTGACCTTATGTTCTGAAGTGAGTAAATTCCATATATTTTTGTATATATAGGTTGGGCTCTGTCTTTTTTGCCAAAGAGAAATACAGAGATCTAATGATGCTTAGTAATGCATGTGACCTAGCTGAATTTTAAAGACAAATAAACTGGAATTGACAAACCAAGCAGTAAAAAAATAATACTTTGCTGAGCCTTATTTTAAAGTGATTACTTTGATCCACATTGAAATTCTGCTAATTTTGTCTATTGAATGTGAAAAAAATGAAATTACAAATTTAACTCTCGTGAATACAGTTCTGTGAGAGAAAAAATACGCTGCCTATTATATGTTTATTTGTAAGAAATTACTATTATTAGTATCATATTTGATAAATAGAAATTATGTAAATCCAAAGAAAGCTGTGGCTCAGTGTTTATGCTGGTTTGTATTTAGGATAAATGAGAAACAAAATGATATAGAGAGAATTCAAAGCACTTTTTACTAAAGTATTGCCACAGATTTGAAGACATAGAAGATGTGTCTCTGTGGCATTAAAAAACTTTGGAAATGTACACATTGTATAGCAGGAATAGCTGGGAATAATAGCATTATTTCAGAAGTTTAATATCTTTGAAACTGACACAAACTGATATATACTCATTGTTCCCCAAACCTGCTTCAAATTATATACATGAAGCACTAGATGTTACTGTTAAAACAACAACCATGCTTTCTAGGAAATTTAAAATATAGAATTTAGAATGGTCTGTATTTGAAGGGGCCTTAAAGGTTATCTAATTCCAACACTTGTGCCATGGGCACCTCCCACTAGATGAGATTGCTCAAAGCCCCATCAAATCTGACCTTCCCTGAACACTTCCAGGGATGGGGAGTCCACAACTTCTCTGAGCAACCTTATATATATTTTTTTTTTTGGTTGGTTGGTTGTTTTTTTGTTTTTTTTACAGAACTGTTTGCAGTGAAGGATCCCCAACATAATTTTGTCTTCTTCATTATATTCTTTATTTATGAGACGATCTTTGCTTCTGTCAGAAAAAGAAAAACACATTTTTCATTCTGCCTTTTTGAAAATACTCAGTTTTCTGTATTTTCCTATATCCTGTCTCTAGGTATTTTGAGTATTTTCTACAGTATACAATATTTATGCAATACTTACTGCTGCCTCTTCATGGAGGAAATAGTGGGTGATGCAATAATGATAAACTTAACATCATGGAGAGTAGATTGCAGAAAGCAAGTTGCAGGTTGTGAATGAAACACTAAGAATTAACCAAGGAGCATCAGTCCAAGGACTTCAGATTTCAGTTACAGCTGATACACAGGGCTCAGAATGTATTTAACATGTCTTGAACTTAGGCTACTGACTAAGAATCTGAATCTGTTAAAGTAAATCATTTAAGCCCTCAGCAAAATTCCCCAGATACTGAAACAAGACCAGATTTTAGACTTGAGCTGAACAGTTTAAAGTCTCTGCTAAACAATAATGGTCTTTACATCTGACTTTGACTAGGGCACTGTTGCTGAAAGGAAGGCAGTACAAGGGCAAACACAATCCCTCATCAGAGAAGGCTAACTTGTGGGAGCGCTGGATGAAAGGGGAAATGAGTTCTCCAGAGCCTGCTTCCAGTGGTGGAACAAGGTCAGTGAGAGTTTTTCAGTCTTTCTTCCTCAAGGCAGAGCTGTGGAAGGGGAATGAAAACTTGGTACAATACTTTTCGTTATGACTGAGAAATGCAGAATAAGAAAGTTAAGGAGACTGTAAGAATAACTTAAGTTCATCAGAAACTGCAAATCTGAGAAAAAGCCTTTTTCTAGAGAGTTGCTAGTAACCACAGGAAGGAGGAGCAACTGGAATCAGAGTGCAAAGGTCTGTACTAGAGAATCTTCCTCTAAGGAGCAGGCTTTGACAAGACTTGAATACGGAGAAGATACCTCACTGAATAATTTAGTTCCTGTAACTGAATGGATTGCAGTGGCATGTGAACATTTCCTAGAGCTGCAGTTACTCCAGGAAAGTTAAGAATAGGCTGTGAAGCATAGTACATATAGCAGCCTCCACTGAAAAGCAAAGGGAAGAAACAATACAGAATTTTCTAATAGCTTCATTTTTAAGTGGACTGAATTTACCCTCAAAACTTCACAGATCCCAGAGGGTTACATATTTTCTGTAATGGCAGAACCATAGATTCTAAATGTTGGAACAGTCAGCTATTTGGGGCAGCATAACACCTACCTGAAGACACATTTTGGGTCATGTACTTTTCCTGGCATGTTAAGTGATACTGGAGCTGTAAAGGAGGAATTGCTGAGAGTTTAAGTAGCAATAAATCTATCTGTGAATATCAAGGTTAAAAAACAGGCTTGGCTTTGCATATATTAAACGTCTCCCAACTAACAGCCTGCTCTGGTATTGTTTTTTCAATTTGCAGTGTCTTCTATTTTCAGTTAAATAATTTAAAAAATGTGTGTATAGAAGCACAGATGTACTCCACAGTTATACTGCCAGAAATTTTGTGCTGGTTTAAACGTAAACCGGCAGGAGAAATGAACTCAACTCACAAAAGATTGCAAGTCAGAACTACAATTTAATAAAAAGATCACAGTAAGTACAAGGGTACAGAGGGAAAAGCCCGTTTGACCCACAGAAACAGGTGTGTAACCCAGCACCCTGGGGCACAAACAGAATGGAGCTCGCCAGCCCCTGTGTTGAGCACCACCTGCTCCCCTGAGTACAAAGTAAAAGGAAAAAGAAAACCTGTTCGTGAGGATGATGGTCCTGGTCTGGGCAAGAGTGGCAGTCACAGTCCTGCTGAGGCTCTGGTCCTCCTCTGGATCCGGCGAGTGAGTCCCTTCAGTCCCAAAACCCCCAGTATATATATGCTTAGGTTCAGGTGGGAGTTCCCAGTACCTCCCCCAGGGTGGGGAGTTTCACAATGGGTGAGTTACTGTGTAGGGTGAGTCATGGCATATTTTTGGAAACCCTGATGGCTCATTAGCAGACATGACCCCTCAGGCTGGGTGTGGAGGTGCTAACAGCTCTCCAGAGGGGCATTGCCACACCCGAGTCATTGGTGTGAAGACAGGAAACCTTTCTTATCTCACAGAAGTTCCCAAGCACCCACCCTGTAGCCTGAGGGGTCAGGTGTGCCCCAGGAAGCTGCTGCAAATGGTCCATTGTTAACAGTTCACGAGAAATTACATAGAGGGTGTAGAATACACAGTCTTAGCCACACCCACACAGTGACAAACTAGTCCTGGTCACTATAACCAGAACATATTTGAATTAAAAGAGACAAGAAATAGATATTTTAGATTTATTTAACTAACTCAGGGCTAAGCTGTGTAACTTCAAACTCCTTCAAGGAAGCCTGAATGTTTGAGATGATCATATGTATAAATAATAGCTACATAAAATCTTTTAGACTTTGCCTTCATAAATAGCAGCTGTAGTAACCACTGTTGTTTAGTCTTCGGTAGAGCTTATTCCTGCTTTACTGTAATTATTTTAGTGCCAATGAAAGTGATCTGAATAACATGATAGGCTTTTAAAACCTAACTGTACTGCAGTTGTTTCCTACAGGCCACTGTTTCAGTCTTTCGATGCTCTTACTAATGGCAAAAAGAAATTCTGAGATAACCAGTAACAACTTCCACAACACTACTACAGTTAACTAACTCTGGTGATTTGGTACTTCACAACAGTTTCTTTCCCCAAACCATGATTTACAGCTAATATTGACAATGCCTCAGATATTAAATCTAAAAATTGAAATTATTGATGTTTCATTTAACACAATATTGGCTTTTCATGGTTTCCATGGACCAGCACTGATTGCTGACCACTGATTTTGAGGAGCTGTATATTTATGTCCTCCTCCCCAAGTCCACTGAAATTACCAAGGTTATCTTGGTGTAGTTCCCTTGATAAATATGAGGAGTATTATGCATTTCAGAAAAACGATGTTTAATCTTTGATTCAGGCTAATTTAATTTAGTCATACATGTTGACAGTTATTCTGAAGCACACTGTTTTGACATTGCATTTCTTCTAGATATTTGGAGAGTTTGCTCTGACTTATTTGGAAGAAACCTTCAGGAAGGTCAGCAGTCATGGCTGAAACATCACTTTCTTGAGTGCCTGTCAAAATAAACAATTTAGTCTAGCATAGGTTATTGAAGTCAGTGTTTCTTTTGCAATATTCTATGTTAATTGAGAGACCTACATTACAAAATTCACTTTTATATACAGAAAGAAGTGCCAAGGTCACTTATCATGCCCCCAGTCACATCTCCTTGGTTAAATAATGTAAAAACAACAAGGAAGCTTATTACTACTAGCTTCTCTCTCTTCAAAATTTCACTTGAAAGTGGAAGTATGGTAATTTTAGGATGGAGAATTTAAATTTGTAGGCAAGTTAGTTGATTTAAAGTTTAAGTTTCCCAGTACAGGTAACTGTTTTTATGGTGACCTTTCTTACCCTCCTTTCTTTCCTTTAGTGTTTTTGTATGTATTGGTATTTGAAAAGAGTTTCAAATATACTTTTGAAAGCAGATGAGGAAGTTTAATCACTTACATCAATATTATGCTGATTAGCCTCATATCCCTTATAGGAAGATGGCTTTTAGGCCAGTTTCAGTTAAGCAGAACAGAGAGATTTCTTTGAAGAGTCCCCAAATTCCAGATGTATTCAATGTTTTTATGATGGCTGTAGCATTTTTCTTAGGCTCATCATGTAGTCATTGGTAATGATAGGACAACAATAAGGCTGTTCCACAGTGAAAGATGTATCTCACCTTGAAGTTATACATTATATTTTACCCATTGTTAGAATCGTCATGTATATTTACTTAACCAAACAGGACTTTTGTGCATATAGAGCACAGTGCTTTGTTCAGCTATTAACTCTCAATGGTAGGCTTTTTCTGGGTTTAAGTGTGAGTAGGAAGATTTACCTGTTGAAAGGCCTGTACTCGAGACATCTATTGTATACCAGTACGTTTTTCTGCAGTTTCTCAGCTTGCTGTTGATTCAAAGTAGCTATTTTCTGTGTTGGCTAATCCAAGACATAAATTCTTTCTTTTTCCAGATAGATTCCCCCTATGCATGCTGAGTGTCCACTACAATTTCATACCTATAAACTTAAAAACAGTATTGTCTTTTTAAAATTAGAATGCTTAAGTTAGTATATTTAATTTTCTATTTTTGAGTTACTGAGCAGTAGCATTCCTCTAAAATACTGCTGTTAAATTTTCAATAACCATGTCCAACCTGCCACATTGGGTACTTTCTCTGGGGAAACACTTATCTTTCCTTTTCAGTCTGCCTGAATTATTGAAATGTAATGATGTCCTCAAGTGTTGGACTCATGAACATTTCCACACTCTTAGCAAGCCCAGTTTTGATACCCCACTAGTAAACTGCAGCCATAGTACTTGCTGCACTTTACTGCCCAATCTTTATAACTTCAGGAACATTGTAACTATTGATCAAGTGCTAAGTCTAGTTGGGGACAATTAATGACTAACTCAGTAGTGTTTTTGCTTTACTAAAATAAGATTTCCCTCTATACTTTCTAATATATTTATGTCCAAGCTTGCTTGGCCCTGG
>VXBX01006430.1:62352-152062 GCA_013400415.1 Scytalopus superciliaris | reverse complement strand
CCGCCAACTTTCCCCGCCTGTTGCGCTCCCAGCTCCGCGGCGATGGGCATCGCGGAGCAGCGCCGTGGGTAGGCGGCCCGCGGGGGTCGCGCCGGGGCCACCGCCGGAGCTCTCCGGAGCTCTCCGCATCCGCCTCGCCGCCGCTGCTGCTGCTGCTGCTGCTGGCCATGGAGGTGCAGCTGGGGGTCGGCCGCGTCTACCCACGGCCGGGGGGCAGGACCTTCCGTGGGGCTTTCCAGAGCTTCTTTCAGAGCGTCTGCGAGGCTTTCCAGCCGCCGCGGGAGGAGCAGGGAGCGGCGCAGCTGCCGCCGGGCTCCCCCGCCTGCCTGCCGGCCCCCGAGCNCTGGGGTGGCCCCTGCCGCTTCGGGGCCGAGCTGGCGCCGCCGGCCCCCGCGCCCCCCTGGCCCACCTTCTTCGCCGAGGAGGGGCAGCTGTACGGGCCGTGCCCCGAGCCGCCCGCCGCGCCCGCCGACTGCCCCGCCGACCCCTGGTACCCGCCGGGCCGGACGCCCTTCGCCGCCCCCGCCGTGGGCATCAAGAGCGAGCTGGAGCCCTGGGTCGAGGGCTACGCCGGCGCCTACGGCGACCTCAGGTGAGTACCCGCGTCCCACCGGCATCCGGCACCCCGCATCCCACATCCCGCCGGCCGGCATCCCACCGGCATGAGCACCTTGCACTGCGTGTCCCGCCGGCACCGGCACCCTGCACCCTGCACCCTGCACCCTACACCCTACACCCTGCATCCCGCACGCCGCATCCCGATGCTGCAGCGCGCCCCTCCGGCCGCCCCTCCGCACCCCGCGGGTCCAGCCGCGCTCAGTCCTCGCTGCCCGCGCCTCAGTGCGCGTCTCCGCTGCCGATCCCGTATTTTGCTGGGACGCTGTCACTTGGGTCTGACTATGCGAGATCGTGTCAGGAGTGCCTCGGAATACCCGGTGTCCACGCTGTTTCGTGAGATCGTTGCGTTTATCGCATTTCCTCACGCATCTGCTCCCGGCCGCTGCGAGCAGGCAGAATCGGGACGCTGTGCCTGAAGTACGGACGGATCTTAGTTAGGATCGCGTTAAAATCTTCCCAGCGCCCGGAATGTGCTATGCATAGCAGAGAACCCCGAATGTAGCGGCAGAGAAACATCACCTGTGCTTTGGGGTTGTTTTAAGTACACGTAGAAAATGCATTTTAAAGTAGAGCTAGAACAGTTTTGGGAATGCAGCAGGGAAGGACAGGTTTGTTTGAGAAGTAGGATTTGATCAAAAGTAATTTTCCCTGGTGGATTAACCTCAAAAAAAGGTGATGAACCATCTCTGTACAGAATTAAAACCAATGGACTCCTGCATGCTCACCTGTCAGCATAGCAAAGCGTGGCCACATTGATGGAAACAGGAGGGAGACAAGGCTGCACAAACCATTTTCTGCTGGCTTGAAGGCAGCCCCAGCCACAAGTGTGTGAGGCCTCAGCTGGGATTTGCAGTCGTGGGAGTCCTGCATCCACACACTCACCCTGTGGTGCTTGGGATGGTGGGAGCAAAAGCTGAAACAAACAGCTAGATTTTTCCCCTCTAAATTAACACTGGGCGACTGTGCTACCTCTGGGCTTGTTTGTGCTTTAAATGTTCATGGCTTCATTCGGACACTATGGCAGTTTCCATCCACACAGTGATTTACTGGGGGATTGCACAGAAAAATTGAGGGCTTGGCAAAAAAAAGGGGGATAAAATTAAGCATAGGTCGAAAAGAATCCATCTGTGAGCATCATCCAGCTGTGAGCTTTGTATGTGGCAGGAACTGTGCAAGCCCCTGGTGTGCCTCTGGAGTCTGGATAAATCGCTACTGAAATCAGCGCAGAGGGAGAAGGGAGGAATCAAGTTGGAAAAGTTCAGCATTCTGAATGTTGGTGATTGTGGTGCAGGTCTGTGCTGACAGAAGGCTCTGCTGTGTGGCTGTTCTGCTTGCAGAGCCTGTGCAGGGAGATCTCACACAGACAGGGAACGTTGCTTTCAGGAGAGCAGATTTGGGCTCCCATGGAGGTCGGTGAACAATCATTTTGCTGTAGTACATTTTGCTGTAGTCTTGCCTTAGAGATAAATGACATCTCCCTCATTGCTGAGCAAAGTGCTGTATCCTTGTCTTGTGGCTCTGTTCAGTGTGCTGCGACTCTATCCTGCTTGCCCTGACAGACTTCTGTGGGATCAGCAGGGTCATGGAGCTGGCACAGCAGCCTTTATCACACCAGTATCTTGTCCTTTGAACTCCAGTGCTCATACAGCACTACCCTGCTGCTGTGAAGGTATGAGGGGCTGACAGGATTTATCCTTTCTCTGTGTTTGGATGCAATTTTCAAACACTGTAAGGGAAGTGGAACACTCTGTCGTGGTCTGGCTCAAACCATGGGTGTTAATTACTGCCAGGTTTACACTTCATCCTAGCAAAGACTCCACTGGCTTTACAGTGTGCTGCTGGCCCATTCCTGTGGCTTTATGTTTTCTCCTGGATCTCTGGCGATGCCAGCTCTGGCTCCTGCCAGAGCCTGGTGAGTCGTGTACTGGCATACAGGCAGCAGTGGCTGCGAGGAGAAAGGGTCATGAGAGCAGAGAGGCTCTGTAGCAAAATTTCCTGACAGAAGGATGATTGGCTTTCGACCTACAGCCCCCTGCTAGTGTCAGGTGCTGGGCCTGAGCTCTTGTCCTACCTCTCCCCTTGTAGCCTCAGAGGATGCAGCCTCAGAACTCTGTGAGGGTGGTGGGGGGCACTCCTGGGGGGCTTTACCAGTCTGGGACAATCGGTGCTTCACCTCCCTGTCCCTAGGGGTGCTGGCAGAGGCAGCAGCACATTCAATTCTGCCTGCTTTGGAGAATGAGGAGCATTTCAAGGTGTTCTGCTCCCACTTCCTTACCTCTTCAAATGGTCCCACTGTCATCACTCTTCCTTCTCAGGTGAAGCTCTCCCAAGTGCCAGCTCTGCCCTGTTGCAGTTGTGGCTGGGTATGGATAGGTATTTTTTGAGTTAGAGACAAACACCCTGCAAATGACACTAAAGCATGAGAAGTGTGTTAATAGTTGGGATGGCTGCAGCCTGGAGACCCCCAGCGATGTGCTGATAGGACTCCAAAGCCCTGAGGAAGGGGCTGACTCTCCGGTATGCTGTTGTCAGTGTGACCTTTCTGCTTTGGGGATTTGCCATAGGATGTAAGTATTTCTTTTGAAGACAAATGGAGCATGGAGGCTGCCAGTCCCTCCAGCCCCTACAAACCTGTGAATGGGAATCCTGGGGGAGTCAGGCATGTACTGAAGCTTTTTGTTGATTCCTGATAAATGGAGAAGAGAAAATATAAATTTCTTCCTCAGCACCTCTCAATCCTTTCCCTACCAAGGGATGTGGCATGGCCATGTTAAACACAGAGTAACAGCAGTGCTGGGGCTGGATTAGAGAACTCAGGGCTTGGCTGAGTGTGAGCTGCCGTCTTACCAGGTTGTGGCAGGGTGCTCATCTGTCACTGCTGGAGCTGAGGTTGTGAAACAAGTGATACCTAAGGCTGGGTAACTGGATCTGCCAGAATGTTGGAGTTGTGGTCAGCAAGGAGAACAGGGACAGGGGCAGCAGCCGAGTGGGTGCTGCCCCGCACTGTGCTGGAGCTGGCACTGAAGGATCCTTTTCCTCACTCCTGAGCCTATGCTGAGTCTCATAAAACCGACTCCTCTTTTCCCCTCCTTCCTCTGCCTGTGCCTCCCTCTCTTCCCTGCTCTCTCGCTTCAGCTCGCCCTTTACCACTGGGAAGGGGAGTAGGTCACCTGTCAGGGGTTGGGCTGTGAAGGGCAGACAGGTGGGATGTCTGTGTGGCACCTGCCTGGCTGCTGACAGCACACAGCATCTCCATCTGCCTCTTCACTGCTCTAGGGCAGAGTTTGCCCCATCTTCCTCTGGTCTGTCCCATCCTCTTCTCTACATGTCTTGAATTTTTGAGCTCTCACACCCTCTGGAAACTGGTTCCATAATCTCATGCTTGATATCACCAGTGATTATTCCGTCCTGGTTTCTCTCAAGTGCTGTCTGCAGTGCAAGATCAGGCTCCATGGGGCACTTAGTGTTGGAAGCAGCAGCTGAGAGATCAGAAAATTTTGACAAAGAAATAATCCACAAAAACCTTTAGGAGCACCAGTGGATCGGAGTCACACAGGCATTTTGTGTGCTCTGTCATGCATTCCTGAGGCTTCAGGGCAGGAAGCTGTACAGGATCTGCCCAAGAAGCTGTACAGGATCTGCCCATGGCAGCTCATCTCCTGCTTGTGCAGCTTTTACATTCTTCCTGCTGTTTGCAGATTCCCTGGTATTTACCCATGGCACAGATGAGCTGTGCTTTGCACTACTCCTGGCAGCCAGTCTCTGGCATAACCACTGGTTTTCCTGTTAGGAGAATTTCATTGCAGCCCAAGAGCCCATTAACAATGGGAAGTGCTTTGGTGCTGCTTCTGAGGACAGGAAGGTATGTCAAAGTACTGATTGGAAATAAGACATAAAGCATGTGCTGTAGTCCAGAGGACAGGAGTCACTGCCAGGTCAGGATTCCCACTGCAGGGATGGGTGTCGCTCCCTGGGACAGAATCCCTGCCATGGGGATGGATACCAACCCCCAGGGCAGGATCCCCACCGTGGGGACGGGTGCCAGTGGGCGCTGGAGTTGAGATCGCGTCCCCGTGACACAGAACCCACAATTCCTGGAAGTCGCTGCCTCTGGCCGCTTTCTCAGAGCGAGGAAGGTGTGGGACAGTCCTGGAAAGGATCAAAGCAGAAACACTGTAGCGAGGCAGCAGATGTGAGTGGCATCCAAGAGGCGATGCCAGCTCCCCTCGCCCCTGTGCCAGGACCCTCCAAGGCCGTGCCGGGCGCCGGCAGAGACAACAGCCCGCTCTGTGTCTGTGCCAGGGGGCAGCGCCGCATCCCAGTGGGAGGTGAAGGCGGACGGGCAGTGGGAGGAACAGGCACAGTGAAAGCTGGAGCGGATCAGAAGTCAGAGTCTGCATGGCAGGGGAACGTGCTCCTGAGCTGGGAGGGAGGCTTTAAACAGTGCCATCTACTGCAAGAAGAAATCCCAAAGTTTCCTAAAATATTGGAAATTTTGTAGTCATATGGGAACATTTTGTTTTGACGTGATGAAAGCAGTTTCATTGCACAGAGTTAGCAATTTGTAGTAGAGAGCAGTAGTTTGTCTTTTGTGTTTTTCTAGCATTCCCGTTTATTCCACTCCTGTCTCGGCATGGACCTTCATTCATATTTTATAAATTGCTGTTTTGAAGGTGGGTGTCCCAGTTTGACAGTTTTCCATTGGCGATTGTTGTTTGGACTTGGAACACTTGCTGGAGGCTGCTGAGTTTGGGTTTGCACTGGATACTTTGATAGTGATTGTGGACTAAAATTACAAAAGAAAGACATTGTATTTATTTTATCATCCTGTGGAACATTTTTAATTTATCGAATGAGTGTTTACTGAAAGAAAACTATTCTGTGGGAGACTTTCTATTAATTCTAGTAAAAACTGTTTGTTTCTCAGAGCTGCCCTGATAGATCACAGAGGTCTGTGCAGCTGTGGGTGGCTCTGGAACATGGGAAATATACAGGAAAAAGGAGAATTCTTCTTACACAGGCACTCAGCATGAGGCCTGGGAGCATGGTGCCATGGGATGATGGCAGCCCTGAGGCTGCAGTGGTGTCTGGGCATGGACCTGACACAGGAGCCCAAAACACCTGGCACAGGAGCCCTACACCTCCGCACACACCTGAGTTTCAGAAGGAGGATCTTTGTGCTTGATGTGTTGCAAGATGACCTTGTGTCTTGAGAGGTATCACCTCTGCCTGTGGTGCTCAGTTCCTGCTGCATTCCCAATGCATTTCCAGGAGCTTTGCAGTCTTGAAAACATTTGCAAGTGGAAAACCTCAGGATGGCATCATGAGCCCAAAGGCAGTGATGAACCAGGACATGAACTGAGCTGAGGTGCCAGAAGGGCTTGGGAGCCTTGGGATTCTTCTCCTCCTCTTCATCTCAATTCATTACTTTTTGCAAGTTAAAGTGAATTTTGTTTTTCAAAGATTTTCTGCAAAAGGCATGTTTACACCTCAAGCCAATGTGAAGCAAATGCCTCAAAGTCATCATGGACAGCCTGGGTCAGCTGGGGAGGATGGCTCTGCAACACCACATTCAGGTGGCCACGTGGCACAGAGGACACAGGCACCTCTCACTGGGGTCGTCACTGGGTGAGATATGAGCATTGACTGGAGCAATCTCCTCTTGCCTTGGATGAGCCCAGCTCTACACCATGTTCATAGGGAAGCAGCAACAACATTTCCTGTGGGGGTTCAGGATCCCCTCCAGTGCTTTCTTTGCCTCCAGAGAGCCAGGAGACAGAATGCACAGGAGGCAGATGTCGTGTCTCCCATTTTAGGAAAGCGTTTATGTCCAGTAAACAATTAACAGGCAGATACAGTCACATCAGCCCTTAGTGCATGGCCAGGGCAGGCATGCCCGATGGTAGCCTTGGCAGGGGCTGATGGCTCTGGTATCGACTGTCACTGCACACTGTGGGGACCAGAGCTGGCTCTGTTTGTAACACTAACAGTGGTACGAGGGAGCTCACTGAAAAGGAACTGGCCCAGTTGTCATGGCAAAGACTTATGACAGAAGTTCTTCATCCAAATTCCCTCTTGCTGTTTCCACTTCTGTCTCTGCTGACCTGCCCTTGCTACTTATCCATGTCAACCCACAGTTAATCCCCCTGCCAGCTCCAGGTGAAGGGCAGAGGGATGGAGGAGCCTCCTGGAGGAGACCCCCATGGTGGGGGATGCCCTACTCACCCCTGCCTGGTGGCTGCAGTGGGCAGTGCTCATGGGTGCTGTGGCGTGTGCTTGTGTTTTGTTCTGCTTTAAATCTAACCACTGCAACCCCAATTCCCCTCACCTGTATTTTTAAATGAGGTTCAAAGTATCCTCTGACAGTTAAAAAAAATACTCCCAGTAGTAGTACTTTGTGTTTCAACAGCACCTTACTGCTGAAGCACTCATGCACAGCAATTCATTCATCCTCCAGGCAATTGTGGAAAACAGGAATTTCCCCTTTTCTGCAGGCAGGGGATGAGGCTTGGCAGGGGCGGTGGTTTGGCAGCAGACCCTCGGTGTGTGTGAGTGGCTGCAGCCCGGATAGCTCAGTGCTGGGGTCCTGGAGCCCAGGCTGGCTTTGTGCTGGGGACTGGACTTTGTGCCCCATCCACTGGCCTGTTCACCAGCACAGACCCCAGTGTGTCTCGGGGAGGGCAGACCCCGTCCAGCTCCCGGGATAGCGTTTGCAGGAGGGGGGTTATGGGAGGGCAGCATCGTGCCTCCGGATCAGGCAGCAGCTGCCATGCTCCTGGATGCCAGCACGGGCAGGGGACAGGGTGGGAGGGCAGGCTCAGTTTGGCTTGGCTCAGTTTGGCTTCACTGCTCTCAGTGCCATTGCCTTCTCCTTGTTTAGTGCAGTCTGAGCAGAGGCCAGAAAGAACGAGGTCACCTGCTGTGCTGTGGCTTGGAGCTCCCCAGTCCCTGCCTGTGGAGGCCTCAGCAAATAGTGAGAACAAAGTCACTTGTCCTCAGAAGTGATGGGAATGATTTGTAGGAACATGGACCTCAGATTAAGTGATTTGCAGTAGTAGAATTAATCTTAGAGCTATAAGCCAGTTCTCCAGATATTTATAGCTGCTGCCCTTTCCTCAAGTTAATCCAGCTCCAGGTAGCTCGGGTGTCTGCAGGAGTGGATTATACCCATGCTCTCTGCAGGTGTCTGGTGGCTTCCCTGTGCCATCCAAAGGAGAAGGGAGCACAACCTATTAAGTATATAATGATTCCTGGAATAAGCCCATGTTTCAGCTGGAGAGGCTGGTTGGGTGCCTCTGTTGCATTGCCTGGAGGTGGTGGATGTACCATACTGAGCTCAAGACACAGGCAAGGTGGCTGTCCCTTCCCAAATAGCTCTGAGGGCAAAAGAGATAGTTTAAATCAGGCTGATAAGTCAGTGCAGAACCACCAGTACTGGGACACTGATGTTGCTGGTCTGGGACATCCTTGGCATGTGGGAAGGGAGCACTGTGAGCAGCCTTAGTGGGGCCAAGCAGCCAGGCACAAGCACAGGCACATTTACCTTTTTGCAAATCTGCCTTTAGATCTGGATGCCCCTGAGACACATTTGGGGTGTGCCTGGGCTGGCAGAGCCCTGCTCAGGCTGTGCAGAGTGGGAGAGCTGCCTGAGAGCTCCATGCAGAGTCCTGGCCACTGTTCACATGCTGTGCATGGCCACAGTCATAACGATTTATCTTTAATTCCTTTGATGTCTGCAGCCAGGTGTCTGTGGCAGCCAGTGCTGGGGGGCTGTCCTGTGTGCTGGCTGCCTGGTCCGGGTGCCAGCACCACCTGCAAGGCTCGGGGTCAAGCCCTTGCTGGAGCCTGGGGAGTCTGGTCATAGACTGATGGAATGGTTTGGGTTGGAAGATGTCTTGAAGTTCATTTCATTCCACCCCCCTGCTACAGGCAGGGACACCTTCCACCAGACCAGGTTGCTCCAAGCCCTGTCCAGCCTGGCCTCAGTGCGCTGGTGAGTTGCCTGAGGTTGGGTGAGTATGCGCTGGGTGGGTGCAGGCTGGTGTTGCCCTCTCACTCCATACCAATATGCCCCAGCAAGGACTAGAAATGGGCTGGCTGCAGCCACTGCCTCTGGGAAGAGCCTTGGGGGAAAATCCTTCTGAGTCACAGCAGTGTCTTCTCTTGCCAGACTGCCAGGGAAGGCTGCAAATCTCCAAAATACACTTTATAGAGGATGTGTTCAGTTCCTGGGGTGAGGTGGGAAAGCCCTGGGCTTTGCTTCCTTCCCCCTGTGCTTGCTTCTCCTGGGGATGGCTGGAGGGGGCTTCTTGTCTCTCCGAAGATGATACTTTACTGGTGTTTTTACCAGCCACTCAGCATTTTGGCTGCTGTTACTTATTTTAGCTGCACTGGCTTTTTTACTGGTTAGAAATGGCAGGAAAAATGCTTTGACCTTGGCCCATGTGCTGAGAGCAGAGCCAAGGCACAAGTTTCTGAATTGGTGATTTTCTTGCAAAGGCTCCTGCCTCCTCCCACTCACACACAGCAGCATCCACACATCTCCCGATGTGCCATTGGGAGGGCTGGGACAGGGTATCTCGGCCGCTCCTCTTTCCTCTAGAAAGGGGAATGGAGGGAAGGAATTTTAGTGCAGATCAGATTAAGTGGTTTCATTTGGGAAGGGATGAGGTGCATTAAGTGGAAAATGAAATCCCCCTTCAAAGAGAGCTTGGATGATTTACAGTTTCCCTTGGATCGTGTGTGTGCCTGTGCACATTTGTGGACATTCATCATCTTCTTTCTCTGAACACCATACACAGAGATTAGTGTGTATATTTTCTTCTGTATGAGGAACATACCCATCCCTCACCCTGGGGCGTGTAGCATTCCCTCTGCAGACATGTGGAGAACGGGCACTGTGCCCTGTGCTGCCTGTGGGAAGGAGGGGTGGCCATGGCCCCCAGCTGAGGCTCTGTGAGCCTCTGCACAAGCGGCACAGAGCTTGGCGTGGGATGGGCATCACCGCTTCTCCCCCCTCAGCCACTGGAACCAGCCACCCCGGTCATGCCCGGCCCCCTCTCTCACTTTCTGGCAGTGCCAGCTCCATTAGCAGGGCAGGGCTGGGTCATGCCTGTCCAGCTTGGGTCGGATGCCTGGAGCTGTGGGGTCCAGCAGGAACCGTGACCTCCTCAAGCTGGCTCCAAGCTTCGTCCCTGTGCGTGCTCCTGTACTCCAGCATGTGTGAGGTCATCCTAATGAACTCAGCCTGTTCACATGGATTTTATTTTCTAGCTTTCAGTAATTGGCTTTGTTTTCGCATGTCCCCTGTGGTCAAAAAGTCTTTTCCCTGATAATAGATCTTCTCCTTGCAAAGAAATCTGTTGCTTCCCAGTCTGCTCCCAAGTCCCCTGGGAGCATCTTTAAATGGTTAGAAAAACAATAGCAGCACAGCCATTTTTTCCCCTTTCTTGTTTACAGCAAAGCCTGTGCCAAGTGTCGGGTCCTTGGTCCTGGGCTGTGTTGGGAGTGGCTTTGAAGGGGGAGCAGAGTGCGGTGCTGGGACAGAACATCGCTCTGGAGCTGTGCCAAGGGTTGGACAGGGCTGAGCTTAAATCCTTGGCTTATGGCCTGAGTTGGAGCAGTTGTTGTGTCCAGCATGAATACAGTGACAGCCTGGGGTTAGCAGAGTGGCCAGCCAGTCTCTCTGCACGTGATTCCAGTTGATAGAGGGGGCTCACTATGTCCTGCAGAATCCCCTGAGATCAGGATGGATCTGTTAACTCCTGGCTATGCTGTGCCCTCCCGGCCGGAGGAGAGGATGGGGCTCTGCCCCTGCCCTCCTGGCATTTCACTCGGGGTCAAGGCAGGTGTGTGGCCACTGTGGCACTGTGTCCCGAGCTGACTATCTTGCTGCTTACTCAAAGAGACTTGAGGGAACACTCTCAAGGCTGGGAGGCCTAAAATTAGATGTGGCATCTGTGTTTTGGTTTGCAGGCGGGCTTTAAAGAAAACGATTCCTGTCTGCTTTCATTCCTCACCTGCTCAGAGGAGCATGGCAGAGGAAGAGCAGCCAGGACTTTGGTGCCCAAACTGCCATGGCTCTTTGGACACTGCTGCCCAGCAGGGCTGGTGTAAGCTCCAGTGTGGGTCTGTGGTTATGGGAGGACTTCCCACACCCATGGGACCCTGGGATCAGCCAGTTCCACTGCTGCAGCTCTGTGGGGCTCTGCCTTCTGTATTTCCCCCAGAAATGCTCTCAGCCCCAAAAATGACAGGTCTGGCTGTCCCTGCCTTGTGTCACTGAAAGAGCAAACTGGCATCCAAGCACTCTTTCCCAGTCCATGCTCAGCTGGAATGCCCTGGGTCAGAGGTGCATGCCACTGGGGTTGATACCACCACAGCTGGCAGTCCGTCCATCCATCCATCCATCCATCCATCCATCCATCCATCCCTGACTGAAGGGCCTGTCCTGCCCCACTCCTGCCCCAGTCTCATAGCAGCGGACAGGCGTGGGCAACTGTGAGCTATGGGCATGCTGGGAAGGCCAGGTCATGGAGCAGAAGGACCAGGTGGATGTCAGACAGTGGCCATGGGTTGCTGAGGAATTTGCCTCTACATTGCCTGTGCTGCTGAGGTTGGTGCTAAGAGTACCAGGGAGACCTGGCACTAAATATGTGAAACCTTGGTTATAATTAGTGTGTTTATGCTGTCTGGGATGACTCACGGCACAAATCCGCTTGGAGGGCACAGGAACATGATAGTGTTGCACAAGTCGTGAAGTCTCCTTTAGAAACCCAGTGCTTTGCCAGCAGAGCTGAAGGGAAATTCTGCAGATAGAGCTAGTATCCATTCCCAGACATAATATGGAAAAGGACTTTTATGCCCCTGCAGCTGTGTCTCTGAAAAGGTTTGGTCTTGGCATAAACATGCCTAAAAATAACCCAATTCTGCTGGTAAGTTGTGGAACCAGCAGTGCAGAGCCAACACAGTGAGCCCTGGCATTCCCCCTATGAGAGGAGGGAGGGGGCTGCTCCCTGGGGTGGGAGGTTCTCTCTGCCTCCCATCCCTGTCTGTCTCCAGGGCTCTGTGCTGCACTAGGGGGAGGGTGCTGGCTCACATTGTGTGCCTTCCCCATCGGGTGCCAAATCTGTGGTATTTGTGGTCTCCTCATGTTTCCGGACTGCGTCCTACCCTTGTTACCATCTGACTGTTTTTGCCTCATGCTGCATGCAGTGGAGTAATAAAAGTGCAGAATTTGCACTAGTTTCCGTAGCAATAATTCCACTGCCAAAGGAAGCAGGAAAAATATTTTTTGTTTTAAATATCCAAGTCTGGGAATGAATCCTGGCATCCCTCAGCAGTCCAGACAGGAGTTGACCACTGACCTCTGACTACCAGCACCACCTGGTCCTTGTTGACAAGTTAAATTCTGAATATATTTGGAGTTCTGTGTGACATTGGATTTTTTCCACCTTGAGTTTCTCTCAGCAGCACTGTACCAGATGCTGTGGTTAGCTGGGAATGCTGGGGGACCATGGAGGACACCCTGTCCCAGCAGCATCCTCCTGCAGGGCATGGGTGGAGGTGCAGTCCCCTGGTTCCTGCAGAGGGATGGCTGGAGGAGCCAACCTGGCTCTTGGGAAGATCCAGTATGCCCTGAGGTGATTCCTGTGGGTGCTCGAGGACTGGCTGCCCAGATGTGCTGCCCATGGGCTGGAGGTGCTGACTGGACAGTGGGACACAGGCCCTGGGGTCCTGTTCCGTGTCAGAAGGCCTGTGAATGTGACTGCAGTGCTTGTCCTGCTGCCGAGGAGGTGCCTTTATGTTGGAGAGCAGAGGTGAGCAGGGTGTCTGTGTGTGGCACTGACATCAGTCACCATCCTGCCCGTGCCATCTGTGCCCTGTCATCCCCTCTCCAGCAGCTGCTGGGTTCAGTCTGGGACACAACGGTGCTGCAGTGATTGGCTGAGTGGTTTGTGGAAATGCCTCAGAGCCACATGGCCAGTTCACCTGAGGTGCTGTGCCTTGTGGCTGGACCCTGGTCTGGTGTTCTGTTTCTCTGGAGATCTGCCCAGCACACTGACTGTAGGAAAAGCCAGCAAGTACTTGCATTCCCTCTTCCAGAGTGTTTCATAAGCATCACTGTGCTTTGTTTCAGGAGAGGGAAAGGTAAAATTACTTGTACAGGTTCAGATGTTGGTATGTGGCATTACAAATCCATGGTACCTTGAACACTTTCTGGGGAGCTGTAAGCCTGCACCCCCATCTGGCATCATAGCCATGTCTCTTGGAGCATGAAATACATGGATTAAGTATCTCATTATTTGTGATTTTCTTTACAGTCACATTTTCTTTTTGTCAGCAGAGATGGATTTGAGAATGGAAGTTTATGGTGTGGCTTAAACTAACTGCATAAATATCAGTCGGGACAGACTGTCTCCTTGGGAACTAAGTAAGGCTCTCTGTGCATCAAGGACACCAAGGTCCTGTCCTTGGTGACTCCAGGTGACTCTGCAGTCACCAGGGGGATAGAGTGTAGGGTGCTGGTGACCTCGGGTGTGCTCCTCAAGGCTGCAGCCTGCCCGTGCAGGCTTTTTGTCCTCTTTGTGCTTCGTAATCAGGTGAATTCCCGTCTGAAGTGACCTTTCAATGTGCTTGTGCTGTCTCTTTTTGTAGATACCTGCTCCATCTGGGGAAATCAAATGTGCTGTCTTCTCTGAGCTGATTTATTTAAGCTGCTCCCTGAGCTCCTGGATGGAGATCAGGTTTTGAGGCAGATGCTTTGGTCTCACTGTACCCCAGTGCAGGCAGCAGCCTCTGCCACAGCCACCAGTGAGGTGCAGAGGCTGCAGGGTGGCTTTGCCCAGGCTTTGCATTCCAGGTGTAGCAAACCTGCCACCTCTCCCCTTTATGACCTCGTTTTCTGCTTTTTCCTTGGGGATGACTAGAAGGTGAGAGTCCAGGATTGCTGTTAAATGAGGAGACTTCTCAGGACTCTGGGTTATGCTGTGGCTCTGCCATACATCCCATCAATGGGCATGTGGTGGCTTGGCCAGTCAGGTGGCGGGTTGGGGCACTAGTTGGCAGATGGGGGCTGCCTCCTGAGTGCAGGACAAACAGTGTGCTCTGTGCAGCTCCAGGCTGGAGCAGCCTTTATGCACAGCAGAGGAGAACAGGAGGGAAAAGAGCCAGGGCCTGGGTGTGGGGAGGCTTTAGTTGCAGTGGGGACCTGCTGTGTGAAAAATAAATTGTCAAAATAAGTAAACAGAGTGTTTGAGAAGAAAAAACCAAAGTTTAATTTGGAGATTTGAGAAGGGATTTGTGCTTGTGGAAGCTATTTGTGCCCCTGAGGCTGGAAGGCAGTGCTAGTACTGGAGAACTGCTAGTGGGAGGACCTTCTCCTTCTCCAAGGAGTGCTCCTCTGGCCAGCCCCCATTGCTGGGATGTTTGGAAAACCCATTGTCATCTGCTAATATTTATTTAAATCTGGTGATGATCCAGTTCAAATGTGTGTTTACCAGGCCTGTGGCTCACACTGTGACCTGCTCTGCTCTCAGATGCTGTTATGCCTCTGCTGCCAGGCGTCACACATGAAAACAAGGCATGGGCAGATTGGGAACATACTCAAGGCTGTTTGGAAGAAAGGATATAAATTCAGTGTCCAAGGCTCCATGTTTATAGATCAAATTGCTCAAAGCATTTTAACAGATGGGATGCTTTAAAGTTTCCATGCAGACCCTATTATGTGGATGAGTGTGGTGTGGTGGCTGCAGGCATAGGCTCAGCTCAGCACTGGCTGGAGTCAGTGGCAGGCAAATGACAGTGCAGAGGGACATGAGAATGTGCCTGAAATGAGCAGTCATGCCCTTTGCTGAACGTTGGTCTGGCCCCTTGGTGTGAGTCACAGACCTTCTGCCATGCAGGAGCCCCATAGCTCCACAGTTAGTTTTAATATTGTGTTTGAGATTGTCATGCACAGGCGATGCCATTTTAAAGATAGGACTTCTTCCTGACAACATTAGAGTGTCTCAGAAATGACAGTGCTTGAAATAACTGGCCAGGGTTCTGTGTCACCTGAGTTCATGTGTGAGTGCTGCCTCAGTTCTGGGCTCAGCATCCTCCTGAGCATCATGGGCAGGCAGGTTTTGGACACAGCGTGGTGATGGTGCAAACCCCCTGCCCCTTTTCCCAAAGGGCAAGGTGTGGGGCCAGGGTGCACTGCTCCAGGGTTCCTGTGCTGGATGCACCAGGGTGTGTGGCAGCCGCCATCACTTTGTCCTGATCTGGCTTAGGGGTGGGAAGTTGCAGACAAGGGGGCTGTTGTGCCCTGGCCCCTTTTTGGGCAGCCTGTACTGGCTGTTGCTGAGATGGAAACTTCCTTTGTGGATCAGGAGAAGTGTTTGGCTCCTCTCTTACATGTGCTTGCTCTTGACTTTCTGGATGTGTTGTGAAATGTGGCTACCTGGTGAAATTTAACTAATGACAAACAAGTGCTTGCATTGCAGAATGATAGTTCCTACTCCCCAGAAATACTTGCATACAGCAGGAGCTCAGTAAACTCTCCATTTCCTTACAGCAGCCTCCTGAAACAACAGTAAAGCTCTTCTACAGCCCTAAGAGAGATACTGAGGTTATTTTTCCCCCCCATGAAAGCTGCCGAGCTCCTTTGTGACAGCCCTGACCTTGGCCTTTGGACAGTGTGCCGGGTCTGGCACCGCTGCCTGCCGTCCCCGTGGCCCAGTTGTGTCTGCCCCGCTGCGCTATCACCCTGCTTTGGGCTCCGACCCAGGGCGACTCTTGCCATCTATTGCACCCACTGCAGGGCTTGTTTTGGTTTGACACCATCACTCCTGTGGCTCAGCGAGGTGGGTGCAGCCAGCAGGGACCCACAGGGTGCACACTTCCACCTGGAGGATGGGTGGGCATTCAGCTGCTGAGCCACCCTCCTGTCCCTTCTGTGCCCTGCGTGGGGCTGGGACCGTGGGCCAGATGGCCCCTGGCCCTCTGCATCCCTGCAGCCTCCCCAGGCACATGTTTGGCTCATTGCAGTGTTGTTTATTACCTGCACATTTTGAGAACTCCTTGGACATGTCTCTTGGAAACTGGAAAATGGATCGTTAAGGCAACCATTAGCACGGCTCACCCTGAGTTGCCCACATTTTGAATTGTGTTTTTCTTGTAATTCTCTCTCTACAAATGAAAAAGAAAAGGCAAATTGGCATAATTTTAAAACAAAGGGCGTTCCTGGGCAGATCTTTCGGCTCTGGGCAGTGTCTGTTGGTGGGGAAGGTGTGGGAGGCAGCTGGGAATCGTGTCAGTGCTGCAGGGCTCGTGGCTGAGCTGCTCGCTGCCTGCCGAAACAGCATCTCCTGCCCTGATGGGGCTGCCCACACCTTGCCCTGGGAGGAGCCTGTCCCACGGCCAAGAATCACCCTCCATGTCTGGCTGTGCCCTCCAGTCTCCATCCCCTGGCAGCAGTGGGGGCTGAGCACAGAGGGGTGTGTGGGGAGAGCTCAGGGAGCCCTTCCCAGCCCCATCCCTGGCAGGGGCACGTACATGGGGCACACTTAATACACAGCTGCTGGAAGCTGTATCTGTACTTGCACAGCTCTTCCTGTACAGAAACAGCTTTTTGAAAGCTATTTTAGAACCCACCGAGTTTTGAACCTGCTTTGCAGTTTTGGATAATTAATCCTCAAAAACCCCAAGGTCTTCTAGGGGTCCTGTGTCTGTCATCAGGACAGCTGCTGTGGGAAGCCCTGCTGCTTGTCTCAGACATGGTGCTGAGCATAGGGAAGACAGTGTGGAAGCCTTATGGAAACAGGGAAAGGAGCACTGTCAGATTTCTGACTGCACAGAGGGGAGAAAAGAGGTGTTGGGTCATTAGCAGAAAGGTCTGGTTCTTTGGGAATCTAAAACATGCTGGGGAAATAAGACATTTTTAGCCAAGCTGTTCTATGTGATGCTGGTATTCCTCAGCAGGGTCTGCTCTCCAGCAGCCCTTCACACTGAGAGCCAGGGTTCTGTGGCACGGGGTAATGGCGTGGGAGAGTGCGGGGGTGCCCTGGGATGGAGTGGTGGGATCATGCCAGGAAGACAGGCGGGATGCCAGGGAGGTTGAGACAGGGAGACACTGGTTACGTCAGGACTAGACTGTGGCAGGCACAGTGCAGCCAGCTGTGTCTCCATTTAATCAGTAATTCAAGAAAAGCCTTGGAAATGGAGATTGTTGGGGAAGCAGCATCTACAGATGGGTTACTGATTGCTGCTGCTACAGAAATGAGAAGGCACTCAAAAGGTTTCTGCCTTAAGAACTGAGGATGAAATTGGTGCTCCAGTTACTGACCTGCAGCTGAGGTGGGATCTGCACAGGTCCCAGGTGAGGTATGAGGGGCTTTGAAATGAGCCATCCAGGGCTTGGAAAAGAGCTGTCCTTTGGCAAAGAGCCCTGCCCACCGTGACAGGCAAACTGCACTGGTCCTGTGGAGATAGCCTGGTCTTGGGTTGGAGTTGACCATCCCAGCTCATATTAAAACCACTCAAAACCTCTCTCTGCTCAGTTTAATTTATGTCTCTTAGGAAACAAAATAGGAGGGGATGGATAATCTGGATTAATGAAGCAGCTCTTACTATCAGAATTAAAATATCTGAGCAAAAATCTGTGTCAGTGGGTTTTGGGTTTACTGTGGGCCCAAGTGGGGCTTTTCTGGGTATAAAGGTTTTTTCCAGGAAGTCTCATCTCTGTCACATTCACTGTTGATGTAATGTGATTTCTGAGAGCTCACCTGAAAGCAGCAAACAGTGCCAGAAACCAAAAGGGATCTAATTTTTACTCAAAGTTGCAGTGACCTGCAGACTGTTAGAAGCTAATTGACTCGTCCAGTGGTTGGAGAAAAAACATATTTTAGCAAATAACTCAAAGTGCTGTTGCTCCCCAAACTGCCTGGGCATGCTGGCTCCTCATTTGGAGCCTGCCATGCCCTCTGGAAAAGCAACCTCTCCATGGATCTGATCAAACAGATCAGATCGGGGTGGTTGGTGGGCCAAGGGGAGGCGCATGACAGGATGGTACCAGCTGAGAGTGAAGGATCTGGGTGTGTGGGTGGGGGAAGTGCAAGGGGAACGTGTTTGGAAAGTGGGATGGGCTCTCAACATGTCTCAGCTCAGTGGTTAACATGGCATTAGGCCATTGGCAGCACCGTGCTCTGCCTTGTTTGGTGTATGAGTTTCATTGCTGAAGCCAAAATTGCATGAGCACTGCAATAGCCACTCTCAGTCGCCTTCTCTCTCCAGGCTGTGCTAACACTGTGCCTGCACTTTGTCACCCACTGTCACACACTGCATCCAGGGGCAGTGTCAGGAAGGGCTCCCAGCACGGTCTCTGCGTGGTCAGGGCCAGGTTTGGTTCAGACCTTGCTCACCTGCTTGTCCATCACCACAGTTTTGGGTTTGCCATGAGGGTTCTCCTAAGCACCGTTGTGACGTTGCCTGTAGCTTGTCCTGACCACATTTGCTGACCCTTCCCTGGTTCTCTCTCTGTTGTATGGTGCAGGTTGGAGACTGGCCGTGAGCATGTCCTGCCCATTGACTATTACTTCCCTCCTCAGAAGACCTGTCTGATCTGCGGAGATGAAGCGTCTGGGTGCCATTACGGAGCCCTCACATGTGGGAGCTGCAAAGTCTTCTTCAAACGAGCAGCTGAAGGTAATGGAGACAGAGAGGAAAGAAAGTCACTGCCACAGCCTGGGGTGGGGGTTCTAAGACCTCTTAATCGAGGAAAGGAGAAAAATCCAGGATAAATTGATTTCTTTGTCCGGTGTTTGTCATTCCACATTATAGATGGCCCTCAAAAAGTAGCCAAACCAGTTTGCCAAAACACTATTCTTTTCAGTGGGATTGAGTAACCTGGTCTAGTGGAAGGTGTCCCTTCTCGTGGCAGGGATGTGGAACAAGAGAGCCTTTAATGTCATTTCTGACTCAAACCCTTCTGTGATTCCATGATTATCTTAGTGACCTGGTGAGTCCCTGGAGCAGTCAGTTCCTGCTTCTCCTTCTGACTCCCTAGAGTGCTTTAAGCTACTGTCAGCCTGCCTGTGGTTTCAGACCCACAACTCCAAATTTGGGGGAGGCTTTTACTCTCCTGCATCCTTTCAGAGGGTCACTTTTGTAAATGCCTGCAAAACAGCACCACTGTCTGTCCATGAAGAGCCGTGCCCTGACTTTGGGGTCCATGATCCTTCTCAGCCCTTCAGACAGCAACTTCTTCATGCCCAGCTCTGCAGCACCAGGCTCACTGGCAATAAGGGTGAGCTTAAATGTTTCCTCTCAACAGGGAGGTCTTCACATTATCTTTCCTTGGGAATGAGCATGCAGTAGGACCTAGCTGGCTTCTACCTGCAGTTCAGACTTGTGGCTCCTTGGCAGCAGTGAGAGTCTGTTGTGGAAGATTAACTGTCCAGCAATGTAATGTGCCTGTAATTACTCACTGGGCTTGTTTTCAGGAGTGATGATCCAGCACAAGCCATCATATTTCCTTGGTGCTAACACAATTTGCAGGGTGCTTGCTGTTGGCAGCCGGTGTCACCAGCCCTGGCGTCCCTGGGAGAGGGAGGCGCCGCGGCCCTTGGCTGGTGGCAGCGATGGGCACAGAGCTGCTGTCTCACTGTGACGCTCCCCTGTGCCCATCCTCTCCCCTCTGTGAGCAGAGATCCCACACTGGGGGTGCTCACCTGCCATTGTCAGGGTGCTGCTCCAAGATCAATTATCATTATCCCGCCTGGTTTTGGAGTCGCATTTCCCTCATTCCTGTGTGCCAGGAGCCAGCTTGCTGATGTTGGTTCAGGGAAGAATGGGAACTGTGCCACAGGGAACATCGGTGTCCTGTTGCCAGAAAGGGTAGTCAAATAATAAATTTGACATATTTCTCCCAAGTAAATTATTTACAGATGTGTCTCTGATGAATACCAGTCTGTGTCAGGCCAAGTGGGTTGACTTATGCAGCCAGAGTAAATAACAGATGCTTGTTTAAGTCAGCAAGTTATTGTTGATTTATAGTAAGTGGAATCTTGGCTCTCAGTCAGATGAACTGCCACTGGAATGCCCGTGTCTGTGTGTGGATGCCAGAGCTGTGGTCCCCCAGCATCAGCGTGGGCTCTGTCCTGTGGATGGCACAGGCTGGAGGTGCCCATGGGGCAGAGGGACAGCCTGGGCTGTGCACACTGCTCCCCAGGCATGTGCCATGGGGTTGTTCCGTCCCCTGATTGTGTTGTAACATTAATTTAAATGGTATTTATGCCTCTTCCTGGTTTCTCAGCCTTGCAGTATGGCAGAGAGTTAGGAGTGATTGGTCATGTTGGGATTGGGCCATAGCTCTTTGCCTTTCCCATGGAGCCATGTGTGTGTGCAGAGAAGGGTAGGGGCACATGCCAGAGTGTGAACTTTCATCTTATGTTACCCTGGGGTACATGGATAGCCTTTCTTTTGGGGGAGAGACAATAAATCAGGCTCCTTTTATAGGTACTGAATGCAGGACAGGGGCAGGTTTCTGTCCTAACTATTGACTCATCATTTTCCAGGCAGAGCTTTCCTTCTCAAAGCTGAGAAGCAATATTCAAAGCCGATATTTCAGTGCATTCTCATGGTTTAAAGTCCATAAAATGCATCTCTGAAAACCTTAGGTCACCCTTGGAGACTTTACAACAGCAGATGAGAATATTTCCCTGTGAGAAAAGAAACCTGTTAACTTCTGGTAAGGAACCTGTTACCTTTTATTGTCTCCCATATTTCTGGCAGTTTCAACTCCAGTTGAGCTTTGGCCACATGAATTTTGTCCCTGCAGTGGCAAGCAGAATCTCTGTATTCTTCCCATGTCTCCTGACCTTATTTCCACTGGGCATACACCTTCTTTTTTTGCCTCATCTCCAAGAGAAGATCCCTGCTCCGCCAAGTTGGCCTTCTGCCTTGCCTGCTTGGCTTCCGACATTTGGGAATTGCTGCTTCTGTTCCCTTAGGAGGTGGTATTTGAAAAGTGACCAGCAGTGATGGACACCAGCACCTGCAGAAACATTTTCCCAGTGGGCTTTACTCACTAATTCCCTGAGCAGCCTGAAGACTGCTCTCCTCATGGCCAGAGCTGAGACTTTGCTGCCACTTTTCCTCCTGTCAACAGAGATTTTAAACTCAATCACCTCCTGCTGGCTGTGGCCAAGACAGCCCCAATCTCCACGTTGCTCATGAGATCAACTCTGTTGACAAGCAGCAGATCCAGGAGGACATTTCTGTGAGTCAGCTCCCTTAAGACTTGTTCCATAAACTTGTCATCCATGTTTTTTAGGAATTTTCTGGCCCGGGTTGTACCAGCTGTGTGATGCTTCCAGTTAATTTCTGACAAGTTGAAGCCCTCCACAAGGACAAGGGCAGTTGTTTTGGAAATGTCCCTTAGTTCCTCAAAGAATAATTTGTTGGCATCATCGCCTGGGCTGGGAGGTCTGTAGCAGATGCCCATGGTGACTTCCACATTATATATTTGTTCTTACCCAGAGGCTCCCAACTGTGCCATTGCCACCTGTGAGCTCCATATATTCTAACCCTTGCATTACATACAGTGCCACCCCTCTGCTTTATCTGCCCTACCCATCCCTTCTGAAGAGCCTGTAACCTCCAGCAGGGCACTCCAGTCACAGGTCTCATCTCACAAGGTTTCACTTATGCCAGTGGTATCAAATCTCTGGGGCTGGGCCAAAGCTCTGAGTTCCTCTTGTTTGTTCCTCATGCTGCCTGCACTGGTGTAGAAACATTTAAGGTGTGGTCTATTGTAGACAACAGCTCATGGGGCAGATTGAGGGATTCCATGAATGCTGGTTTTCTCAAGTTTTAGCACACCATCCCATCACTCATCACTGACAAACCTGGCTTAGTCCCCTTCCAAGCCACTTTAAAGCTCTGCCTCGCTGGTTCCTGGGGCTAGAACTCTTTTTTTATCTCTGAGACAGGTGCATCTCATCAGGTGTCAGGAGACCAGCTGTTGAGTAGATCATCCCATGGTCAAAACCCCTAAAATTTAAGGAGATTTTATAGAAATTTGTTGACTTCTAAGCAAGTTTTGTGACCAAGCCCAGTGTTGGGCTCTTCATGTCTGTCACCTGCCTGGGTGTCCCAGCACAGAGGTTCTGGAGGGTCCAGAAGGCTGGGGCTGACTGCCTGGCCACATGGGCTGCTGCTGCTCTGCTGTCCCACAAAAGAGGGCTCCTCCTCATTATTTTGTGAACAAAAGGCTCGTCCACCTCAGCACAGATGTTTTTCTTGACACAAGCAAGGCACCTCTCAGCATGGTTAGGCTGGCTGGGGCAGGTTGAAGACATCAGAGTTCAGTCCTCATGATACCACCCTGGTCCCTGAAACAAAAAAATGCTTCAAACGAAACAGCTTCTGTCTCAGTGAGCAGGAGTTCCTGTCCCCATCCTGTCCATGTCCCTGCATCCATCCCTGGAGAGGTGCAGACCTTCCTCATCCCTCTGAGGTTGCTGAGGTCTCGTGGCCACCTGGGCCAGCCCAGAGCTGCCTCTGCACTGCATTCCTGGCAGCTCAGAACTGGGATGCCTTGGGGTATGTTCCTGATGGGGCTGCCTTTAAATAGCAGAAAGCTAAGTGAAAAAAATAGCACAGTATTTGGCAATTCTCCTAGCAGACACCCAGCCAGGCTGCTGTGCAGGCTGCTCTGATTGCCTCCATCGCTCTCCATATGGATTAGTGTTTTATGTCCCAACCTGCTGAGGATTAGCCTTGCACCAGAGAGATGTCACCAGGCCAGCAGTATTTCAAGATGCCACCAGGCCAGGTTTCAAGATGACACCAAGTTAAAGTGAACGCTTGCAAAGTCTCTCGCCATGTTTTGAAACTCTTTCTCCTCCTTGCTGGGCTGATCTGACATGCAAACAAGTTGGCTCTGCAGAAGATTTGGTGGTGCTGTAGCACCACAATGTTCCTGCCTCAGTGGTGGGTTTCTCACAACTATTTGGGTGTTACTTGCCTTAAAAATCCATGGGAAGAGCAGAAAGTTGGATGACCAGAGCTGGGAAAGCTCTGGATGCTTTCCCCACGTTCTCTGTAGCCATCTGGTAAATACAGAGGACTATTCAAAAAACAACTTTGCAAAGGTACTTCATCAGTAGTGGCTTAGTGCTGTCTCCTGGGAACCTTGTGGCTGAGCCCTCTTGGGTTATTAATGGGGGCACCATGTGGGAAGTGATGCTAGCTCCAAACCCACAGGCTCAGCTCTGGGCTAGCCCTGGTGGTGACAGCCTGAGGACCAGAGGCTTCCCAGGAGAGCACTGGAGCCTTTATGGTAACATGAGACCCTGGGGAATTCACTTTCACAGAAAGCTTGGCCTTATCCCCCAGCTCTTAGAGTTTGGTTTATGCTCTGAAATACAAGGATGTCTCTCTTCCAAAAGGCATTTACTGGATTTTATATCTCTCTTCCAAAAGGCATTTACTGGGTTTTCACATTTACAGTCATGAATCTTGCTTCAGATGTTTGCACAGATTACTTCGCTGTCTGAAAGAGAAAGTTATTCTGGGCAAAAC
Organism: Scytalopus superciliaris; assembly: GCA_013400415.1. Classification (NCBI taxonomy): domain Eukaryota; kingdom Metazoa; phylum Chordata; class Aves; order Passeriformes; family Rhinocryptidae; genus Scytalopus; species Scytalopus superciliaris. Next base: position 128,878 of record VXBX01006430.1, on the reverse strand, counting down.
AGTTTGTGTGGCAACAGGCTGTTAGATAATTCCTGCAGGCTGTTAGTTAGATAATTCCTGTGGATTGAGCAATTCACCTCCATAAATCATTATTTTCAGTCTAAGCTGGAGAGTGGCTCTTCCCCTTGGCTCCGGGTGTGTGCTGCAGTCCCAGGGATGGGCGGGGGGGCTCAGAGGTGATGCAAGAATTGTGCTGCCTGGGGTGAGGTGGCACAGGAGGGGCCTGAGGTGGTGGGGCTGTTCCCGGTGGGGGGCAGGGGGCAGGGGCACAGTGGTGTGTTCATGGCTGGGGGGCTGCCACAGACTGCAAGGGCATCGGGGGAACAGATGCCCTCCTGGGGTGCCTGTGCTGGTCTGGGAGAGCAGAGAATGCTGGGTGCTTTTGTGACTCTGCTCCTCACCTGTGTACGGATCAAACAGGACCTGGGCAGCAGGGGAGAAGCAGGGACTTCTCAGGGTGACATCTGCAGTGTCCTCAGCTCTAACCTCAGCTGTCCGTAACCTGCAGCCAACAACCCAGCTGGTATTAATGGGTGGCACAAAAAGTAATTCAGTCCTGAAAAGGCTTGTACAGAGTCGTGGTTGTAAAGGGAGTCTGGGGACTGTTCGACCAACTGTGGGTCAGTGTCAGGGCAGGAGATCAAACTGTGGGTTTTGGTGTTGTGGGAGAAAACCACCAAAAGTCAGGCAATAGTTGGATGACATTTAAAAAATGAGAACCCAACTCTTCATATTTCAGTACTTTTTAATTGCTTTTTTTTTGTCTGTCTCTGCTGTGCTGCACTGTGCAGAGTGCCTGGGTTTTCAGGCTCCAAGGACTTTTCTCCTTGGAGATCTTGGTCTAAAAGCCTCTGCTGTGTGTGGGTGAAAGGCAGCAGTGCAGGGCAGGGGTGCTGGATGTGGTAGAACAGCAGTGACCCAGCTGAATTTTGGGGAGCCAACATGTGTATGTCTGGCCATGAATCACTCCTGCAGCAGCAGAGGCAGAACTGTGCTGTTTCCCCAAAAGATACCAACTTCCAACATAAGTTTCCTTCTGGAGAGTGCACTGGGAAACCAGCACTGAGAGGGTCTTCTCCTTCTCCTCCTCTTCTTCCTCCTGTCATCTCCTCGTGCCACTGCCCCTGGTGATACCGAGAAAGCCCAAGCCTGTTTCTTCCAGCAGCACCCAGCATCCATGTTCCACTGTTCTGGTGTTTTAGGTAAGCAGAAGTACCTCTGTGCCAGCCGGAATGACTGCACCATCGACAAGTTCCGAAGGAAAAACTGCCCGTCCTGCCGCCTGCGGAAGTGCTACGAGGCCGGGATGACACTCGGAGGTACGGTCAAGGTCCCCTCCCAGGTCCCTGCACATCACTTGCTGCATGGACAGTCAGTAAATGGCTGGGAAACGAGGCTGATGGAGCGTGATGAGCTTCAGGAAACACTTGCAGGGGCCTAATACCAGAACTGGTATTTCATTAACTTCTTTTCTCTGATTTCCAGTGCTGTTAATCTGAAAAAATGTAAACAGCCAGGTGAGCTGATTCGGGCTCCCAGAGCCTCAGAGATTTTTTCCAGGCAGAAAGGGACAATTTCTCAGTGAAATTACAGCCCTGGTGTTTTCCTTCACTGGATGGAAGCTCTGCCCATGTCCCTAGTGAAGGTCCTTATTGCAGTTTGTTCCCAAACTTGTAGCCCTGTTAAAACCTGACAGAGTGGCCATATCCAAAATCTGATGTTTTCTTCTCAAAATGTAGAAACTACAGTGTAGATCACTGGGTTCATTTGATGAAATCCTTCCCTGTGAGGGTGGGCAGGCCCTGGCACAGGTTGGGCAGAGAAGCTGTGGCTGCCCCAGCCCTGTGGCCACCCCATCCCTGGGAGTGTCCATGGCCAGGTTGGACGGGGCTTGGAGCAACCTGGGCTGGTGGGAGGTGTCCCTGCCCATGGCAGGGGGGCGGAAGGAGATGAGCTTCATGGTCTTTTCCCACACAAACCATCCTGTGATTCCGTGGTGTGAGAGTGAGAAAGAAAATACCCTGGAAAAGGGGGCTGAGGGACCTGACCCTGCTGTGAACCCCCGGGACTGAGGGGGATTCTGGGGGTGCAGAGAGGAGCTCCAGCAGCAGCGGGCACAGCTTGGGTGGGCAGGGGCAGCCCAGGCTGGTTGGATGTGCCAGTGTTTTGGGCTACATCCTGACCCCCTTGCTGGGATGGGCTGAGTCTTCTGAAGCTGCTGGGCTGCCACAATGCTCTCTTGAAGGACTTGTTACTGAAGTGGTTCTGATCTGTGGCTTACTAATGAGCAGAGGGTTTAGTTTTGTTTCTCCCCAAAGGCCCCCAAAAGCAATGCAGTCCTAACCCCCATTTTTTAGCTTATTTTTAAAGTGCTTTTTCCTAGTGAATTTTCCTTAAGCAGGAGAAGACGTACATCAGTGTAACCTTCTTCTGCAGGACACGCTGACAAAATTAATGCTAATATGAATACCACCCCCTCCCTTCTTTTTTCTTCAGCTCTTTGGGTCACCCTGACCTGTTCTGCCTGGTCTGTTTTACATTTGGTTTGGATGTCGGTGTAAAGGCAATTGTTACAAACAAGCAGGCTTGTGATTGCCCACAGTAACTTCTCCCACAGTGGAGGCAGAACATTGGAAATCTCTCCCAAGCTCCAACAAGTTGTTTTTAACCACTGGTTAATTACAGTCACTGGTGGGTTACAGCCTGGCAGCCCTGTGGTTCTCACGGGGAAGGAGGAGGAGGAGAGGGGGAGGAGGAGGAGGAGGAGGAGGTGACACACTGAATGCCTTCTGCTGGCTCTGCTCGGGCACAGGATGACAACATGTTGAAGCACTTCATTATTACTTGAGATCACTGTGACCTGCAAGCTGGAATCCATTAAACAGGATCTTCTCTCTCCATTGACACTGCAAAGAGCGAAAAGGAAAAAAAAAAAAAGCCAAAAAAGAGAAAAGACCAGTGATATTGCCACTTTTTTTGTTATTGGTTTTGCTGGTGTGGGGGCTGTGCCTGCCGCCCCAGCGCACGTGTGCCTGCTGCCAGGGCAGGTGCTGGGGGGATCCTGCCAGCCCCTGTTCCTGGGGAGTGTCCCAGCACAGACACGGCTGCAGGGATCCTGCCAGCCCCGTGCCCGGGGAGCGTGTGAGCTGCTGGGGACTGTTCCCTGGGTGCCTGTGCCTGCAGCCAGAGCCAGCAGCTGCCTGTGCTGTAGGACATCAGGGCACCTCCAGCCTGGCCACTGCACCCCTGTAGGTCCTGGCTTGGAGCAAAAGCTCCCAAACACGTGAAATTCCATTCATTTTGTTGATGGTAGGGCTGGAAATCTCCTGAAGTAACAGCCAAAAACTTGTGAAAGCCCAGGCTTGAGGCATAGCTGTGTTTAGTCCTCATTCAGGCGCAGCTGCTGGGGGCAGAGCATGGCTCATATCTCATGGACACGGTGGGTATCGATGTGAGCCATTCCAGCCAGGGGGAATCTGACACAAGTTTTGCAGAGCCTTTGCAGTAGTTAATTATGATCAGTGTTCTGTTGGATGTACGTTTTTTTCATCATTTGTTCTTAATTTCCAGCAATTGGATCTTTATTACAACTTTGTTTGCTCAGTTGAAAAACCTACTTTTATTGAATTTCTCTCCCTGCAGTGGGTATTTGTTGGTTGTGACTCAGTAACCCTTTTGCCTTCTGCACAGCCACCCAAGTGACATTCCTTATCTCCTTGCTCCAAGGTGTGTTGTCAAATCTTTAGTGTTCTCATGGCTACTGCAATTTGCAACATCTGTCAGCACTTACCTGCAGACCTCGGTCTGTCTGTTCAGGGGTCAGTCCTTTGTGTCCATCCCTATTTTCACATCCATGCATTGCTGTACAAACTGGTTGAGGAAAAACGGTTAATTTTGATTTTGGGATGAATATAGACATTCACTAGCAGAGGGCCATGAGCCATCCTCATAGGTAACAAACCTGTCTGATGTTCAACACTTATAATTGTCTTTGAGGTGTATTACTGGTGGGGTTGCAATCATTCAGCAGTACTGCTTGATTTTATATCCTTTGAGTTCTTTTCATTCACATGGGCCTGATTGACTCAGATCTCTTAAACATGTCTGCTGCACCAATAATGCTGTAATTATCAACTAAAATTATTGTGCCAGATAAGACTGATAGCTTGGCAGGTTCAGGTTTTGACAAGCCACATGCTGAAGTTCATTAAAGCTTCAAAGAACAGGATATTAGGCAAGTCCTGTTCAGCTCCTCTGTGTCCTGCCTGCAGCTGTGCTCGACCTGTGCTGCCAGAGGCAGGATCTCTCCATCAGTGACAGTGCAAAAGCAGCTGCTTTCAGGTCCCCAGAACTTGCTTGAGTCCTGGCACTCATAAAAATTGATTCTGGAGCCCAGAGTGCTCCTTCCTCAGGGCTTCAGAAGCGCCTGCCAGGAGGGTGAAGGTGCTTAAAATTTGTGTCACTTCAGCAGTCATTCTGAGTGTGCTGCCTGGGTGTTCTTGCACTGGTGAATAGTTTGTTTTGGACCATGTAATTGTGTCCCTTAAACTTTTTTCCAATTCCACACAGTATTTCCCCAGTGGCCTTCAAGCCAGCTCGTGCTGGTGCTGCCGGGGGCTCAGGGCAGTGCTGTGCTGCAGCTGCACCCTGAGGGTCTCTGGTGCTGCTGTCCTCTGTCCCTGGTGACAGCTGAGTGGGAACACCCCCTGTTACTGGGCACATGTGCTACGGTTCCTCCCACTTCGGTTTGAAGAAGTGCACTATAGAGTTCTGCCCAGTTTGACTCATCCTAGGAAAAAAAAACATTACAGGTATCTTTCATTCCTGTTTTTCTATTTCTGTGTTTGTTCCCAGTAATTGCTGAGTGGGACCACCACCACAAAGAGGTTTGATACAGATGCTGAGCATAAACCAGATTTTACCTCTGAAATTTTTTTCCAGCTGGTAACATCTGCATTGCAGTGACCTGTGGGACAGCTGCTCCTGAAAGGCACAAACCCAAATGGCACAGTTACCACCCACTAGCACAGAGGGGTCTGGTTTGTGGCTGCAGTCTCAGAGCCAGCACAGTTGGTCCTTGCTCTCTTTTTACTTCACTCAGGATTTTTTAATACTAGATAATTAAATCCTAAGGGAAAAAACCCACATTTAAACCAAATCACATGTGTGTTTTATACATGTAGATTTGGCTCTATTGACACTCAGGACCCGGGGCACTGGTTATTTCTAAACCCACAAAGTTGTCCAGTCCTGGCACAGGTTGCCCAGGGCAGGGGTGGAGTCCTAATCCCTGGAGAGATTTAACAGCCATAGGGATGTGACATTTGGGGACATGGCTTACTGGTGGCCTGGGCAGTGCTGTGACTTCAGGAGGGGTGGGAGACAGGGTCGTACCATCCAAGCAGGCTGGAGGTTGTCATGCTGCACTACAGCCCTGTTTTCCTATTATACTCCTTTATTTTTGTTAGTCATTTCTCCTCCCTTTTTACAAAGCAGTCTGTCTTCATTGCCCATGTGCAGCAGATCATCCCGAGTACAGTGCTTAAAGATCAACGTTTGGAGTTAATTTACAGAGCTGCACTTTGACTTGACATTTTTATGTCTGGCTGCTTATTTTTCTAATTACAGCTGAAAGGAAATTCAAGATAACTATCGTGTAATGAAGGAGCCAAATCCCCCGAGGACAACTGGTTTGATGTTGTATTCCCTGCTTGAAGGAAGCCATGGGCTTTTGTTCTCTAATTAGTGAGGGTTTGGAGACGCTGAGGGGTGGCAGTAGCAGCCCAGCTGTTCTGAGCAGTGTCACACAGGTATCAGTGAGGGGAACACAGACTCTCCAAGAGCTCTGACATCACCTCTGGGTCACTGGTGTGCATTGCAGACAGACCAGCAGCTGTGGTTAAGAGAAACCACAGCTGTATGGGAGAAACACTTTGTCATGGTGAGATGGGCACGGTTGCTGGGCTCCTGAGGCAGAGTGAGGCCACCTCTGCTTGGATCTGGTCCCCTCATTTCCAGGCTCTGGAACTGCCTGCTGGCTTCTGAAATGTGTTTTCCATAATGTAAGTGCAATGTTTGGAAGAGCCTGGATGCAGGGCAGCAGCTATTGCAAGGAGAAAGCTTTTATTGCAGTGGCATCCCACTTCCACTTTGGCCTGGGATGGAAAAATCCCACTTGGATATCCAAGCACAGTGCCTTTTTTCCCTGGGACATGACTGTGTGCTGGGTTTATCTTCTTGTGCTGCTCCCCTTTTTAATTGCATGTGAGCAGTTGTTTGAATCAGTCACCTCTTCTCACTCTTCCCTGGATCTTCTTCTCTGGGAAGTCAGAGTGGAGTCAGAGATCAGTCATGGCTGAGGATGCAAATGATGCTGGTTCTTTTCCATGTCGGGTTAACAAGTGAGGCAGGAACTGTTGCTGGTCATCACTTTTCCTTTCCTTGCAACTATAAGTGGACCCAAGAAGCCTCACCTTCTTTTCTTTTTCAGTGGTTTTTAAGTCTCACACCAAACCATGTCCTTCCCACAGCCCGCAAGCTGAAGAAACTGGGTAACCTGAAGACACAGGATGACCTGGAGGCAGGCAGCTCATCCAGCCCCACGGAGGAGCAAGCTCCCAAGCTGGTGATGACACGCATCAATGGCTATGAGTGCCAGCCCATCTTCCTCAATGTCCTGGAGGCCATTGAGCCTGGCGTGGTGTGTGCTGGCCACGACAACAGCCAGCCAGACTCCTTCTCCAACCTGCTCTCCAGCCTGAACGAGCTCGGGGAGCGGCAGCTGGTCTATGTGGTCAAATGGGCGAAGGCCCTGCCAGGTGAGGAGGAAAGCAAATCCCCTCCCTTTCCTTCCAGAGTGTTGGTCTGAATACCCTAAATGCAGAGTAGCCCATTCTGTTTCTGATATTCCTAAGTCACTTGGCTTGTAAAACCAGGGGCAAAGCGCGCCAGGGCAGCATCTGGGCAAGGTTCATTTCCCCTGTGTGTTTGTCTTTGAGAGCTCCCCAAACCACAGAGAGCCATGTCTCAGTGGATTGCAATTTTACACAGAAGCTGTTAAATTACATTAATATTTGATTGAAAAAATGTATGATTGTCTTGAAACTCAATTAGATTTGCATATTTACAAGTATCTGGATAAAAAACCAGTGTTGTATGTGGTGCAAGCACATCTGAGATTTAACTCTGATCTACCATCTGGGAATACTAATTTGAATTTAGTTGCTAATTTTGTTTCTCTTGCAATGCAGCTGAGGTTTCCATGTTCATTTCCAGTCATTATGTCCATACAGTGTCTATTGGACAAAAACTGGAGCATCTGCGAGGCCTCAGGGTTTCCTGCTGGCTCTGAGCATCCCAATACAATCCAGCTACTGAAATTCAGCAAAGCCTTAATCAGACTTTCTTCCCTCCTTGTGTCCAGAGTCCTCTTTCTCCCCCTCCAGGGGCAAGTTTGTGCTTGGCTGTCCCTGATTCCCAGTCAGGGTCGGAGCCCAGGGCTGCCAGCCCTGCAGCTCTGTCACTGCTGGCATGTCCATGGCCTGGGAAAACTGACCACCTTGTCCCAAAAGGAGCACTGCAGGAGGGCTGGAGTCTGCATGGAAACAGCCCTGGGAACTGCAGGAAACCAACATAATTTGTAACATTCCTCCCTCATTGTTAGGATTTCGCAACCTGCATGTGGATGACCAGATGTCAATAATCCAGTACTCTTGGATGGGCCTTATGGTGTTTGCCATGGGGTGGAGATCCTTCACCAATGTCAATTCCAGGATGCTTTACTTTGCTCCAGACTTGGTCTTCAATGAGTAAGTGCAAATCAACACCAGCCTAATGCTGGGCTTTGGATCAGACCGGGTGACAAACTACACATCTTGCACTCCGACCTGCCCAAACCAGCGTGGTGGGTCCCCCTCCCACTCCAACCACATGTAGTGACCTCCAGGAGTGGGGAGGGTACTGTGATGCCTCTCCTGGTCCTTCACTCCTTCCCCCAGCTTTGCCATGGGCTGACTCCTGCTGGGGCAGCAGGAGCAGGTGTGGGATGAAAAGCTGCTCCATATGGACCTGTCTACCTGCTAAGGGGTTTGAGTTCCAGTTTCCAGCTCTGTTGGGCAGCTGGAGTGAGCAGAAACAGAGATAATGTGTAATTTTAAGGTCCTGCTGGGCTCTCCCTGATGTACCATCACCTCAGAGCTGTGGAGGGTTTCCTGGCACTGAGGCAGCAGAGCCTGAACCCAATACCTACACACAGCACTAGGCAAACCCACACCTGCCTGCGAGTCCCAGCTTGGTCTCAGATCCCTCATGGATAGACACGTTCAGGGGATCATTGCAGATGAACCCTGCAAGTCTCTGTTTCCATCCATTTCCAAAGAGGGTTACATGCAGGCATTTTGGAAAATGTTCCCGTCCTGCATACAGCATTCCTGGGACAGAGCTTGGGCCCTTGGCAGCAGGGATGTGCCAGGCAAGGGGCATTACTGGGTGGAGGAGCATGTCCTCCCCCCTCACTGTGGTCTCAGGGCCATCCTTACGCATCTTGCCCTGCCAGGTACCGCATGCACAAATCCAGGATGTACAGCCAGTGTGTCAGGATGCGGCACCTCTCCCAGGAGTTTGGGTGGCTTCAGATCACGCCCCAGGAGTTCCTCTGTATGAAGGCTCTCCTCTTCTTCAGTATTAGTAAGTACCCACACCCTTTTGTCCATAGAGCTCCAGTACCTGCCACTGTGTCTCCCTTGAGGTGTCTGATGCTTTCCCTGTGCCTGGACTCTCACCTTCCGGGGGGTGGCTGGGAAGTTCCCTGCTTCAGTCTTCCTCCTGCTCTCCTGTTCCCCACTCTCTGGGCTCCTCTCACTGTTTCCTTCCCATCCCACCCAGTTCCAGTGGATGGCCTGAAGAACCAGAAGCTCTTTGATGAGCTCCGCATGAATTACATTAAGGAACTTGACCGTATCATCGCCTGCAAGAGGAAGAATCCCACCTCCTGCTCCCGGCGGTTTTATCAGCTCACCAAGGTCCTGGACTCTGTGCACCCGGTAAGAGAGGACAGGGAAATGTCCATCTATACACATAAGAAACAATATAAGAAAGAAACTTCACAGTGAGAATGATCATTCCCCGGAACAACCTCCCCAGGGTCAGGGCACCCCCATCATGGGAGGAGTTCAGATGCATTTGGGCAGGTTGCTGAATAGTCTCATCCAGGCTTCCTTTCCCAGGGAAGGTGGGAGCTCTGCTCCCTATCTTCCCAGTGAAAACTCTGCCTAGGGACATCTTTAACCAGCTCTCTTCCTTCCCCAGATTGCCAAGGACCTGCATCAGTTTACATTTGACCTGTTAATCAAGGCACACATGGTGAGCGTGGACTACCCGGAAATGATGGCTGAGATCATCTCTGTGCAGGTTCCCAAGATCCTGTCTGGAAAAGTCAAGCCTATCTACTTTCACGCACAGTGATCTTCCGTAGGGACCCCCAAGCTGCCTCCCCCATTCCAGCCATCTCCTGCCTGTTATCTCTGCACTACTGTCCCACAGTGCCTTGGGGAATCCCTCCACAGCAGTGGCCAGGGGGACAGGCAGTGACAGACCTGCTAGGATTCCTGAGATTTCCTGAGGTACCTCTGAACTGAATCTCTGGCATTGGCCTCTTCCCAGCTCCAGCTGCTCCTGGTGCTGGACAGAGATTGGCACAGGGCAGTGGCATCACGTCTGCTCTCTCCCCTCTGTTTGTCATGGTGACTCCAGCAGCCCAGGGCCACAGGAGAGTGGGAGAAGTGCCAGTGGCTGGTGGGTTTGGGGCGTTTTCTATAAACAGAACATGACACAAAGCAGATTGTGTCTCCACATTTGGGTGTGGGTGATGTTACCAGTCTCCTTCAGGATGTGTTTTCTGCATTATGGTGCTGGGAAGCAGGTGAGTTTGAACACTGCAGTAGAGAAGCAGAGCAGAGCTGGGGGATGAGGTGAATTTGTGGCCAGGTAGTTCACAGGCTCTGGAGCCACGGGACATCCTCCAACCAGCTTAGCCCCAGGACCTGCTGGCATCACTGAGACATGAGTGATGGAGCGAATGGGCTGCAGTGAAAGGGCTGCCAAGGAAGATGACCTTGGAAATGCCCCACTGGCAGCTGGCTCCTTTTTTCCACCTGGGATGTTTTTGCTGTGGCCTGTCCAGCTGGGTCTTGGTCTGCCCCACAGACCCCCCTGGTGCTCAGCAGTCAATGCTCCCATCCTCGCCAGCTGCTGCTCCCCAACAAAGCCAAACCCACCTCCAAAAGTGCCTGATGCCCTTGGACCTGCCCAGATCCCCTGGGCCCCTGCCCAGCCCTGCACCCGCTCTGCTCCTGCTGCATCTCCACCGACCTGGGTTTCCAGCTCTGCTCCTTCCCTTTGTTTGTCTGAACTCTTTTTTGCTATGCCAGCAGATGAGTGTTGTGGAGCCAAACATGGGACTGGGATCCGTGGGACCTGTGGGGCCATAGGACTCCTCCATGAATCCCATCCATGGGGAAGTGGCTGTGGGAACTGGCTGGTTCTGCCACAGTGCTTTGGGGGACTGGAAAGGAAGAACCAGCCATCACGTACTCGCTGTCCCATGTACACGGTCCCACATGCACCACCCTCTCACACTGTCCCACACACACCACCCTCCCACATTGTCACACACACCCCCCCCCCCACACTGTCCCCCACACACCACTCCACATGCACCCCCCGTCCCCAGTGCACACACACAGTGGCCAAAACAGCATTTCCTGCAGTATTCCAGCTCCCCTTTTCCCGCACACCCAAGCCCACCAAAACCTTCTGCTCAGTCCTGGCAATGACCAAGGCACATACAGGCTCATGCCAGGATCACACGTCCCTTGTGGGTTGTGACATGGTCTGGTGTTACCAACACAGACATCTACAAGGGATCCTTGTGCCACCATAGACAAAGAGCAAACCATGTGCCCAGCCAGGGCACTGAGCCTACCTGGATCCCTGTACCTGGAGCCCCGAGCCCACTCATAGCCCTGATCCCTCTCACAGCCCTGTGCCCAACAATGCTTTCTTACCTGGATCTCTATGCCCACCTGGATCCCTGTGCCCACCCATAACCCTGTGCTCAGGTCTCCCAGGCAATGCCCTTGTGCAGTTGCTCCTTTGCAAAGCCGCAGTAAAACAACCAATTCTCCTGATACTTTCCAACCTTTTGATGGGATTTTCATTAAGGGAAGGGGTAGGGGAAAAAACCCTGTTGAAGGGAAGGATTTTCCTTCAGGTGTTTGGAATAGAGTCCCTTCCCCTGATAGTTGCAGCTTTGATCCCACTTCTCCTCCTGAAATCCCCTTATGTAGGTGGCAACAGAATCCTTAGGTGAACTTCCTTGCTGGCAGCCAGCGAGATGCTGCTCTTGGAGGCTCCCCCAGGCCAGAGGACTTGCCAGCATTTTCAGTGCTGATTTGAGCTACAGATATGTGCAACCAAACTGGTAAAAAAGTCCTGGTCATGTATCCCTGTCTTCTGGAACATTCCCAGGCCCTTTGCAGAAGAACTCAGTGAGCAGATGAATGGTGACGCCCAATCCTTGTCATCAGCTCAGGATGGCTCTGAGGAGTCAGAGCAGCTTCCTTGGGCGAGCTTTGTGCTTAGCACAGGCTCATGTCAGTGAAGGTTTTGCTGGTTCATGAGTGTGGAGGTGTCATGCTGGGAGACCGGAGAGAAACCAAACCTAACAGGGATCTGCCCATGATGCTTTGCTGGTGGAAGCACCGTGAGAATGAAAAGCGGTGGTGGGGAGTGGGAGGATGATACTGCCCCTTGTGTGCCACCTGCCCCATGTGTGTCACCTGCCCCACGTGTGTTACTGCATGTGTGCGGTCGCTCTGGCTGGTGAGTGTTGAGCCCAGCAGGACCTCATGGGCAGCACCCCCAGCCCAGGACAGAGGGGCAGCTGGGGGCACTGGGGTCATATTCTTTGTCTCTTCAGCCTCACAGTGAACTTCTGCAACTTTTTCATTCAAAAGTTTGGGTTCTTATAATATAGTTACCAGGAGATGTGGGAGTCAGAACCTGCAGCACCTGTGTGTGTATTTGCTGGGGGAACAAACACTGTTTCCACCTGGATTTTCACAGGCTGCTGCAAGAACTGGGGAAGAAGAGGATTAAGAAATACCAAAGTCCAGCTCCTGCCATGTATCTTTGTGCTTTGTGTTTTCTTCTGCGTTTTCTTGTCCACTTTTGCTTTAATAAAGCAAAGAGAATTTCCCTGTGTTCACAGTCCCATAGAAGCTCTCCCTGAGACTCCTCTCTGGATGTCTGAGCCCTGGAGCAGGGACCTCCTGGGTGTCACAGCCAGGAGCTGACAACATCCGTATTCCCCTGTGGATTTTCTGGCTCTGCTGTGGCTCATCTCAGTGGTGGGGGGGCTTTTGGGCGAGCTGTCTGGGTCACAGCTCAGACCATCAGGTCCTGCCCAAGGCAGCAGGTGGAAGACAAGGGACCCACACTTGGCATCTCCGAGGGAGCAGTGTTTGTATGTGGATGGGCACAATTTCATGGAAGAGGTTGCAGAATAAGGGATGCTGCCTTCAGTGAAGGTGGGAGGGACTCTTTCTCAGTCCTGTGTGGTGCCAGATCAGGTGTTGCAGTGCTAGATCAGGCAGGGCAATGGTGTGTGGCATTCTCGAGGCAGGGATCACAGACCTGTGCCCTTCTGAGCCTGACAGGCTCCTACCAGTACCCACTGGCTCAGCAGGGAGCTCAGCTTAGCAGGGACAAGAGTTGGGGCAGTGACTCTCCACTCAGAGAGGCTGTGGATGAGTCTGGAGAACCAACAGCATCCATGTGCTGTTGTTATAATGTTCACAATGTGCTCGCCTCAGAGAATGGGGCCCTCAGCTGTGGGCATCAGGCTCAGCAAGGGAGGTAAACCTAGTGCAGGACTCTCCTCATGCTGCCACTCATGGCTCTGAGCCCTGCAGGACTGTGGGATCATCCCCATGGTCTGCAGAGATGCTGAGGGGTACCTGAGGTGTCACCTGTGCCCCAGGCAGTTGGAGAGCTGCTGCCCTGGCAGTCACCTCCCATCACAGACCGATGCCATGGTACCCACGGTGTGCCTCCCCTTGCTGAGCTCTTGCCTTGCATGTTTCAATAACATAATACATGTTAAAGATATCTGTATCTATGTAAAATAAAGGCATGGCCCATTTTCTGTCGCTAAAGATACCTATTTAGTGTGGTGCTCTGAGAGAGTCCTATCTGGCTGCACACTGAGGCAGTGAATGCTCTGCAGGAGGTGAGTCAGAATATACCGATTTAATGGAAACTTCCAATTTAATTATTTTTCTGGCTCAGTGCTGCCCAGTTTGCAAAGGTCCTCCTTTTTGTGGCACACACGGAGCACGCACTGGAATAGGCTGTCCATGTTGGCTCCTCCAGCTTTCCTGTGGCTGCTTGTGGTTAGGCAGGGATGGTGTTTTGAGCTTGGGGAACAGCGGAGTGTCCTTTGTTTCTGTCCTCTTTGACTGCACAAAATGTCGTTGCACATTTAGGCAGAATCCTGGGATTACAGAGAAGTGTCTGTGTTCTACCTGTTTCCAGACCTGGGGCTGGCTGTGGGCAGAGTGGGTGGGCTGGGGCAGGCAGGGTGGGTCATTCCCCATGGCAGTGCAGGGGCCCTGTGCTTGTGACTCAGAGTGAATCTCTGCACCCACTTGAACCCTCAGCAAATGTATAAAAGCTGCTCTCTGTGCTGGTTCTTTGGTGTTCTGTGGAAATTTTTTTGCTGTTTCTCTTTGTTAGCGTGTCTCTGTAATAATAAGAGTTTTGAATTTGATATATTTTATTTTCTTTTTAATAAGCCAAAAAGCTCATTGCTGGTGCCTTTTTGCCTGGGGGGCCTCCCAGCCTACAACTGCGTTTCTGGGAGGAACAAAGGGCAGTGTCTGCAATTGCTCCTTCCACCAGAGCTGAAGGAAGGTGGGGAGCTGGTGCCTCGGGGTTGCCAGAATGAAAGGAACCAGCAGCCTTGGAATGGGAGAGAGACTTTGGGGTACAATGCTGCTCTTTCCTGGGGTGTGGCTCCAGCGAGAGGGCTGAGCATGACACTGGGGACACCTTGGCCTGTTCTCAGTGGGACTGTGACCCTCGAGCACACTATGCACAGCCTGGTCCGGCCCCATTTGGAATCGCAGTGCTTTGCCCAAATTACAGCACCTGAGGGCGACTTCTTCTAGAAAAGGATGAAAAGATGTTCTTGGATTGCTGCTACAGCTCTTTGGTTTTTTAAATTAGAACTGAATGCATTGGATAAAGAAAATAGAGCCCCATGGTGTTCCAGTGCTGTGGAGACCGGAGCACGGTGACCGGTGCTACCAGGGCCAGGGGGATGCAGTGCAGGATGCCCAGGGGATAACTGAGACTCGAGTCCCTGTACAGGACTGAAGGATATTTATTTGTGCAACCAAAGAGAGGAGCCTGCCTGGCACTCAGGTAAAGACAAACCAATGACACTGCACTCGGGGTAAATGAAAATTCTCCTTTTTGGCTCTGCCAGCCATGCCTGGATCCTGTGTGAGCCCTTGGCTGTGCCACAGCGCGGCCCCTCATGCTTCGTGTTCAGCTCTTTTTGTAACCTGAAACTCTGCTCTTGTTCTGAGTCCAGTAAATGCAGAATCTGATTTGCTGGAGCTCTGCCCTCCGCCTGCATTTGGCTTTTGTGTAGTTTTTGTGCATGAAATTGCTGTGGGTGTGACGGCTGTCAGTGAGTGAAGGCACTGGGGCTCAGTGGGTCATTTGCCACTTGTTGAGGCTGTGCATTGAGTCATTGCAGGTTTTTTTCACAGTCAGATTTTGCTATTAATTACATGTCTGAACTGGTAATTCAGTTACACATCAATTGACTAATCCTTTCATATATTCCTCTTTGTGTCTTTTAAATTGAATTTAATTTGATGAATGTATTTCTCAAAACAAGAAGCTAATAAAGGCCAGTGTCCTCCTCCTCTTTTTGTTGTTGTTGTCGGTAACTTTATGAGCAACTGTAAATCCATTCTGCTGGAACGTCTTTATAAAATTGACCTGTGCTCTCCAAGTAATAAAGAAGACGCTTATCAGCCGCTTGTTAATTCAAGGCACAGATGTGAATCCTACCCAGGGCCAAGACAGGATTAAGTGAGACAAAGCAAAGAGCTTGGAAAGAAAACAAACCTCATCAGGCCACAGATAACTGGCAATGCCTGGTGTGTAAGTGCACCACAGCAAACCACACACCATGCCCTGTGAGCTGAAGCACAGAGTGGCAAGAGCACAAAAGTCTTGGTGTCAAGGTTAGTCATACACAGGGAATCTGGTCCTGTCCCTCACTCTGAGTCACAGGGAAAAACTAATGTCTTATTTTCAATATTTACCCTCAGTGGACACTGGGAATGCCATCACCATGCAGGGCTGTGGTGGTATCTTAGGTACCTGCTGGCATGTCAGCCCCAGTGTCACCTGCCAAATGATCACTTGGTCACCAATGTCCACAGGGACATTCAGGAGCCACTGGTCCAGTGTGCTGTGGGGTGATGGTCCAGGTTTCTCATGACTAGACATCTCCTGGGCTTACACCAGCCTCGGTCTCTGACAGCCCTGGACTCATGGCTTGAACAGTGTCTGTGGAAGGACAGAGAGCAAACTAGTCTGACGACTGCCAGGATTGGAGTTGTCAAAGGGTAAATCCACCTCAATCAACTCCTGCCCTGTTATGTTCCAGCTGTCTCTGCTGTACATCCTGCATCCCACACTATGCATCCCACATCCCACATTCTGCATCCTGAATCCTGCACCCTGAATCCTGCATTCCCCATTCTGCATCCCGCATTCTGCATAGCACATTCCCCTCCTTCCCAGCTTCTCACCAGGACCTGCAGATCACGGTGAAGCTGCTCCCCCCTGACTGTTCCAAACCATGGGAGTTGCAGGGCTGGCAGGGCAATGACGGCTGCTGTGCCTGCTCTGAGGCTGAGCCACGTGCTGGAGGGTTCCAGAGCTGCCCTTGGAGATGCCTCTGCTCCCCAGCAGAATGGCACCAGGCTCTGTGGAGGAAGTTCAGTTACCAGGAAGAAGAAGAAAACTGGTAACATGAAAACAGCATGAAAGCCTCAGAATGGCCCCATGCTTTAAGGTCACTTGCTTATCTTTGTCTTCAGAGCAGTCAGTGGGAAATTCTTAGAACAGAAAAAAATTCCATTTCCTAAAATGAGGACGAATTGTGTCAAACAGCCCTTTGGGCAGCGGTTCCCCTCCCGAGGGGCCTGTGAGTGCCAGTGCTGTGACCCTGCTGGGCTGGCAGCTGTCCCTGTGTGCTTCACAGGGTGTCAGGGCTGTGCCCGTGCTCCCAGGAACGAGCTGCTGGCAGCCGCAGACCTCAGCGGGGTCACACCGACTCCAGTGCCCCGATGTGAGAGACATTGGCCAGCACTGGGGTTTGCTCTTTCCCAAAACTGCTGCTGCCTCCTCCCACTGGTGGTGGGCAGGCACCACGGAGAAGGCGAGCAGAGCCCAGCCTGCCCTGTGCCCTGTCCCTGCTAGAGCAGAGTGACCACAGTGGCACAGTGTGGTGGCATGGTGTGGTGGCACATTGTGGTGGCACGGGGTGATGGCATGGTGCTGGGGAGAGCCTGTGGGGCTGAGGCACAAAAGGCAGCCTTGGTGTGTGGCACACAGAGCAAGGGAGGACAGAGGATGGAGCTGCTGTGGCTTTGCTTCTCTGAGCCTATACAAGAATGGCCACATGTTATACAGGACTTCAAGAATCTTCAGAACTTCTGCCTTGCAGGAGCCCTCAGAAACTCTGACAGAGGCTATTAAAACAACTGTGGAAACAGACAATGAAAAACATCACAGCTTTTACTGGTTCAAAGCATCTCCTGACTGTTTGAACCAATCATAGGATTTTTTGGTGGCCTGACCTGATTTACAGCTGGGACAAGAAAC
Organism: Scytalopus superciliaris; assembly: GCA_013400415.1. Taxonomy (NCBI): domain Eukaryota; kingdom Metazoa; phylum Chordata; class Aves; order Passeriformes; family Rhinocryptidae; genus Scytalopus; species Scytalopus superciliaris. Next base: position 111,907 of record VXBX01006430.1, on the reverse strand, counting down.
CTACTGAGGGCTGCCAGGAACACACCCATTGCAGGGAGCTGCTCCCAACTCAGAGCATCCAGATGGGTAATTGTGCAGTAGGGTGGGCCAGGGAGAACTACAGAGCTGAAAACTATGGCTCTGATCCTGCAAGGAGTCCCATGTGGGTGGATTCCGATGCCTCCATGGGTCTCTGTGCAGCACATAAATTTCAGATGTCAGTGTTCCACTAAGGACATTTCAATTCTAAATTTATCACACAGATGTGTCTGCTGCAGTGTCTTTGGCCTCTCCAAATTCTTCCTCTGAGAAGAACTCTCTGAGGCCCAGGCTCAAGCTTTGGAACTGCTTGTTTTGTTATCTTCTCTCTGTATAAAAACCTACACTGTTTTACTTGTGCTGGAAAATCATTTTCCTGCTTAGATTAAATCCAAATATTTTCTGTAAGAAAACAAACCAGCAACTGTGGGTTGGGAGATGAGGATTGTTGGGGCAGTGCCTTGGTGCTTGCTCCAGTTTGTGATTACTTAATACAAGGGCTAATGGTGAAAGAAAACAGTTTAGTACCCCGAATACCTCTGTTTTGAAGGCAGCCAGCCCTGGAAAAGTTACAGCTCCAGAAGAAAACTATTCAGAGAAACAAGGAGCCAGAAAAAACAAGCAGGAAACTCTGAAGCTGTTTGGTCACCTCATCAGGCTCCTCCCGAAATTCAGGCTCCAGAGGTAGCTGCAAGATTCCTGTTTCACACAGAGAAAGCTGCTCTCTCCTAAGAGGGCTGGCTGGTGAAGAAAAGCAAGGGCCCTAAAAAGCAAACAGTGGTGCACAATGTCAGGGTCAAGAGGGGCGGGAAAACAGACGTGAGGAGAGGAAAAAAATGCTGGATAAGATGGAAAGAAGCCAGTGCTGGTCATGGCAAACTCAGAGTCTCAGTGACCCACAGTACAGGACACTGTCCTGGCACTGTGACAGCAGAATATTCAGACTCTGCAGGACAGCTTCAGAAAACATAGAAACACGTGTTTGGGGACTGCAAACACAAAGTGGTGCTGTGGCAGATCCCAGGGCACTCCCAGTCCCACAGACACAGCCCTGGGCAGCTTCCCTGGGGTATGGGGCCAGGACCCCACATGTAACCTGCCCACAGAGGGGGCAGCAGCAGGGGCAGCATTTGGGCACTGGAAAAAGGAACAAAACACACTGGGATGGTTGTTTTTGACTTCATGGAAACTTTATAAACACTTGCAGTAACCTACGCCTGTACCTGGGCTGATCCCGGGGGGCTGCCAGGCTGCATGGAGCAATCCCGAGTCCAGCTGTCACTTCTGGGGCACTTGCAGCAGGAACTGTGCCCAGAGCAGTGGGGACTGTGCCCACAGCAGCAGGAACTGTGCCCCACATCAGCAGGGATTGGGCCCCACAGCTTCCCTCACCCCCAAACCCTCACTGCTCCACTGCTGGTCCCATGTTCAGAGGAAAAACCAGCACAGACACGCAAGTGACAAAGACTTTAAAAGAACACCATGAACTATGTCTGCAAGAAGCTGCTTGCCCCTCACTGCTCACACTGTCAGACTGAAACTCACCAGCTCTTGGATTCTCCCTGCCTGTGGAGCCCATCTCTGACCCGGGGGTATGAGTAGGAGGGGGATGTGACAGCCACTGCTCCTGCAGGATGGGTAGTGGGGGTGTCCCCTCAGAGCCACCTGTGGCAGCAGGAGGGGCCCAGCACAGCCTCAGCCACTACAGTACAGGGCTGGTTTGGTTTTAAAGCCTCTTTCATGTGCCAGATCCAAAGGAGGGAGCAGCTGGAGCACCACTGAAGCTGAGGGAGCAGGAGCACCATGGACATGCAACGTGTGACATTCAGCAATGACAGACATGAGATCACACGTGAGGCAAAGAGCTGGGAGACTGGAAGGATGGTGGCAGCATCCCAGTGGCAAACCTGCACCAGGCAGGACATGGTGTGCTCAGGGGATGGAGCACCCGGGAAAGCAGCTGGTGGAATGTTTGGCCACTCTTTTGGAATGCTCCCAGCAACTCAGGAAAATCACTCAGAACAGGGAAGCTGCCTTTGGGCTGGCAGAGGAAGCAGGGAAGCTGCTCGCTGCTGTGTATGGCCCCAGCGGCAGCAGGAGCTGCAGACAAGCCTCTACTGCTACGGGGGTGCAAGGGGTGGTGCTGGCCAAGGACAGCTCCTGGGTCCGTGGGCATTGCCCACAGGACCACTGCTGTGGGACAGACCAGGCACCTCGGACTGAAAATCAATAAACAAGCAAAGAAGAAACTGGGCAGCTCTTAGAAAAATGGAGGGTTTGAACCCACATTCACTGAGTTTCAGATCCTCCGAACCTCTGTGCTGGCCCACCGGAATCACTCCAGGGTGGAGACTTCTTGGTGGCTCTGTGGGAAGTGGATCTGGTGGGAGTGTAGTTCACACAGGAGGACAAGGAGGAGAAGCACCTGCTGCCCCCTTCCTCTAGCTGCACCCTCGGAGGCTGCTGACCTGGAAGTGCTGCCCAAGAGCTGACTCCAGGCAGCGCTGCAGCCTTGCTCAGGCCAAGCCCCTGACCCAGCCATGTCTGCTGGCACAGTCTTGCAGGACAGGGATGTGCTGAAGCCTGGGAGGAGATGAGGAGATGTTCCACAGTGCTGAGCACAGTGCGTCCCCTGTCCCTGCTCAGTGTTCCCAGGCACGGCTGCCCCATACACTGCAACCACAGCACAGCTCACCAAATGAGGGACACGAGCACAGAGGAAGGAGCTTCTCAGGGCAAGGGACTGCAGCTGCTCTGCCCTTGCTCCCAAGCACGGGGACTCAACCCCTGCACTGTCCAAAGTCACCTTTGTCAAGGTGTTTCCCAAAAGCAAGCAGGTAGATGGTGGCTCCTCTGTCACTTTCACAGCTGGTCAGTGTCCCCCAGCCCTGCCCACGCTGCCACCACCAGTGCAGGAACACACAGGCAGCCCCACAGTCTGTGGGGAGGAGAGGTGGGAGGGCTGTTCAACACAGGCATGTGGGCAGGCTCTGCTCTCCATCGTGGTCTCCCTCTTCTAATTTCTTGAGTCACTTGTGGCTCGGAAATCATCATCCAGTAAGAAGGCTGCTCTCCAGGGCACTGGGGCTGGCAGGGCTCAGCTGTGACTCCTGAGTCACAAACACAGAAAGTCTCCTGAGTCCAGCTGGGCCAAAGTGCTTACAAAGCCTGGAAGAAGAAAACAAGCTCTATACTCTGCAGCAGTACAAATCCATCAGCGATTGCACAACCACTGGACTCCCACCACTCCATAAATGCTGAATTTGTGTTACATATATGCTTCTGGTTTATTATTTGACTTGTTGTCATGAACACATACCTTTAGCCTCAGCTCTCATCACCAGGGATCCTGCCTTGTGGTGATGAAGAACTGGATAAAAGAAAAATAAAAGAATAGAGAAAAAAATGAATGCAAGGAGCAAGCTTTGACTCGGCTCCACAAGCTGCTGGAGGCTGGGTAACAGGCAGGGAGGGGTGTGTTTTGCAATAGAACAGATGATCTTCCTGGCAGCACTGGCAGCAGCAGTTCTCAGACTTACCCACAAACCTGCTTGCTCCTGGGGAGAGGTTGGTGACCTTTCAGAGTGGGAAGATGGAGCTTATTTGGGCAGATGTTACCATGAATGGCACCTGTTGGCACTTAGAGCCGAGGGCTTTGGTGCTTCACACTGTCTGCCCATCACCCCCTACCTTCCTGCCCACACACCCCCCCGTGTTGGACCAGCCACACACTCTGAGCAGCTGCTGAGACCTAACCAGCCCTCCTCACCTTGCCCAGGATCTGAACTCCCCAGAAAGCCCAAGTACAATGGGCACTATGCCATGTAGATCCACACACATGGCAAAAGGGATCCATAGGGATGCATGTCACTTGGTAGCTTTAATTTATCAAGTCTGTATCTGTATCCACATTTTAGACTTTGGGCTCTTTCCTTAGTTTCAGCATTTTAGCTGAGCCCCATCTGCTGCCCACGAGTATGATACAAGTCAGGCTGGGGCTGGGCTGGGCTGGGGTGGCTGTGCTGGCTCTGCCTCAGAGGGAACACCCTGTGCTGCAGGGCTGCTGCTATCCACGTGCCACCTTCCCCATGCCAGCCTTACCTGCCAGTCCTTCGGGAAGCTGTCTCAAAGAACTTAGTCCTAGAGGCCACCCTGCAAAGAGAACAGGAGAGGTCACTCCAGTGATCTGATCATTTGCTAATTAGATCTGCTCTGTGCCAGGGGAAAAGAGCCACATCACTGGCAGAACTACAGAGATCCCCTTCAAAGGACAGCTCTTGTGCCAAGGCACAGGTGGGTTCCTTCTGCCACCCGCTCTGTGATCTCTGCCCTCACAGCACCTGCCAGCACTTGGCTGGGCTGCTTACAGAACCATGGAATCATTTGGGTTGGGAAAGACCTCCAAGACCATCGAGTCCAACCTTTGATCAAACACCATCATGCCAACTAAATCGCTGCACCAAGTGTCACATCCAGTCATTATTTCCATGCCTGTAGTCCCACGTGTTGGGTTATAAACCTGTGTCCACGACCTTCATGGCCTCTCCTTCAGTGTTTATGTGCTCATGCCTGTGCTTACAGAAAGAGAAGTTCTCTCCCAGACAGTTCAGGGGAGCCAAGGCCTGGCCCTGGGGCATGGAGCTGATACTTATGGCACTATTTTTTCTTTTGTTTAATTCCCACTGAAACCAGCAGGGTTTCTGTCTCTCTAGAATCTGAAAGAAATCTGAGGCTGAAGCTGAAATCCATCCAGTTTCCTTAAGCAGATCCAAGCTGGAATTTATCCTGTCCCTGGAAGTGTCTCATTTGAGAGGCTTGCTGGGGCCAGGCAGAGAGGCCATGCCCTCTGCTCAGCCTTCCAAGTGACACTGGAACCTGTGCCTGCACTGGTGCCGAGGGGATGTTCACGGGCTCCAGCTACTGCATGTCCCTGGCACTGGAAACCAACAGGGCATTTCTCTTCCTATTCTTCTGAAATTGCTGGCAGGTGACACCAACTCCTACTCCTGCTGCTCAGGCTGACCTTGTCCCCACTCATGTTCCCCAAGGCCCCAGTAGCCCCTCCTGGCACTGCACCCGCCACAAGCTGCTGGCTTACACAGATGAGGGCATCTCCTCTGCTGTCCCTGCTATCAGGTCTGGTCTCTGCTCCAGCTTTGAAGGGACAGGAGTCCTGCATGGTGGATCTGGAGGTCTCACGGGAGGACGCATTATCACAGGCTTATCACCATGGGAACGTGGTTTAGGGACACCGTCACAGTCACCTGCAGGGATGGAGATCACAAACACTGAGCAGGAAGCTTTGGCAGAGGCCAGAATTTTATGAAGGGGCACTGAACAAGTCAGTGGGGTCAGTTGTCTGTCTACCCCAACACCCTTTCCCTGACAGTGGCCCATCTTCACAAGGGAGGGACAGTATGGGGAAAGGCAAGTCCAATGTTTCCTGCCCCAGCACAGCCTTCCAGGCACTGGGAACAGGGCTGGTGCTGGACCTGTGAGGACAAACTCGATGTAGTTGCTGACTGTGAAGCTGATGCTGCCTGGGAATGACAAGTGTTCTTGACTAAACCCCATGCAGTGCTGCTTTGCAAAAGGGAGGGGAACAGCAAAAACTGGTGATCCCAGTGGCCACTGCTTCTTTGAGCGTCTATCCCGGACAGTAGCACTACTTGTCCTCTCTCAGCTGTTTTTCTTCCCCAGAATCCAGCCAACCTCAGGCTTCCCCTGGGAGCAGGACACCCCTGTCTGGCTCTGGCCAGGCCCTTGGCACACACTCACCTTCCCTGCCGCTGATGCCCGGCCGGGGGGCCGGTCTCCTGGCCTGCAGCGTGGCGGTCCTCAGGGCAGGGCTGGTCACCACCCCGTTGGCCGCCTTGCCGGCCGGCTTCACCCCTCCGTCCTGCAGCCTGGCCCCCAGCTTGCCCACGTCGGCCTCGGGGCGCAGCTGGGGCCGGCCCTCGGCGGGGGGACGCCCCGGTTCATCCCCCCCAGGCCGGGGGGCAGGCAGGCGGCTGCGGTGCAGGGGCTTGGGGGCCTCGGCACCATTGGGGGTCTGGCTGAGCCGCTCTGCTGTGCAGACAAGGGGACAGAGAGCCGCGGGGTTAGTTTTGTACCACACTTCATGTCTTGCCAAAACCCCTTCATCTCACCCCTCTTGCTGTGCTACAGACTCAGGAGCGGGAGCTCTGCTATGGCCCTGCCTGCTCCCTGCTAACACTTCCACTCCCAGCTCAGTGCAGCATTCGAATGCAAGGTCAGCCCCAGCTGCATGAGCAGGGTGTTAAAGAGCAATGTGAATCAATCGTGTTTTTTCAGTGTCATAAAGTGCGTTTGGAGTACACTTTATAGTACACTTCATGCCTAAAACATCATCAAAGCTCTGAAAACTGTAATGGAGAAAGAGACTTGCCATTTCTTTGGTAATGATGGGATAAGGGCACAGCTTGCGGTGACAATTAGAGCAAATTGGGTGTAGAAACATGACTTTAAACTGATGTGCCCTTCAACATCATGATATGGGCATTCCCTTACAGTCAGCTGGATTTAACAGCAGAGTTGAATTTGGTCTAGAAAATGCTATCACTGGGTCCTGAAAAAGTGCTTCTTGCTCTGAATGTGGAACCACCAGTGGCTGAACCAGCCTTGCAGACCCACTGGGCTCCTGTCCCACCAATTCCCTGTGCAGTTCCCTTTGCACCTTTGCCTCTGAAGTCACAAAACCTTTCCTCTGGGTATCTTCTCTGAAAGAACCAGCCTTACTTTAACTAATGGAGAATGCAGCAAGCAGTAGAAAAACCCTAAATCCCCCGGAATCTGACTTGTGACATGATGCAACCCATGTGTGTGTGTGTTATTTTTGCTTTACTTTCTCTCTGAAAAACTCTCACTGCCTGCCATGTTCAGGGTTGAGGAAGTGCAGCCCTCTGCTCTTTCCTCCATTGCTTCTGGGAAGGTGTTAGAGAAAGCAGGAGGGGTGAGAGGCAGGTAAGGCATCAGAGAACAGCTGGACTGACCTCCACTTTCCTCCACAGAAGCACCAAAGAAGACAGGTCTTTCCCTCAGGGGACGTTTGGAGATGGTGATGGGTTTGTGCCGCCGGGCAGCCACCCTGGGTGGGGGCACTGGTGGGGCTGTGGTGTCCTCTGGGGGGCCAGAGTAGATCTGTGAAGGTAGACACATGCAGGTGACACAACACAAAGGGGCTGCTGCCTCACCTCCCACAGGTGCCCCTGGCCAGCACAGAGAGGGACAGTGGATACCACCACACTGTTCCCATTACTAACACTGTCCTTGTCACCAACACCATTTCCACCATGACAATGTCCCTACCACAACACCCTCCCCACAGATTACAAACAGCAAGATCACAAACATAGACAATCTGTAGAAGAAAATTCTGGAGCAGAGGAGGGAGGCTTTGAAGCTTTGGAGCTAACAGCTCCTGGAGAACATCGAAGTTCCCACTGGTGAGGTGATGCAATGCCCAAAACACCCAAATCAACCTGGCATTGTTTCAGATCCAACGCTAAAACCTTTCAGCTCTCGGCTTACAATGAAGTGTGTGGCACCAGGAAATTACCTGGGACGAAATACTGGCATAAAAACAATGCTGCTGAGGAGTTTTATCTCCTTTTCTCATTGGTCATGTGGCACCTATTTGGTTGGGTTTAACTGAGAGGTTCTTATTTATGTCAGGGTATTTTTAAAAAAAACTGAAAAAGAATTCCATTTAAATGGCTGGAACACTTGCTAAGGCCTGAAGCAGCTGCTCCTGTGTTCTTCCCAGGGACGTTAATTGAAGCTGTATTGGGCTTTAAAGCCTGAGTTACTGTGGAGGGGTGGCCTGAGCTGCCAAGCTTGGAGGCTGCACTGTCTGTCCTGGGAGATGTGGAGCTGGTCCCTTGCTGGCTCCAGCATAGAGGATGAGAGCTGTGCCAGCCCCACTGGCATGCTGGGCCACTGCAGCCTTGGACCACGTTTTGATATTGAAAAACAACTTTATTGCATCACCCAGAAAAATCTTAACATGAAGAAATGTAACATTTTGCTTTGATTAAGTGCCCCATTTTGGTAATTCAAACCAAAAGTGTACTCCTTCTCCAAGCCAAAGAGCAGGACTGGGAGATCAAGATGGGGGATGGGAGAGGAAAACATGTCCCCAGTTTAACCTCCCTGGTGGAGGCTGGGCTCCCCACACCCCACACTGCTCTGCGCCCAGCCTTGGCTGGCTTAGGATAATCCATGTGCTGGGACCCAGGCTTTGCTCCTGACAGCCTGTCCATCTCTGCACGAGAAGAGAAGGAGCAATACAGAATCACAGAATGGTTCAGGCCAGAACAGACCACAGTGGTCATCTGGCCCATCCTCCCTGCTCAAGCAGGTTCTTCTAGAGCAAACAGCATAGTATTCTGTCCAGGCAGTTCTGGAACATCGCCAGTGAGGGAGACTCCACACCCTGTCTGGGAAAAAAAGGCCCAAACCACTCAGGGTTTGGTGGCAGAGAGCGTGTGCTGGCTCAGACTGTGTGCTGGCTCAGTGCCCACAGGGCTCTGCCTGGTGCAGGGGCAGGACATGTTCCCCACTCCAGAACACAAGGCCTGGAGTACTCTCCCTACCTGGATTTAGAGGGACTTGCTCTGACACAGCAACCCGTGAGTTAAAAGCAGCAGCTCGTGTATCATTAAAACAGCTAAGTATTGCCTGCAGGAGGACAACTTTTTGAAAATATAAACTTAATTCCTATATCCTGACCGGAATCCAATCCTGGTTTTTAAAGAAGTGCAAAGTTCCCCATGGGTGCTTATACAGGTACCACCGAATGCTGTTTTAACAAGATGTTTTTCAACACCTTAAACCCAAGCTAAACCCATCACAAATAACTCTGTTTAAGACATGAGTGTATCCTCTGCTTTTCTTCTAAATGAAAATCCAAGTTAAACAACCTGAAGGTACAAAGATATTGACAGACCCTCACCTTAAGGAGGTTTGTATAGGAAAGAAGATGGTTCCAGAACAATCAGCCTATTTAATGGTACTGTTAACAGTAATATTATCCACAAAGACTTCATAGTTACTTTGTCCTTGGAGTCTTTCACATTGCACCATATAACTCACATCCCCTTTTCCTCCAGACTCATCTGAGCTGTTTGCTCATATGTGAGCTGAACATATACTCTCAGTTCCAACACTGAACTTACAAGCTCAGTCTAATAAACATGACAAACTCAACCTTATTGCTGGAGAAATTAAAAGCAAGCAAAGGGACATGTGGCTTAATCAAAGGTGCCATCCCAGCTCTTGGAAGTGGCAGGGGAATGGTGCAGTAACTCAGCCTGTGGGCTGTATGTACCTCAGCTCTGGAACGAGCCGGGCGAGATGCCAGACACCACCTAGTCCCTGTTTTTGTGCAGGAACTTATTGAAAACCTTCACAGAGATCTATAAAGGAACTGCATTGGCTTTCCATAAGCTTCTGGTGTGGATAATCAGAAGTGTCTCTGAGCTCTTTCATCCCATTTCTCTGGTTTCAATGCTTGGCACTACAGTCAACTCCCACTCCCACATCTGGTCCCACTCCCACATCTGGTTCCCACGTGGTTGTTCTGGCTCCACATCTCCTGTTGCAAGAACCTTGCTGTTCCAGTTTCAGCTGTCTCTTCCTTTCCCAAAGGCAGCTTTGCCCCTGCCCCTGTGCTGCCCTATTGCTGGGAGCTGCCTCAGCCCCCTCATAGCAAGCAGCATCCCTGAACGGATGGCTTCACACCTTCCCTGCTCCTAAGGCATGAGAGAAGTTTGGACACTCTGTATGCTGCTATGAAAAGCTGAAAGACCAAACCCACTCTGTGGAACCTGGGGCTGTTACCAGGGAAGCAATCTGCACCTGGCTTGGGATCTGCTGCTCTGGATGCAAACACTGCTCAAGCTTTAAATACCAGCACACAGCTCTTGCCATGTCCCAGCCACCCGAACACCCCCGGGCTGATATTGGATATCACCGGGAGCAAAGTGTGAGCAGAGAGACAGCAGCATATTCTGCTCTCCAAAGACAGAACTCCACATGACAAAGCTTTTGTCTGCACATGGATCTTCAGCACCATCCCCAGCAGCTGGACCCTGGCCAGGCACACGGGCAATGCTCAGGCTGAAATAGCCAGCACAGATCCATGGAAGGCAGATGAGGCTGGAGGCTCTCCAGGGTTCACTGTCCTGTGCAGAGCATGGCCCAACACCACGGGCCTGGGACAGCAGCTGCAGCCTCTTCCAACTGTGCCAACCCAGGCAGCAGCTCCCCAGACTCCCCACACTCCAGGGAGCAGGTCCCCCCAGACTTCCCACATCATCCCCACACCGTCCCCACACCTGGATCTGAACAGATCACATCACATCCACAGCTGAATTACTCTCATCAACCATTCAATATACTCATCTGCTCTGGGTTTTTTCCCCTGATTTAACAGTTGTGTAGTGTCTCATCTTGGACTGTGCTCATTAAAACCACTTCTGTTCTGGCTTTGCTCCTGTCTAGCAAGGGAAAGTGTGAGGCCCTGTAATGTCCAGCCATACAATAAGATTTTTTCATTAAAGATTCCCCTTATTTAAAAAGCAAAAATGTCCAGACTGGGTGTTTGCTTTGGAACCAGCCAAAGGCAACAGTGAGGAACACACCTGCTGCTCTTTGTTTCCTCCTGAAGCCTTTCAAAGCAGTGTGTTATATAAACCCAGCCCAAGGAGACTCCACGTTGCCACAGCAACAGTTTGCAGGAGCAGCTGGAGCAGCTCTGGGATGGGAGAGCTGTCCCGTACCTTCCCAAAGTGCTCGATCAGGATCTCCACCACAATGTTTTGGAACTTGATGTTCATCATTGCTGCCACGGTGTCCTCCTGCGCTCGCATGAGGGTGGGCCCAAAGATCACCCCCATGTTGGACGGTGACATCAGGTTTTCCCGGCTGTGCTCACAGACACTGCAGAGAGCAGGGGAAGGAGGAATAGGGTTTGGTTTGGTTTGCTTTTTTCCCAAATGGATCTTGTTATAAACAATAAAAAAACAGGATACAATACAGTAATAACCAGGCATTCAATTTTCCTCATTGTATTTCAAGAGAACTTGTTTTCCAGCAGAGACAAACATGGTTCTAGCTCTGACATGCATGTTTGGCTTGGACAGCTGCTTGGGAGAGCAACATTGCTGACAGCATATTTATTTGCTCCTCTTTAACTCTGCCATAACAGTCATCTGCACAGCACACACACAAAAGGACTCAACAAAGGAATCACTTAAATCCTACATCCTATTTATCCAGAACTGACTTCTGTCTTTAATTTTCCTTCTCTCTAACAAAAGAGGAATGAAGGTAGGGAGAACACTTTGGTGGTTTCCAATAAATCTCTGCACAGCATCTGCTCTCTGAGAGACCACAGTTCCACAGGGCAGAGCTCTGCCTGCCCAGCAGCCCCCCACCTCTGGAGGAGGATGGAGTCTGCGGGGCAGCCCTTGGTGTTGGGTGCAATACAAACCATGCAGGTGAGCACTGCCTCAGCCAGAACTGGACCTGAGAAGAGACTGATGCTGACGTGTGATGAACTCTGGGATTGCCCTGTAGCTCTGGACTTAGAAAGTTCTGTCAGCATGAGGGGGAGAGTGAACAGAATTTAAGAGTAAACACTTCAAGCAATAAACTCTGTCACCACAAACACAGCACCAGCCTTGTGGGGCTGCACACCACTCGGCCTCACACACAGAAAGATTCCTAAAACCAGACACACAGGTGGCTGAAAGGCTGGAACCGACATGAAGGCAGGGTGCCCCAAGCAGCCCTCCTCACCCCAAAGAGGGATCATGGCACTGGGGCATGGAACTCCCCTTCAGGTGTCAGAATGACAGTGCCAGGTCAACCCTTATGGAAACAGTCCAGGTTTGAAAACAGCTGCTCCAAAGCAATCCCTGGCATCACAAACCATTGCCCCTGCCCACTGGGCCTTTGCATTTGGAGTGACAAGAAGGCAGAAAAAGCCCCATTCTCAGTGCCATGCTGTTGCCATGGTCAGCAATAACAGGCTCTTTCAGTGGCTCAAAGGTGGAGCACGTGGCAGCAGCACTGCTCAGTGCCACCGAGCACCCACTGCCATGTGACTGTGCCAAAGCCTGTCTCAGGTCTTCCTGCTGCTCCAAGGGCTCAGGACATCAATCCACAGAGCTGGAGATAAAACCAAAGCTCCATGTTCAGCCCATGGGCACACGTCCCACAGCCACTCCCAAACCCCAGGCCTAATGTTCCTGTTAGCTGGAGCGACAGGTGACATTTACAGCCCTGTCCTCAAGAGGATATTTTAATTTTAAAATAACTTCCTGCTCTGTGCCATGTCAGAGCAGAGTGGAAGGGATGATCAGAAAGAGAAGCATCACTTCATGAAGAGGGCAGCAAGGATATTCACCTCCTTTGTGCAGTCCATGTGGAAATTCCCAAGGGGACTGTGGTAGATACAATTTTGCAAACGGAACCCCCAAAAGTTGATTGTTCTGCTGATTCCATTATTTCCCTTTCTTTGGTTTTAGAGGAAAATATCTGCTTACTTGACGAGGTGCTGGATGAGGAGCTCTAACATCTCCCTGTTCTTGTCAGGCAGTTTATAGACCAGTGCATGGATGGCTCCCAGCCTGTAATCCAGGTTCTCGGACTCTGGAAAGCAGTAACACAAAGAAGAGTTTGTGTCCACCACTTTCAAAGTAAATACACCAGGGAAAGATAAAGCCAAAGAAGACCTATGGGAGCTCTGTGCAGCATGGGAGCAAGAGGGAGGAGAGGGAAGTGAGACTTCACAGCAAGAGGGTGGACACTGTGAGAAACATGAAGGGGAAAGAGGAAGAAACGGAGCTTGAAAGGGAGCTCAGAGCTGCACTCTGGAAGAGGCTGGGCACGGGCAGGTCCTCCCCTTCACATCCTCACCTCGCACACCTGGGAGCACACTGAGTATCTTATCAGCCCAGACCTCTAACACTGAACAACACCTAAAATACCCTGCAGGGAAAAAGATTGAGTTCCTGACCCAAAGAGGTCACCCTTAGAAGCATAAATAATCTGGAAACAATAAAATACTCGGTGCAAGAAGAATAGTTTGGGATCTGGGTGGCTGGGAAGCTCAATGGTGCAAGTTTCTGAGGGAGGGCAGGGAAGGGATCAGGCTCCTGCCCAGACATCATGGACTTAACCAGCTCTGAAACTAATAAATCCTGGGCTTTATTGAGCACCATCAGCAGGTGGTGGAACACTTTTCTTTCCAAGAAAGAATAGGTGTTTTTCATTCTTCAAAGAACCACATGGAGGAGAGATGGGTGCTCTCCCACCCTCCCCTTGACTTCCATGAGGCACAGGGAGGTGAGGGATTGCCTAATGCGACACATTTCTGAATGCCAGCACTCCCATGCTGAGGGTGATGACCAGCTTCCTGCATTTTGGATTCAACATCCCAGGAGACCTAAAGGGAGCACCTACTTATCTATGTGTCAACACGACATACCATTCCCTCACAGGTTTTTAAATAAATCTATCAATACTACGGGGCAACAATTCTTGTAGCACTGTTGTGCTGTTCTCAGGTGAGGGACATCCCCTGGCTCTCCAGACCCTCCAGGAACATGAAAACCTGTTGAAGGGAAGGGCACTGCAGTAGCACAGGAAAGAAGGAAAAACCACTTCCCCTGCACAGGTAAGCACTTGGAAAGGAGGGTCACTGCTCTTTGTACTGGGGAAGCAGTTGGACACTACAGAGTTGGGCTGGCAGAACTCTGTCCAGTCATTTTGATGGACCCTGTCTGGGGAGGGCAGGGCCAAGGACCATCAGTGGGGCAGCTGTGGCACTTACTGGCAGCCAGGACCAGTTCTTTGTGGAGCTTGTACGTCATGACAGGTTCAGACAGGTTCCTGCAACAACCAGAAAGAAAACTGAGCTCTGCAGGGCAGCACGACCCGCTCGTGACCAATCTTGGACTGATGGGAAACCGGCTCATCCATCAGTGCCATCGCGGTGGCATCTCCCCCCTCAGGTGCTATCACTGAAACAGCTCTCCCCATGGCATGGGGGGCTTCTGCAACACCCATATTTATCAACATCCATTCCTCTTCCCCAAGCCTTGGTGACATTGCTCTTTCCAAAAGCCAGATGTGACCCCAGATGTGAACACCTGGCAAATCACTCCATTTTTCACCTGAATCAGCCCCACACTCCTTTGCCCCCTCAGGGCAGGGGTGATCTGAAGTGTTACCTGAGATAGAACTTCAGTGAGCTGGTAATGGTCTTGATATCCCAATCCCCACTCTGGAGATCCACATCCCCGGGGCATTTCGGATCTGGAGGAATAACAAAATGGCTTTAAAATAAGATTCATTTAGAGGCTGTTTATAAATAGTCTGCTCTGGGGGGGTTTCCCCTGGAGACACACAAAGCCACAGCAGCACACAGAGCTTCTGATTCCCACGGCTGGCAAAAGCAGAACAACAGCACTAGTGAGTGTGGGGTTTTGGAGAGGCTGGGGAGCAGGGCTAATGAGGGACAAACGGGGAAGCTGAAGGTAAAATTTACACAGTACTGAAGTGAGAGCATATTCTCTATAGTTTGTTTTTCACTAAAACTGGCAGAAACAACACATTTCAACAGGCCCAAAACAAGCTTTCTGATATCCACAGCAATCTCAGTGTCAGCTGCAATCCCTCCCTTGCTTCCCTGATGGCTGCTCTGGAAGCATTCCCTCTCACTGCACAGAGAGGAAGGAGCACAGGGGAGGCCCAGCAGTGTGGAAGGACTGTTTGCTCCCGCCCACCCTCACCACATCATGTCTGTGGTGCCAAGAAGTGAAGAATGTGGTTGCAGGATGGGGGGCACCTAGACTAAAAGAACAAATAGCCAGATTCATTTTTAAAAGTAAATAGGACTAGAGACAAAAAAATAAAAATAAGAATAAATCTAACTCCTTAGAGCAGTTCAGGTTGAAATTCTGCTGCAGCTGTTATTTCTGTGGTGTTGGACTTTTCATCATTCATTTGTACCCAGTGGGGTGGCAAGTGGTTATCCAGGCCATGCAGATAAACAAAACAAAAAGCCACTCAGTGGTGTGGTTTGGAGGAGAAAACCACAGAGCTGCTCACAGGGAGGGTGAGAATCAAGCAGCAATAAAACTTGAAGCTCAGCAATGAGCCACAGAGGAGTGGAGCTGGGCAGTTGCCCCAGGCCATGGCTCCATGAGAATCAGGCACAGCCAGATGCCAGCACAAACCAGTGTTGTAATAAACAACACCCAGAGTAGAAGCAATAGGCAACAACAGCCAAAGGCTTTGAATGCTGTATTATCAGATGCCTGTGCTGGGGCGAGCCCAAGGCTCACTCAAGGGGCTTGCAGGTGACTGTGGGGTCAGGGCACAATAGCCTCAGCCAGGTCCCAGCCTGGAAGCAC
Source organism: Scytalopus superciliaris (assembly GCA_013400415.1). Taxonomy (NCBI): domain Eukaryota; kingdom Metazoa; phylum Chordata; class Aves; order Passeriformes; family Rhinocryptidae; genus Scytalopus; species Scytalopus superciliaris. The sequence continues at coordinate 96,443 of VXBX01006430.1, read as the reverse complement.
CTGTCCTGGCACAGAGCAGTGTTGCTGACCCCCCAGCCTGCCGAGGGAGTCTCCTATAAAGACTGTCTCCACTTGCCATGTATGACAGATCCAGTCACAGGAAGGATCACAGCAGGAACGCATCCACTGACTTCTTAATGTGTACATTGACTCTGTAACATACACACTGCACACAGCAAGGTGTCCCCATCCCTCCAGAGAAAAACCTTACACCAGGGATGGAGGCCTCCTGGCAGAGGCCACCTCCCCAGACCAGTTCACTGTGTTATCCCAGTCCAGCTTCCTACGATATCCCAGTCCAGCACTCCATGATATAGGAGAGAAGGGGGGAAAGCCCAGGAAGGAAAGGGAAGATGTGCCTCACAGGGGTCGCAGGGACCAAAATGCATGCTGGACATTTCTTACTGTGGTACCCAATCCCCTCTGCCCCTCCCAAACAATTCAAAACCAGGACAGGGCAATTGCACAGAGTCATTCTTACCAAAAAAGGCATTCAGCAACTTCTGCACCTGAATATTGCTGCCAACAGTCCGGTACACACCCTCTGTAGTGATTCCTGAGAGGAGAAAGCCAGGACAGTCACCCAAGGTCCTCACACTGGTTGGAAGTCCAAAAGCCCCATCTAGTGGAACTGCTCTCCCGGCTGCCAGGCTCTGTCCCACACCGTGGGCTCTGTCCCACACCGCAGGCTCTGCAGGCAGGGGCTGTGCTTGCCCCTGGCAGCCACAGACACCAGCACCACTGGGACCGCATCAAGGCCACCCAGTGTGTGGGATGCATCAGCCCACCATGCTGTTTCTGGGGTGTGCTGCTTTAACATGAATTTGTGCAAACCCTGAGAGAAGACAAACACATTGAAGTAGGTTCTGAAAACACTGTCCAGTGCTGGGACGGGCAGAGCGACTGTCTTTCCCAGCACTGTGAGCAGTGTCTTTGTCCCCCCATTGCTCCCCACTTCAGCAAGCCTTGGCTGTCACAGCACCAAAGGTTCGGAGATGAACCCAGGCACTGTTCCCTGCAGCAGCCTGGGCACCCACCAATTCTGAGGGATTCGGCCTGCTCTGGCGAAGCTCACTGGATATTCACCGGTGCAGGGTGGGTGACACTGGAGACCCCAGAGGATGAGCTGCCATCCCTCTGTCTGCTTCGGTCCTGCTGCTCCACAGACTGGGGCTGAACAACCCTGTACCCTCCTCAGCTCTGCCTGGCCTCTGGCACAGGCTGTCAGAGCTGTTCTCCTGCTGCCCAACAGTGTGAATGCTCAGAGCCAGAACTGAGAAAACCAGGAGGGAAAACAGCATAAAGGTGGAAGTTCAATCCCAATCGAATTTGGTACAATGACATTCCGGACCACAGCATTTCTGCTCCTGAAGAACATGCACTCTTCAGCTGAAAGCCAAAGTCCCATGTCAGCGACTAACAAACTCTGTACTGCAGGAGCTACCAGGTGACTGGAGCCCACGGGAAGAAGGGCCAGGCCAGTGGTACCTCCCAGTGCCAGGGCAAGCTCCTTACCTTTTGTCTCCACTGCATTGATGCATTTCCGAACAAACTTGAAGCCGACCTCGTTCAGCTCCACTGTTTTGGACAAGGAAGTTGTGTTATCTGCCTGAGCACCCCTGGGACACCTCCAGCTCCAGCTCCAGCCCCAGGCCCTCCTGGCACCCAAAGCCACAGTGCCCCAACTCACAGACCTGTTCACACCTGAACCCACATCCCGTACATCCCTCCAGGAAAACACCAGCATTCTGCACATCCTAACAAGCAGTTATTAGTTCCAGATGTTCTCCCACTTTTCCTCAAATTTATTTTGAGTTGCAACACTGCTCCCTATCTCCTGTCTTTAATGATAGCAGTGTAAATCAGGTCCTGCCACATGTGAATGTGTGAATCCTGTCTAATAAGGACTTAATTAATCACTTCCAGAGCAAAATCTGCAGTTTAAGCTCTTTCCCCTCATGCAATCATGTATTTTCTGCTTATCTACATCACTAGAATTAAACACCAAAAGGAACCCAGCTTGATGTGCTAAGGAAAGCAGAGCACAGGGCTTGTTCCACTCAACTACCAGCTCTGGGCCTGTCTCACAGGTACAAAGGCAAGTAATTCCTCTATAACATATTTCAACATCTGTGATCACACTGCTATTCCTGCTAATGGAGTTGCTTGGACATGGTGGGATTCTCTGGGTGTCCTGTGCAGGGCCAGGAGCTGGATTCGATGGTCCTGATGGGTCCCTTCCAACTCAGCACGTTCTATGACTGTATGATTTTTCCAGGCTATCTGGAAGGACTGTCCAAGTTACAGTGTGAAATACCTTTCTGTTCGGAACAAAAATTTATACTGAATTTATCCTAATGATCATGCCATTGTTGGTTGGGAATTTCTGGGGCTATTTGGGGGGAGTGGGAGTGTTGGATGTGTTGTTATTATTTTAACTTAAGACAACATTTTGCTAGAAAAAAAACCAGCCACAGGACATATCTGGACCAACTCCAGTCCCAGCACAGGCTGTGCTAGGGAATCCTATGAGATCCCTGCATTTTCAGGAGTTTGTACTAATTCTTTCTGCTTCAAGCAACAGCAACACCAAACTCAGGTGTTTCTGAGCCCTACCACAGGAATCAGCACAGACCCACTCAGTGCTTGATACGAAGGGCTCTGATACCACTGTATTTCTTACCAGCTCTAATTTATTAAAAATAGAGATTGTTTATTTAGTGAAAACCTGAGTCACACTCCTTCCAGTGTGCAATGTGAACACGGCCACAGAGTAGGTTTGTGCTCATGCCTCTGTGCTCATCAGAGCCAGATAATTACAGTGATGATAAAGTGAGCTCTGAGACAGAATGCAGGTTTCACCCAGCTAACAAAGCCCTGGAGTGTTCCAGGGCTCTCAGGGCACACTCCCCTGCTGTGAGTGGGGACATGGGACATGGTGGTTGGGAGGAGCTCCAGGGAACCAAATGCCACCTCTATTGCCCTACTACAACCTTTGCTAAGGGACATATCCTCAGAATCTCTCACTGATCTTTTTTTCGCCCATTACATTGGGGTTTGAAGGTGCAAACTGAATCCCACATCCCACTACTCCTGGCTAAATAAAACCTGCTAATTGCATCAAAAACTTCTACTGTCTACAACCCATTCTTATCTGGACACAGTGTCATACACTGTGATGCAAGAACAGAAATGACACTGCCACCACGGAGGGGGAACAGTTACTTGGCAGGAATTGAGAATGTGTGTGCAAGGAAAACACTGCCCAGCTTCTGGACAGCTCCAGGAGCCCACATAACAGAAACAGAAGTGACTCACTTTCTTCCTGCTTAGTGATGGGACTGTGGTAGATCTGAAAAGGGAGAGGGAATCGGGGAGGGAGAAACAAAAACACCATCAGCATGATTTGGTAATTCTTTCTAAAAGAGAACGCAGCACCCTATAAATCACCCATAGATTACCCAAAGGCTGCTCAGAGCAGGGACAGACAAACATCACCTCCAGCAGATAGTGAGGAGCACAAATGGGAGTGCCCCAGCCTCGGAAAGGCCAGTCCCTCAGGTGGGTTGGCACAGCCAGGGAACATCCCGAGATTTAAGGGGGAAACCCAAAATCCCCAGTGGGAGCTGTGCTCAGGGAACATCTCGGAGCCCGAGGCCATGACCTAATCCCAAGTTCCCGGCAGGTACCAGCAGAGCAGGAGGGGCAGAGAGCAGGGGCCGTGTCCCCCACGTGTCCCCTGCACCCGCCAGCAGAGGACACTGCTCGACAGCGCATTCCAGCTGGGAACATCTCCGGGAACACTCACGGGCTCCTTCCCGTCCATCGCCTCCATCCACAGCCTTCGGTTGGCTTCCGAGAGCGCCTGCAGCGTGATGGTCCCGGACCTGTGCGGAATTACCCCAGGGACAGGCAGCCAAAGGAAAAAAGTTCTTTTTAATAGACAGCAAAGAGGGATTTGCTGCAGACCCGCGGGGTTTGGGGCCACCTGAATGCGAAGCCTCTCACCTTTCATTGGTTTCGATGTCAAAACAAAACCTTTTGTCTATGGAGTCAGTCTTTCTCCTAACACAGGATTTCAGGGTCAGGTCCAAGGTCCCCTGGGAGAGAACACAAAAGCCAAGGTGATAGGACAGACGCACAGGAGATTTTGGGTTCCCCAGCCTCCAGCAGCTCCATCCCAGCACAGTACTGCCCAGAGACATCCTGACAGTCTGATGGCAGCCTCAGGAGCACAGGTGGCCCACTCACCACTAACAAAGGGATCAGAGGCTCTGTGCTCCAGGCTTCCCCTCCTCATCCACAGGACATTCTGGACTTCACAGCACTACCCACAAACTGTGCCTCTGCAGCACCTCAGTGCTGCTCCAGCAAATGTGGAAAGGCAGTCCCTGGTGTCTGAGGCCAAGACCACACTCCCCTGGGATCTGACACAGCTACATCCCAATTTTTATCAGGGCTGATCATCAGTACCAATTACCCACAACGTCCATGGTCCAAATAGCTTAACACAAGCACCATGTGGCAAAGGGATGTTTCCTGACCCCTGCTAGAGCAGGTGTGCTCTGTAGAGGCAGCACTGTGGGCTCAGTCCTGGCTCTGGGTGTTCATGTCCCTGTGCTCCACAGCACAGTCAAGTCATAATGTGACTGTGAAGTTGTGGGGAGGCTGTGACCCACTGGTGCACATTACCAGGCTGCCAGAGATGGGAAAGGCACTAATTTACGTTTCCAAGCCCTTAGCTGCAATAATTGGCCTTATTAGACACAGTTAGGGCATAGGTGACAACAGAACTGTCCAGACAATAGTTTGAACACTTTGCCCAGGTCTCTGCCAAGGACTTGCAAAACATCCATTTTATTTTGCTGCTGCAGTGCGCAGAATGCTGCCAAGAACAGCCCATGAGCTCATGCACTGGAGCACACACCGGGCTGGGAAGGCCCCGGGGACTCACTCCATGGCAGAGGAGGGCGGGGGACTTAGCTGGAGGCACTGGCTGTGCTCCATCCTCCAACCCCTCCCCTGTCACGAGGAGGGATTGAGGGAACTCCCAGACTCTGAGCTCTCTGTGAAAAGCAGCAGCTCCCCAAATCCCTGCCTTAGAGCAGTTTGGAGCTGCACTGCTGCCCTTCCCTCTGCTCCCAACAATGTCCCAGTCCCACAGAACCAGTGCTGAGAACAGAAATCAAACCACAAACCAGTGCTGTGAGCACATGCAGAGGCAGGGAAATGCTGTGTTTGGAAACAGTAACTCCCGTAGTAACTTGAGTCATTCAGGCACTTCAGTGGCTGCCAGGGGGCTTCTGCAGCCCAGGCTGCAGTTCACAGCCCATGTGCATGGGGAAGGATCAACATCAGTTGTTCTAGAGAGGCAAAAGGTTCACCCCAGACAAAACTCACTATGGGGTCAGCACTGTCTGGTATTGCTCATGTTACATGGACCTGCCTCCGTCTGCCAAACCCTGCAGGGCCTCAGCTCCCAGGGACAGACAGGGGGGAGACCTCTCCTCATAGAGGTGCCTCTTTCAGGTGATACCAAACCACCCTGTGTGGACAAGGCAGGGAGAGGACAGAGGCCAGCCCTCTGCTCCATGGTCAGGAGTCCATCCACAGCCGCTGCATCAGGCCCAGCCTGTGGGTGGTGTGGCTGGAGCAGCGGCATTACCAGACCATGGCAGGGCTGGCTGCTGCTCTCTGGATGTGGCACATGTGGCTGTCATGGGAAGGGATACCATGGGCAAGTGGAAGGTGAGACCTGATGGCTGTTTGCAGACATCCAACTCACTTGCTTAGCTCCAGGTTTCTGGTCTATGGGTGTCATCCGTAAGGTTTTTGCCTCTTTTTCGTACTGGCAGTAATACTTCACCCAGGAGATTCCCAGCGCCCCTGCAGAACACAAGAGGCTGGAGTCAGAGACAGGGCTGTAGCTGGACGCAGCTGGCAAGGCATGGTGGTGCTTCCCACATGTCCTCCTTTCTCTGTGGATGGACACTGACAGCCCTGGGGGGACACCTCCCTCACCAGTGTCTCCATGGGCAAAAGCCAAGAGGAGCAGGAGGAGGAGAAAAGGAGGAGAGGAGGACAAGAAGAGGAGGAGAATAGAGGAGGAGCAGGAAGAGAGAAAGAACAGGAGGAGGAGAAGAAGAGGAGGAGAGGAGGAGGAGCAGGAGGAGAGGAGTGCGGGGCAGCCGCTGCCTCCAGCGTGCTCCCAACATGCTGCTGGTGAAAGGGCGTTTGTGGGACTCTGGACACAAGCCAGGCTGGTTTGGCCAAGCCCAGCCAAGATCTCCACGGGCAGGATCCTACGTGTCCTGAATGCTTGTTTCACACACACCACTACTTTTTCATGTTGGTGAAAACTCAGTAATAAAGAAAACAGCAGCTTTAAAATACCCTGAATTTCCTATTTCTATCACACTGGATTTATCATTACTTATTTAGCATTACTCTGTTGTCTTACCTGAATGCCTTTATATGAAATACTTCGACTAGTACTTTTTTCTGTAACTTGCTTTTTAAGTTGCAGTTGTCACGAGGAACAAGTCTTTATACTCAATTTATAGGGAAACATAAACAAAGGCAGCAAATAGCAATGCAGGACTGTTCACCAGCACTCTCGGGGCTCGGCCATCCCGGGCCCAGCCAGTTCCTAATTCAGCAGAGAGGGTACCTGTCCAAGCTGTGGGCTGCCACGGGGTCTAAAATTACTGTGTCTGTTTTCTTCTAAAAGCAGGATAAACACACATAAAAATATATGTATAAATAGATTTGTATATATAATTAAAAATGAACTGCTTGCAAAGTTGTCTGTAGCCTCAGAGGCCACAGTTCTGCACAGACTCGTGTCCCCTGAGCATTCCTGCTGCATGGCCATGGAGACCTGCAGCCAGGGTTCAGAAAAGGCTGAATTTAATTTGATTCTGCTCATAGTCACAAGTTTTGCTCTCAGCATCTTAACTCAGCACCAGTTCCCACCTCAGCTGTGCTCACCTGCCTGCAGAGACTGTGACAGGCAGGTTGGGTGGGACACCAGATTTGCTCAGGTAAAACACAGCCCAGGCACAGTCTGCCAGAGCTCCAGGCTCTGGAGTCACAAATCCCATCTCATCGGAGTGCAGGGCTTGTGTGACCCGACAGAAGCTTTGTGCCATTGCTGACAAAGCTGCCAGCTGGAGCTGCCAGTGCTTCCCCAGGCCATGCAGGTGGTGGCACCTCGGGCACCTCAGGCACTGGCAGGAGGTGATACCCCATGCCCTGGCAGTGGTGACACCCAGTGCAGCAGGACTGTCCTGGGCTTGGGAGCTGAGTGCATCCCACAGTGGAGCTACGTCAGGGCAGGCCAGGCCTGCACATTCCCTAATGCATCCAGGTGCATCCCAAAGCCATTACATTTCTCCTGAGTGTAGAGGTAGCCCTCAATAGTCGGCTGCCCAGGGAGCTTGCAGGTTAGGGGTGCTTCCTTCATCCTCTTCTTCAGGTCTTCCAGCTCCTCCCGTGTGCTGGAAAAGTGATTCCTTGTCTGGTAAGAAAAAACAAATAGAAGCACATTTGAACATGAGCAGAGTGAGCTGCAGGCACTCCCAGATAAAGCTGATATGCTCTGGCAGAAATGAATTGGTCTCCAAGATATAAAACATGGAAGTCACTCCACAAATCCACAAACTCTGTCTATGAGAAGCACTGTGCTCTTAGAGATGATTGAAGAGACAAGCTTTTACAGACAGTGTATGGAGATGGTACTGAGGAGACACCTGGAAGGTCACTTTTCCCCTCAATAAAAGAACCTCAGCACATTTCAGGGCTGAGTGGCGCAGAGGCAGCACCTGAACTCCTCTGAGCACCATTGTTCAGGTGACGGGTCTTCATTCCCAAAGGTGTTGATTCTTCAAAGGATCATGCTACACTGCTTGGCAGGAGAGTTCCACCAACATAAGGCACAAAATTCAGGCATTTTGATGGAACACCACTTGGACCAATTAATGAGCCAGCCACCAACTCAGCTTGGCTCAGCTTTATGGCTGTTGTTCCACAGGAATGAGAGCCAGGAAAGACTGAGGACAAAGGAAATAGGACCCGAATATTTTACCCCATGAACACACTTGTCCAGCAGAGGAGCTTACCAAAGCATGTAGTAAGCCTGCAGTAAGCCAGCACCATTAAGATCAGGGTTAGAGGCCTTTTCAGAGTACAATTTTGATCTCATTAAAGTGGAAGAAAATCTCAGGTTTGTTTATGCACCAGGTTAAATGATGCGACTGCAACAGCCCCTCCCGGACAGAGAAAACACTCTCATAGACCTGCTGACTCTCCTGTGCAGGAGAGGGGGAAATGCACATGAACTGAGAAGGAAATAACTGTATCTGCAATGGAAACACAGCCAGGCTGCTCGGGTGGAAAGGTCTTGCCATCAGAGGCATGCAATCCAAATGAGAACAGAAGTCAGATGGAAAAGTCCTGCAGCTGGACAGGAACTCACGTTCTGCAAGCTGAGCTGGAGCTGCTGCTTGTAGGGGAGGAAATCCTGCGTCAGCTCCACTGTCAGGTTGTTGTAAGTGAAGAGGCTGTGGAGAAACGCCAGCACCTGCAACGAGGGAAAGGGCAGACTGCATTTCTGTATTTCTAACTGGGGGAAGGATGGAGAGACAGACGGGTTTCAGAAATTATTTTTTCCTTACATCTTTGGAGTGATGCCAGCCTCGGCATGACTTATCCACCACAGTCCTAAGGACCAGGCTACCACCCATGCATCTGTCTGAATAAAACACACCCAGACTGCAAGACCCTGCAGGGAGACCCAGAGCAGATCTGGAGAGTGCTCATCCACAAGATCCACAAAATTCCCACACCCCAGTGCACCTGGCACTGGGGCAGAGCCACCGCCCAAGGTCCCTGTACTCAGCCATGGGCTGGGACCTCTGCAGGCCAGGCCATGACAGGTGAGGGGAGCAGGTAACACATCAGCACATCTGAGCATCAACTAACAAGGCTGAGAAAAAAAGAAGCTCATACCGGCTCCACGATACTGAATTTCTTGCTTTCTTGTACTTCCTGGATCTGGTAAACATATTCGAGGGAGGACTCAAAGAAATTGTGTCTCTCTTTGTCCACCTGAAGGTCAGCCTGGAAGAAGGAGGGAGAGGTGGAAAAAGAAAATACATAAGATGTAGTTTTACAGTATTTGACTCGCTTTCATCTGTCAGCCCACAGATAGACTTGTCCTCACTAAAATCAGCCTGCCAGGTGTCCAGTCCAGGTTTGAACTGGGATATTGGATATTCTTCTCATTCTGTGTATTTCTGGCTCCCTTTCATTCATGGATCCAGAAACTCATGCCACTCTGCAAGGAGAAGGCTTTCCCAAAGCTTATTTGTTATTTCAGCACAAGCCCCTTCTCCACCCACAGCCCTGGGAGGACAAGGCCACTGTCACCACGCTCTTGCCTGACTCCATCTGACCCTAACCCTAACCCTACCTCCCCAGCTCCCCACTATTTTTAAGATCTAGAGCAGTTGGCGGTGTTGCTTCTGGACGCAACTCTGCAGGAAACTCCATACACACCTCCTGTAACTGGGATTCCTTCTTTTTGGAAGACAAATGCAAGTGGCGATCCAGCATGGAGTAAAACTTCTCACCATCCTTCTCGAACTTCTTCTTTCTTTCCTGTAGATGCAAGAGGTGAAGCAGAATCAGTTACTGGCATTTTCCAGATAAGAACACACATCAACACCAAAATCCTTTACGCAGTCCTGTATTTATTCTCACGGACAAATTCTGGTCAACCCAGCTAGAACAGGAGGCCACTTTTCATTCACTCTGCTATTCACAGCCCATTGCCTTTACAGTTACACCTCAGGACCCAGCTCTGGCAATACTCTGTGGCACAAGAGGTATTTTGTCATGTCAGCATCATGGCAATAACCCCCAAATGAGCTGTTGTTCCCCCTTTCAATCTCTTCAAAGTCCAGTAAATTTGAGACATCAAAACCCTGTTTGCCATCTGCTGATGTGCTCAGCTCAGAAAGAACTGGGCAAACACTGCGATGTCAGACACATCAAGGTCAAGGAAAGGTTTGTTAGAGTTTGGCAATTTTCTGTTCTGAAGCTTTTACCGTGTGTTTCTGAAGAGCAGCAAAAGCAAAGCAGAAGCCTGTAAGGGTGACATGTGGGTGGGAAGTTCACATCTCCTTGCCAGCAGTGGTGCAAAGAGAGCACCAATGAACCAGAGACAGTGGAGAAGGAAGCCCTGAGAGCAGGCAGAGAGCAGCAGGGCTGAGGACCAGGCTGCCAGATCCTGCCTTGCACTGACTGGGAAACTACGAGGACTCAGAAATCAAGTTACAATCAAGAGTAGAGCCCAGCTTGACAAATACCCACATCAGATGGTAGCTGAGCCATGAGGGATTGCTGGAAGGCAATTAAATTGCTAAAATCAGAAAATTCCAGCCTGGCAGCAGCCTCAGTGCCAGATCCAAGCAGCTGAGCCCTGGTGTGTACATACTGCAGGATATATATGGGATGTCCAGCTCCTCTGTCTAGCTTTGGAAAGCTCAAGAAGGTGAAAAGCGGAATTAGGATATCATAGCTTCCTGGGAATTAATGGTATCTATCAACACCTACCTCCTGAAAGCCCTAAAACCCTGTTCTCTTGCCCCCACTCAGAAATACATGGATATGCAAATACACACCAGTGCCACCACAGAGCAAATCAGAGCAGATGGCCTCAGCCAGACTGGTTGGTACTAGGGATCTTCCTCAAAAATTCGGTAGTGCCTGCACAGTTTGCAGCTTCCCCTGCCACAAAGTTTTGCTTCTCCATTCCACTAGCATAGACTATTCCTTCTGTCTGTCAGGATGTCCTATGTGGCAGAATGCCTTGGGGCTCCCAAAACCCATACCTGGGCTCAGCACAGTTGGCTCCCATCAGCAGTAACAACTGTGCCTGCCAGCTGTCTTTCCAGGAAAAGGAATTCTTTCCTCACAGGAGTCCTGACATGGCTGTTGCGAAAGCACAATTACCATGAGGAAATGCAGAGACACCAATTTGACTACTCCTGCTTATATGTCACTGTTCAGAGAAGGGCAGGCTTAACACAGAAAACCTTTTCACCCCAGCAATTACACCTCCTGCCCTGCAGCTCCTGGAATTACCAGATCTCTGAAGGGAAGTGCAACCTCTGGAATCACCACCTGCAATATCAGGTGCTGTGACTCCACACTGGCAACTTCACGCCTTAGAATAGAGAGATCCACATTAAACTCAGAGTAGCTGCAAGTCGTCCAAGGGTGAATCCTAATTTAAGCAGGGCTGCAGCTGTGGGGGCGAGGCCAGGAAGGACTGTCAAAACAAAGCACCACCCTCGTGACTAACCCTGAGCAGCAAACCCGAACCCAGCACAGTGAAAGTGTTTGTGGAGCAGCAGTTCCTGTGTCTGTAGGGTCACACTCCTGGGCTGTCTGGGCCATTAAAGCTCTGTCTAACATAGCCAAGACCTTGGCTTGTTTCCATTTCCATTTCCATAACAAGGAGCCTCCAAACCCCAAGGCCACAGAAGTGCAGGGGAAGTCTGGCACAGGTTGTAGGGCTACAGCCACACCACTCCTGTGGCCACCTTCTCCTGCCTCAGCTCCAAGCCTTGAAATTACTTGGCTATGGAAAGCTGCCTTCAAACCCAGCACTGAGATATTTCTGGGGATTGAATGGATTGGGAATGATGTTCAAGATAGACACCATGTGAGAAAGTAGCACAGCACAGCACAGTGTTTTAGGCCACTACAAGAGAGTTTGCCAATAATTGCCACTCTGGCTAATTAACATATAACTGAACAGCAGAAGGATGACCTACAAATCCCTCTGATTGCCAAGCCAAGGCTTCAGCAGCTCATTGGCTGCTGAAAAGAGTGAGCCGAGACAAAAAAAACAACAGAAAAAACCACCCAGACTGAAGCACAATCTGGAAACATGAGCACGAATTAGTTCCTCATGAATATTCAGCAAAGGGCAGCACCACCTTCTCATTAAAGTTTGCCAAGTCCAAGAGCCACTCTACTTCCATTTATTGCTGACCAGGAGCAAATGAGTGCAGGCAGGAGGGTGCCCTGTGAAAGCTCCACAGTCGGAGCTTCGGCAGATGCTGCTGTAACCAGGAATGAGCAGGAGCCCTGGGGAAAGCACTGGCTGCCTGGTATGGCAGGTGATGCCAGAACCCCTCGGCAGCCATCAGGGTCAGCTGACCGGGAGGAAAAGGGGCAAAAGGACTTGCCAAAACTCCCCCTTAACCATTAGGTGCTAATTAGGATCCTCTGAAATTCCCATCCTAGGAGAGGCGGAGTGAGAGGCAAGCAAGGAGTCCATCTCACAGGGCCACTACTCTCCTTTGCCTGCCAGCAGCCTCCATCTCCACACACACCTGAGGGGTTCAGGTGGAGGGTCAGTGGGTGTAGGATCACTGTAACTCATTTTTATGAGGCATCAGCAGTTGATACAAAAAAAGACAATTTCTAAAAAGTCAAGTTGAGGGATGTAGAATGAGCATTTCCATCAAGCCACACTCAGTTTATCCCAGTGTTTTTCCCTCACCTACTGGTTTCTCTCAAATGCTGTTTAGGCTACTGCAGAGATGAAAGCAAATAGAAGTTACTTCTTTTCTTTTAAAATTATAGTTAGTGAAATTAATAACAGAATTAATTAAGTCCTTTTAAGAATATATTATCTGCTATGGAAGAACTTTTGACAAACACTGCAGCTATTCAGCCACCCCCGAGCACAGTGAACATTCCTCCTGCCCTTACAGTGCATCCAAACTAGTTTTTCCCTTCTGACTTTTTGGGTTGCTTTGTGTTTCTGCTTTTTGTTTTGGTTTTCTTTTTTTTTAAAAAAAAAAGCTGTCTCCTTCCAAGTTGGAATTGGAATGAAACTTTTCCTATTCAAATGCTCCTCAGTTCAGTGAGCGCAGCCAGGCTCTTCCCAAAGTACCCCAGCCCCACAGCGTGAGCTGAGTCCCAGGGCTGTGGAGAAGGAGGGACGGGCTCCTCTGTGTGTGCTGGCTCCTCTCCATGCTCATTCTCTGCCATAAACGCCCTCCAGCTCCTCAGCTTTCGAGCAGATGGAGGTGCCAGGGCTGGGAAATGGGTCAGCTCAGGGGGTCCTGGATCCTCCCTTTTATCTGATGACATTTGCACATACACACATCAATCAGCGAGTCACGGGGAGAGCAGTGATCCCATGGGGCTGTGGCAGGGAAGGTGGCTGGAGGGGGTCCCAGTGACAGCCTGGGGGCTGCCCTGCGTGGGAGCACAGCCTCTGCCCAAGGAGATTCCATTCGTCCCGGGAAAATGGGTGAATGCAGACTCAGATGTGCTGGTCAGACCAACTGGCTGCACTCCAGCCAGAGGCATCACAAAGCCCCAATTCAAGGACTCTTCCTATCTGGCTCCAGCAGTTCACACAGGGAACAGAAAACATCTCACAGAAGGTGACGCTGCCAAAATACGGAAATGAAGCAGAGGGCACAAATTCCCTGTGTCATGTCTCCAGCCTGTCCCATAGCCTGGCCCTGGCCTCCGCCCCTGCTGTGGATCAGGAAGGACCCATGGGGTGATGCCAGTGAGGGACCTGTGCTGACAGAGCCCCACTGTGAGGAGCCTTGTCTGTATTTCACACCTTTTGCTGTGGGATGGGGATGACCCAGAGAAGCTCTGCAGGCTGGCAAGTGAAGGAAGGCTCTGTGCCTGAAGCGATCCCTGGAGGTCCAGCCCATGGGCTTTGGGCCAGTGGAGCGGCACAGGCTTCTGTCAAGGAAGCACTGGAGGTGAGGGCAGGGGCTGGAGTGGCTGAGGCTAGTTCCCAAACTCACACCCCCTCCAGGCTGTGGACAGCACTGGGAACAGCAGTACCTCCCTGTGCATCCCTGTCAGGGGAGCACACCTAGATCACTGCTGGTGCAAGGTGCTGCCCTGTGAGCTCCTGCATGGAGCACTGGGGATGAGCTGCAGCACAACCCCCTTTGCTCCTTGTATTCCTCACAAGAAACAAAACCCAAAGCCAAACCACAAAGACCTCTGAGCTACCTATAACAACTTTCTGCCCTCAGCCACTTCTCCAGCTGCTCTGAGCTGTGTCCTGCCACCATCACCACCCGATGCCTCCACCTGGAGGGCCCTGTGTGCCTGCAGGGACTGAGGAAGGGCTGCAGGCTGCCAGGGGAATCCGTGTCAGTGCTCAGGTCCCCCTGGCTGCCGGGGTACAGCACCAACACTGACAGGCACAGCCACTCTGGAGTGGGACACGGGTACATGGCCCATGGGTGGAGGCAGCTCAGCTCTTGAGGCACAGGGCTGTGGACAAAGTGATCCTTACACACCATAAGGGCTCCCTGGGAAGAGCACAGTCTGAGGGACACAAGACCAAGGGCTGTGGCTGTGGCTCCTCAGAGGGTTCCACACACCCAGCCATGCAGGGAATGGCGAAGGGCAGGAGGGTGATCGAGTATCTGTTCTCAAACCCTGTATTTATTAAACGTCAAAGCCTCCAGATGGGCTGGGCTGAATCCAAGCCTCAAGTGTTCTCCAAAACATCTCCATTTCGGAGCTGGGTCAGAGCCAGCCCCATTTCAAGCTGCTGCCGAGTAATGTGGAACCTGGATTTCTTGATAGCAAACAAGGGGAAAATGATCTTTTCTGCTCCATATGTGCAGAATTTGCTTTTTACAGTTTGTTTCTTTAAAAGTTTGGTCCAACTGAAAGACTCATTAGATGCTTTATGTAAATATTTCATAACAAATGCCCTATGACTATAATCAGGTTCTGCCTGCTGGCCTCTGCTGCTCTCTCCCCTTCATTCCCTCCCTCCCTCTCTCCCTCCCTCCCCCTCTACCACACACTTCTCTGCAAAAAGTATTTTATTCTCGGTAGCACTGAATGAATAAAGGGGAGAGAAAAGAAAGCAGCAAGGAGGATCTCCTGATTGAAATAAGCACTCCTTGCTCAGGATGAAGAGAGTTTGGGAATCAGGCCAGGAGAGAACACAAAGAATTCAGAAAAGGTTTAGGAGCCTCTTATGATTGAAAAATCAGACTAAAAGTCACAGCACAAACCCTCGTGCCAGCAGCTGAAAGCCAGCATTGAACAGGGAGTTTCTGAGAGCCTGAAGTCAGAACATAGTACAGCAACTGTCTGCTTGCTCACAACAGGAGAAAAATCTGAATTCAGAAACAGTAACAGAAAACAAATCTGTTTACATTGAAAAGAAAAAAACAAACAACCCTTACCTTGGTGAATCCTATCTGCTCCTTTCGGAAGTTCTCCAAAGGTTTGATCAGCAAATCACTTGCATTCTGCACCTACAGCACAAAGGAAAAACACTTCAATTGTAGAACATGGGTCGGTTTTCTCCTAAACAGAGGTTGAACAGGGCTAGAAGCCAAGAACTCTCAGATTTTAATGTCCTTGACTTCAAACTTCTCTGTCTGTAAGTGAAGTCACTTAACTCATCTGTGCCTGCTCTTCCCCATCAGTAACACACAGCAACCCCCAACTATGGCACAGAAGGCTTTGGGGACATCCTGTGGATGATGGTGGGTGTCCCCCATCCTGATCTAACAACACTGCTCTCAGAAGATGATGGATTTTCCTTCTCCTGAGATCCAGCCAGACTTAGCTAGTGAAAAGGGAAAGTTTGCCCATATCTCTTCCACTCCTGTCTCATTTCTGAGAGATGTTTTCCTGGGAAATGCTCTGCACTCCCTTTCCATGAATCCACAGGAAAGTTCACCCATTTGTATCACTGGCTCCAGCTCCCTTCTGGCACTGGGACCAACTTGCCATCTCTTCCCATCCCCACTTCTGTGGCAGGCTCTGTCCCAAGGACCAGAGAAGGGAGAAGGGAAGAGGAGACAGGACACCACACTGACATAGCTCTTCAGGGAATTTAAAGCTGATGAACATGGTGAGAGTGTAAAACCTCCTGAGGGGGCTGCTGTAAATAACTGGTCCTACAAGTGGAGGGCAAAAAAACCCCAACTTTGGAAAGTTGGATAGGACCCACAATCCCCAAAACAAACCCTTCCACTGCTCCCCCACTGCCAAAGAGCCACTATAATTAAAGTATCTCATGCTTTCCTGGTTTCCTGCAATTCCCTGCCTGCACATGGACCCCCTAGCACAGCTGCCCCTCAGCCCAGACTGGCATGAGCTCACACAGCTGCATGAGGCTAAGAAACATAGAGCCAAGCAGCACATTCCTGGCATGCTGTAACCTCTTCACTGAGCCCAACCTTCATGTTTTTCCTGGAATTAGGAGATGGGAAGCCAGCACTGGAGGAGCTCTGGAGAGGCAGAGGGCAAACAGCAGCAGGAGGCTGATGGCAGTGCATTGCCCTGCAGGAGCTGGGCTGGCATGGCCAGGGGATCAGTGGTGCAGGGGCACTGCCTGACTGCACCAAGCAAAACCAGAGCAAAAACATATCTTCTTGTTCTTTAACACCTGGTTTCAGCACAGAACCAGCTGGTGAGGAGTTCACACACACCTGGCCTTGCAGAGCCAGCCTACTGCAGCCACTGGGCTGGGTGTTTTGGGACTGCCTGCACACCACTGCCTGGGACAACCTCAGCTCTCCCCATACAGTGCCTGCCCTGTGCTCAGGGCACCATGGACCAGATCTGGTACAAAGTATACCATTCCCAGTGCTCCCAGCTTCCCTCCAATGGGGAGCCTCACACTAAGGCACGTGGTGCTATGGCCACAATTTGGCATTTAACCATGGCAGGAATGACAGAGCCCAGTTTTGACCACCTTACCATCATGGACCTCTCCAGCTCTACCTCGTGCAACAGGTCCGCGAACTCCTTAAATGACTCAGCTGTAAGACAAGAAGAGGCTGGTCAGTGGAACTGGAATGTGGCACCAAACTGTGGGACACACGCTGGGACACTCCACTGGGGCTGCACTCCCAGCACGGCTGGCTAAAGCCTTGCCAAAAAACAGAGTAGAGGTGACCCCTTTTGTCAGAAACTAGATGAGACAAAGCCACATGCAAGCTGGCTGTGCAAGGTATTTATTTATGAACTGGAGATGAGGGTCTCCTGCCCAGAGCAATGAGGGAGAGAAGGCCTTGGGAAGGGAAGAGGATATTAATTGGTTTTCATTAGGAAAGGAGGCAGGGAAGGGGGAAGGGATAGTCACTGTCCCCAAGCCCACCAGAAGGACAGGCTCTGCCATGTAGGGGGCTGTGGGCAGGACAGGACTGCCTGTCCCACCTGGACAGCCACTGGCAGCACTGGGGTGGGCCTGGCACCTCTGGCCCGGGAAGAGTTGTAGGTGCTCACTAAGACAAGTGTGTAAAATGAAAACGGCCTGGAATGACAAAGGTCACATTCAGTGACGGGAAGCACAAAGTCCATGTACAGGAGGAAAGGCAGCAGGTATAGAAAATATCATAGACACTGACACCACTCCCCAAAATGTTAAAAGTGAGACAAAAAGATCTCACTGATCAGCAGTTGGAGTCCAACTACAACAAAAATAGCAAGAAAGCTTTCCTTTAACAATCTGAAACCAGACTAATTTAGCCGGGGAAAAAAGAAGACTAGGTTGGGACAACTGACTTTCTCTACACCAGGAGGAGGGACACAGCCCCTGTACCTGCCCAGCAAAGGAGAATTTGGGAAGCAGCTGAATTTGTCACAGGGAAGGAAACTCCTCAGCAGCAGAGCACTGACAGCACTGAGCTGAGGTGCTCTGCAAACTCTGGCTCTCTGGGCTGCAAGGCAAGGCTGGGCCAACCTCTGCCCACACAAGCAGTGTGGCTGTGTGCTGGGTGCCTGAGGGAACAACCTGATTGCCCCAGTGCACCTCAGAACTACCTGGAGTTGGCTGGGAAAGCTTCCCACAGTTCCAGCCTGCTCAGTGCGGTGTGGGATGGGTCTGGTGGGTCCCACACTCACCCTTGGCCCCGTATGTACAGACAGAATGGCTCTGTCAGACCCCCAGAGCTCTGTGCCTGCAGATCACACCCTCCCTCCCCATGGCTGGGCTGCGCAGGCAGCACATCGGGTGTATGGTGAGGCATGAGCGGGAACAGCTCATTCCACAGCTCAGGAGAGAGGGTGATCCTGTGCTCTCTGTGCAAGCTGAGGGCCCTGTCCCCTCATCTGCAAGCGGCACCTTCAAAGAGGTACCTGTACTGCTAAAATCCAGCATGAGAGGAATCACTCTGCAGCTGCTGAGACGGACACAAAAGGGAACAACCGCAGCCTCGTGACAGGCTCTCAGCTGCAACAGCCCTTCTTGATGAGTCAGGAACTTCTGAGCTCTCCTCCAGTGAGGGCTTCAGCACTGCAGTGGCTGATGGTTCATCTACTCACTCCCAGGGCCACACATGGCTGGCACTGTGGCTCCCCAGGACAATGGGAAACCTGGACTGCACGGACACCAGTGGCCTGAGCCAGGAAAGGAATTATCACACAGATAAAGAGGATCCAGCTCTGAACTTACAGGGAATATGTCAGTACCTAAAACATTCCCTAGATGTTTTTCCCCCTTTGCAATACGGGAGAGGCCAGGAACATGTTTCATGGCTGCAGCCACAGAGCAGCCCACTGAGTTTGTCCCTGCACTGCACACACAAGGCTCAGACACTGCTGCCAGCCCAGTGGTGCCCGGGAGCAGTGGGATGGATCTGTGCTACTGGCCTGGGTCAGCACTTGCTGGCCCCTTCAGCACAGCCACCACCTCCCCAGCCATACCTGGCAACCAACACCTGAAAATGCCAGAGTGACTCAGCTGGGAGGCCAGAGTTATGTCAGGAACATCCTTACAGCCAGACAATTCCAGGTTCCCATGCCTGGGAGGGAGGTAGGAACATGCCATCTCATTTCACTGCTTCCTTCATCTATGAAGGAACTGCTGGTTTGGGTCCTGTGTGGTGAAGGTGGAGGGACTGCAGAGGGGACCACAGCCCTGGGGTAATGTGGGTGTGTCTGTAACCACTGACATTCCTGGGGGAAAGTGCTGCTCATGACAGACAACACCAGAGACAACATGAACCCAGTGCCCCCACCGCCACCCAGCCAGGTGCCTGGCTGCTCTCTGCCCACACAGTGAGAGCAGCGTGCCTTTAGCTGTATTTATTTACCACCCAAACACGTTCTCTGAAGATCATAAGAAGTGCCTGTGAATGTTTTGCTTCCTTCCCATATCCTGCACATCAAATGAGCTCTGCACTCCCACGCAGATCTCTGGCACCCTTGCAGGAGATGGAAGCTGCTACGGAGACATCAACGCTCTGCTGCTGTGTCAGGAATAAGGGAGCCCCAGCCCCAGCAGACACAGCAGGCCCTGGGTGGGAGGAACACAGCCCAGGCTTCTTCACAGGGAAACCAGGGACCTCTTCTTGAAAAAGCAAAACAAATACTCTCCAGCAAAACTGAAGGGAAATATGCTCCTTTCACACGGAGGGTTTTGTATCTGCTGTGATCTCTTCTTGCTCTCCCCCGCCCACGATCCCTCCATTCATCCTCTGCCATTTCCAGCAGTCTTGCTCGGTGGAGCTTTGTCTCTTCCAGCTAAGAGGAGTGGCTGTTTGTCTCAGACCTCTCTGCTCCCAGGAGAGGCATTTACATGGCAGTGTTCTCTCCTCTCTGACTCGGATGTGTTTGGAAACTCAGCACCTCTGCTGCTGTTAGATTTGGAGGCTGACTCATTTCCAGCACGTTTCACCTAGAGACTTTCCATAAAGGAAACCAGCCTTGGAGGGGCAGGCTGCAATCTGCTTCACAGGGCTTTAAATACAACAGCCCAAGGAACAGGCTCCACTTCCTTCCCCTTCCGATGGTGGCCAAGAGACCTGACATCAGCAATGTCCCACTGCAGTTGCTCTTCAACCACTGCCTGACAAAAGCTGGTTTTCTCTTCTCTTTTCCCCTCTATGCATCCCCCAGGAGCAGCATGACAAATACCCTGTGCCCCCACCTAGTGAATGCCCTGTGCCCACCATGGGCAGCCCCAGCCCCTCAGCCCAGGCAGGTGCCCCAAGGTTCTGTCTCATGGGACAGGATCAAACCCTCAGGGGCTGGAGGATGGCCTGTTGTCCCTCCTACAGCCTGTCACCCACCTCAGCACCACCCCCTAAGCCAAGAGCAGACTGATGTGAAACATGCTGGATTTGGGGCCTTTGGGCCCTTCAGTTCAGCTCCCTGGGGCAGTGGCCGCTGTGCGACCTGCAGAGCTGTGTCAGGGGAGGGCAGGGATGTAGCACAGCCCCAGGATCACTCATCTCCAAACAGATGTGCAGGGAGCAGTAGCCCCACACTTCTGCTGCAGGCTGCCCTGCCCAAGGCACAGGCTGGCCATTGTTTTTCACACGAGGCACATCCAGCAATCCTTTTTCCCAACAGTGTGCACCCAGTCCCTTTGCAGAGCAATGTGGGGCGGTTTGTCCATCAGAGTGAAGGCAGTTTTGCGAGCAGCACCCACTGGGTTCCACCGGCAGCACTGGGAAGTTGAGCTGGAGGGGAGGTCAGCATCACACTGCCTCCTCCCTGGCACCTGATAGCATGGAACAGGCCTGGAGCCATGGAAAACCTCCGCATATTATCCACTGAATTGGGAATGTGAAACTCAACCCGCAACTGTTCAACTTCATAAAACAGGCTATGGAAGAGCTGCCTGGAACCCAGCTCCTCTAAGGCTGCTTAAAAACTATCAGACAGGCTAATTCCTAGAGAGGGAGACTATTCTAATTACTGAGAGTCAGCATCAAAAAGTGGAGAACTCACCAATATTAATCTCGTCATCTGTTAGTGTGTCACCGATGAAGTCAAACTGAAAGGACTGCAGAGTCTGGGAGAATTTCTGCACTGCTGAGGAGTACCCTGGAAAAGGAGAGAGCAATCAGCTGTGGGCTGTGCAACAGTTCTACAGAGGCTGCAAGTCTTTGAAATTTAGCTTGGCTGAAACAAAACCACAGTGAGGTGGTTAGGAAAATCCATAGGTGTCAGGAATTTCAGTGCTGCACAAAATTCTGCTGAGTTAATAACCCTCAGAGGCTGCAGAGAGAGGAGCACTTGGTTCAGGGTTTTTTTCTCTCTCTGAAAAAGCATCTGCAGCATTAATGGATGCACTGCACAGTACAACTGTACTGCCACATACAGGAAGGGACACTGACACTCCCTTGCAGGAAAACATGCAGGAGATACCCCGAGGGCTCTGCATCCATCAGCACAGCTCCTTGAAGCACAGGGACTATCAGACAGCCTGGCCACTGTTCATAGGAATTGTTTCATTATAAGGGACAAAAATCTGTAGAGTCAGAATATAAACAGGAGAAAAAAGGCAGGACTCAAAATAACTGTCCCTCTTTGAGGTCATGGACACAGACAGGCCCTGAGGGAAGCACAGTGCCACAGGGAGCTGAGGGCTTGGCTGGGCTCACCCAGGCAGCTGCTGCTCCCACTGCTGAGGAACCCTCTGGGCTGGAGGCAAAGACACTGTGGTCTGATGGTGGCTGTGGTTCAGTCCAAATTATTTTTGGACCTTCCAGAGAAGTTCCAAAGGATCCTTTGTACCTTTGCATCCTGTGTGGCTGCCTCACAGCCCCAGCTGTGGCTCTGTTGCTGGATGGAGGAGCCCTGAAACGGGGCAGCAACACCACACAGAGCCCAACCCAGTCACCCACCCAGGGACAGCACTGGTGACACTTCACCCAATCAACCACATCTTCCTGCACCAAGCTACGTGCTCTTTGGGGGCTTAGTCCTTCTCCAACAGCAAATTCCAGAGATACAAACAGAAGGAGGCTTGCCTGACATCAGGGAATAGCATGTAGGCAACAGAACAAAAGCAAAGGAATAATACTGTATTCTGATTTATAACACTATTTTCCCTAATTTGGGACTCCACTTATAGGCACAGTCCCAGGCTGGACTCCTTTGTGGGGGTGCCCTGAGACAGCACTTTCTGAAATTCAGGAAGCTGCAAGTGGCAAAGATGTAATGGCACAAATATTAATGTGCAACCAGCTCCTACCCCTGCTTTGCTGAACCAAAACAGCAATTGCTGTATAAAAAACTTTGCTGTGCATGGCTGGGATTTTTTTTTTTTAAATTTAACATAGAACTTAGTACCACAGTGGCAATCATGCGGTGTTCTGAAACACTGCTGTGAAGGGGAGAGAAAAACTGGACAACACCAAATGGATGGTGGGGAAAAGAAATCAAGTGGCCCACGTGGGATCCTGGCAGGTCCCCAGACTGGTCTGTTCTCCTGTCCCTATGCCAGGACTATCCCAGGCTGCCCAGCGCTCCCCAGGACCCCCAGACAAGAGGAATGGGGGTACAGGCAGGTCCCCAGCATCGGGACGAGCAGAGGCTCAGAGCACACAGTCCCTGCTTCCCCCTCAAAAGCCTCGTTCAGCAGCTCCCTCTGATGGGTCAAACCTTTGCTCCTGAATGAGCAGATTCAGGCCTGAATGTTGCTATTTAGTCCCAGCTGCCAGCGGCTGGAGCACGTAAATGGGTGAACTCTCACACAGAACGATGTCATTGACTTGATGGAAAACCTCAGCAAATAATTCCCCTCAGTCCGCCAGCACTCACCCAGGCGGGGCCAGAGGCTCATTCAGCCGCTGCTCAGGGGGATCTTTGTTTGTTCCCCTGCAAACCCTGACGCTGCTGCAGCCCCATCCAGCCCCTCTGCTGCCTTTATTAGCAGGTGACCTTCAGTCCTTCCCCTCGAGCATCCCTCCCAGCCTGGTGTGGGTCCCTGAGCCTCACCAAAAGCAGCAGCATCCAAGGCAGCTCAGCACAGCACCCCTGCCCAGCATCCATCTGTCCATCCATCCATCTGTCCCCTCCAGGCGTGCTGGCCAGGAGAAGGTGACGAGGCACTGGGTGGCTCTGGCTTCATGTCCTTGTGAGCTGGGGCCAGGGCAGCACGTGGAGGTCCCATGCACGGCGCATGGTGGGGACAGAGGGTCTCCACATGCCATGTTTCCATATCAGCCTAAAGCTCAGCCCCTGTGGCGATGAGCCATGGCCACAGGAAAGAAGCCTGACCACGGGAAGGGCCAGCAGGAAGAGATTCGCTGTGTGGAACACTGGGGCTCCATCCCGTGCTGGGAGAGATATGTCCATATTCTCCCTCATTTTAACAGACTCTTGGAAATATTCTTCCTCCTGATACAAACACTTGGCTGCCAAAGGCCCCCACTGCACCCCCAAAAGCCTCGAAGGAGGGAGAGGCAGCTGCAGGGCCTGTCCTGCTCCCCCGGCACCGGGACCTGAGGCTGAAGGAATAATGCCATGCTCCAAGCTGGAATATCCCTGTGAGCAGCATGCCAAGGCTCAGCACTGCCAACAGCCCCAAGGACCCTTTCTGCTTTTGGTGCAGCTCAACCTGTTTCCATGGAAACACATCAAAATAGATTCAATCAGGAGTCCTCAAGGCCTCTTCCTTCTTCCAGCCTCAGGATGTGATGCCAATTCTCACCATTTGTGGTCAAAATAATTTACTCTTCCAGTAAAAATGAAGCTCCATACATGCAGAGTCCCCCAGCAGGCTGCATGGCAGGAGGTGGGAGCACCAGCACCAGCCTCAGAAACCACTGGGAGAACTTGGGGCTGTATTTATGTGTAGATAAACACACTGCCAGAGCCAGCAGCTTGGGAAGGATACACCCCACAGCCTGCTCAGCAAGGTTCTAGCAGGATTCTCACTTCAGTCTTTCACAGCAACCACAGGTAACCAAAAACCACAAACAAAAAAGTGCTGCTACCGCTGCAAAAGCCACATGCCTCTGACAAAGCACAAACACAAATGGAGCCCCAAACCAGGCTGTGCTGCTGCTTTTTCCTCCAGTGCCTAGAATTTAAACCAGAAGGAAACCACCACCACAGGACAGAGCCGTGGGGGGCACAGCCTCTCACTCCCAAGGCAAGTGGACGTGGACAGAGGTGCAACACAAGGGTCTGTGATGCTTGAGGTGATTGCAGCCCAGAGGTCACAATCTGTGTGACTGCAATGGTCCTCTGTTCCCAAGAGAGGAAACCATGTCCCTGAGCACACAGAAACAGCAGAGGGTCAGCAGCCCTTTGGCTAATCCTAATCACATGCTGCTCCTTGGGCATCACACTGCAAATCATGGAGGAAAAAACAAAATAAAACCCCTGCTCACCTCATCACCATCACACTCATGGGCCAGCAATGTTCCCAGAGCAAAGGCAGTCCTCAACTCAACCTGATCCCACCGAGGGCATGAAGAGCTGAACAGTGATGGGGCTGCTGCAGCATCCCCTGTTCCCGGAAAGGGATGGGATGTCCCAGCCCATATCAGAAGGTCGGAAGTGACTTAAACTGGTCTCCCAGCTTGGGGAAGAGCAGCCAGCAGAGACTTCCATGGGGGAACAAGCCATTCCTGAGCTCCTGCATCTGCCTGACCCACAGATTGCAGCGCCAGGTGTCCTGCATGGAGCAACTCAGCCACAACTTCAGCAATCCATGAGGATTCCCAGAAGGAGTCGAGAAGGAAAACCTGAACCACGTTTGAGTTGTGACAATGCAAATAACCAGAATATGAGCTCCACCTTTGCATTTTGCTTTCTTCTTTACCAGCCTGAAAACAGGACTGTTTAACCCAGCCACATACTTTTTTCTCTCAAATAAGCAAATAGAAGACACTAGAAGTTAATTCTGCCCTTAAACAAAATGATTTTAAGACAAGGACGAGTTTTCAGATTAGATATGAACTGTGGAAATCCATTTTTGTCAGGGAAATGCTGCAAGACCCTGACACAGAACAGCTGAGGACACACCTACATTTCCTCCCAGTGGTCCCTACAGACCATTTTCTCCTCCCCCGTGGAGTGCTGTGCACAGCACATGCACAACATGGGAAATGCCAGTTTTCCCCAGCATGCAGAGAGAGGGCTGTGATCCCTGAGGGGAAAACAATGTGTTCACTGTTACCAACTCCCACCAAAGCATTCCCCAGCGAGTTGCATCATGAAAGAGATGGAGTTGATCCCTGCTGCCACCCTGTAGATGAGGTTCTGCACTTGGTACCTGACCCACTGATTCCCAGGGATTCTCTGTCCTTTCAGCAGAGCTTTAGGAGCCAACACACAAAGTGTTCGGCCAAGGAGCTGGAACCTGCTCCGAGCTGTTGGATCTACACCGTGGGTACTAACTGCATGAAAACCCCAATCTTTGTCCCACCAAAATACCTCAGCTCTGAAAGGCGTGAGCTACCCTGGCTGAGCCTAGATGTGCCATCACGGTCAGGAGTAACAAGCCCTGACTCACAGAACACTCCCAAACACTCTACAGCTGCTCAAACACAAAAACATGTTGATTTTCTCAAACTAAGTAAAAAATAACCTTCCGCTTGGCCTTCTGGATAGTCCCAAATGCACACCAGCATCCTACAAGGAATCTAGCCCTCCTGTTGCTGCACATAGGAGAGATGCTCACCACAAGGGAGTTACAGAGCGGCCCAGGACAGGCAGTGCCTGGCAATGACCCAGGGCAAGTCGTCCGCAAGTGCCCCCGAAGGCTCTGTGGGGACTCAGAAATCCTGACACATTGGACAAAGGCCATTTTTCCCACACTGACACAGGTTTTCCACTTGCCAGGAGTAAGTGGCTAGCACAAACTGCTAAAAATAGCTTGCTATATTTAGCTGTGCTTTACAAATCTCTCACAAAGGAATCTACTGAATGTCTCTCACTCTGTCACACATTTACCTCTCCTAATCAGGGCTTCATTGACCGACTCATTCATATGCTGCCTCTTCCCCATCTTCTCCAGGGGGAAGAGCAAGGCTGTGCTCCCTGTACATTTTTCAGTACCTCTCCCTGCACAGTGACCCTGCTCTCCGGACCACCAGCTCTGCTCACACAACACTCCCTTCACCCAATTTCTGTCTCCTATCCTAAACTTCATCTTTTACTCTCATAAATACTCCTCCTTGCCCAGGAAGCCTTGTGGGAAATACCCAAACTTGCTCAACAGGCTTATTTTCTTACTTACTCTTTAATTAAAAACTCAAGGACCAGCACAGCAATGGTTCACACTTATCATATACTCCTCATGCCTGTCTTATCTCTCTCATTACCTGATGGAAACTGGCTGTGCTGAACCTGCCATGCTCCACAAGAGCTGGGAAGGGTTAGGAAGCTGCACTGAATCTCAAGGCAGTTAAACACACAGAGGGGCTTTCCCGGCTGCCTGGAGCAGGAGACCACAGGTGTCCTTATCAACAGCTTGGAAGTTTGGCAACATATCAGCCCAAAAACCTAAGCAAAATACAAAGCAACCAAATGAGGCTGGAAGGACAAGTTTTGGGGTATTTTGGTCTGTTTTGGAGAAAACTGGAGTGAGTGATGTGGGATACAGGTTCTGGGGACAAGGATGCACTCTTCCCCTCCACTGGATTAAGTGATCACTAATTATCCAGTGTCTTCTTCCCAAGACCTCCATAGTGACAGATCCATTGACCAGGAAGAGAATCACACGGGAGAAGTAATTTTTAAAGCAAAGACATGGAAGACACCATTCTAACAGTGACACTCACTGGCTTGTACTGGAGAGTGGGAGCTGGGTATCACTATGGGACTGGAAGCCAAGGCAGCCAGCTGGAAGCAGGGTGGGATTGGCAGGTGGCTCTGGCTGCTACACCTATTTATATACCTATGTACATCACAGTCCCACACAGGCCAGTCACCACCTTCCCCAGACTGGGGACAGGGCCTAGGGCTGAGGAATAAAGGACAGACTCTTAAAAAAATAAAAATACACAGAGCTGAGCCATGGAAAGCAAATGGACTTTCCCCTCCCTCGGATGGAGGGAGCTGTCAGGGAGGGGCAGCAGTCCCCCTCTCGGGGACATCGGGAGACCCTCCTGCCAAGTGGGTGTCAGAAAGGACAGGGCTGAGCTGCTCAGATCCCTGCAGTGCTCCAGGCCACCCGGAGCTCCCAGAGCAGCTGAGCACGCTCTTGGCGCAGTGCTCTGGCGTGAGCCACAGGAGAGGGTGTGCTCCAAGAGCCGCGGCTCCCCGCCGGACAGGCAGGACGGACACAGGGAAAACAACCACGAGAACAACAGACTCTTATCCGGGGCAGAGCACGAGCAACCCCCACAGAGGCATCTCATGATCTGCAGAGCCCTCACACGCGTCTCCCTGCTGCCCCTGTTCCCAGGCAGGGGCCTGCTCTGGTGGGCAAGGGAGTTGGGCTCGCTCGGAGCATGGATGATTTCAGAGTTTCCCTCGATAAGGGCGCAGCAGGGCCGGGCAGGGGCCCAGCTGAGTCACACTCCGCGCCAGGGAGGGATCACCAGCGTCTTGCAAGGGATCTGGAGTGGTTCAGCACGAGGAGGGATGCGCATCCCTCCTGTCCCAGCCTGGGAGATGATGCCAGTGTGGACATGGCCTGTCCTGCACCAGCTGGCACCTTTCAGGAGACCCCCAGGCACTGTCAGCCTGACGGCACTGGGACAGCCTGAGCTCTCTGCCAAGAGCTACTCCACCTCTGGGCACCTCTGCATCCCACAAGTCACTGGCTTGTACTCTCTGTGCCTCCAACACTGAGGGTCCCCCAATGCTCTGCAAGTCCCCAGTTCAATCTGTGATGGCACAGGAACAGGTCGCATCCCTTGCTTTCCATTTTCACAGCCACAAGGTTTAGTAAGATTAATAAATACTTGTTTTAAAAATATGCAGGCTCAGCTCTTCAGAATCAGGCTTGGCTGGGGGACAGGACAAAAAGGAGAGCTCTCAGACTGAGAGCACAACTGAATTCTGGGCTGTACCTATATTTATAAACACTATCTCAGGCTATTCTGCTGCTCTTATCATTACTTGAACAACTCGTGACTGCACATTCACCTGCAGAGAGAATTCAGTGACAAGAAAGGACACCGGGGCTGTGTTTGAATCTGCCTGAGGAGGGAATAGTCAGCACGGCCTGGGATTGCCGTTCCCCACGGAGCAGCTCGGCCAGCAGCTGTGAGAAGGCTGCAAGGCAGAGCACAGGCCAGTGTGGAAACTCCACCAGCACCACAAAAAATCGACACGTTTCCAAGAGCTTTTACATTCACACGTATCAGAACAGAAGGTCTGTATGTTTGAAAGACTTGCTTAATGCTGAGTAAGAAAAAAACAACTGCTGCCTGCTGAACTTCTCCAGCAATTGCAAAGCAGCTGCATTTTGGTGTTCAGCACCTGTAAATGGTTGTTTGCCGGAGTTTGGCCTTTTGTTCTGTGAACCCACAGTTCTCCAGACCTTTTTACTCCTGCCAGGACCGTGCCAAGGAAGGTGTCTGGCCACACACCGTGGCACAGTGGAGCAGGGCTACTGCTGCCACTCCACAGAGCCAGGCTGGCTCCCAGGACAGAAGCCACCCATGAAAAGCCTGGGGGTGACCGATGGACACCACATCTGTGGTGATCAGTGTGCTACCAACAGCATTAGGAAATAAAATATTCCAACAATTTCTCAAGAAAAAAGTCAGAAAAGCTGAGTCTTCACACGGTGACTCAAGAGGAAACTCTTAAGTCAGCAGCAGTGTTGTTGTGAGCTATGGGCTGTCACACACACAGAGAACATGGATAACACCCACATCCTCCCAGGGAAGGAGCCAGGAAAGGCAGCAGAAGATGGATGAAAAGCTCCCTGCATGCCTCATGTGCAGCACAAGAAAAAAAGTCCTTCATCACATGAAAACAACTTTTCCTCTTTCCCTGGCCATACGCAAGCAAGTTCTTGGGAAGCATATTCACCAAAAAAGCCATCACAAAATACTGCACTTTGGTTTGTTTTAAGCTGGATCAGGGCTGGTCCTGAGCCCACTCACCAGCCCCCAGGCTGGCAGGGACAGGGCTGGTGTGGTGCAGCCACAGCCATGGCTGGTGAGGGGCTGTTCAGCCCATAATCCTGCCCTGGGCTTCCTACAGCAAACCAAGCCCTGGGCACCCCTCGACATGGGCAGAACAGCTGTAAGCAGCAGAGCAGGGAGGGGACAGAGGCCAGCACAGCACAGCTCACAGCCCAACTGCCCCGTGCTGGCAATGCAAACCCGACAGTGACAACGTGCAGGGCAAGAGAGCTGCTCCAGTGGGAGCAAAACCCAACAAACACATCCCTGAGCCCCAAAACAAGGAGGGAAATCTGCCTCGCAGCTGGGTCCACCAGATCCTGTGCCTGCGCCTTGTCTCTCTTGCCTGCACTGAAGATTTGGCTCTGACAGCTGGAGGAGGCTTGGCTTTTGGGAGGGGTTTTGTTCTTTTTTCTGCTATTGTGTTTTATTCTCTGGTTAAAGCATGTCTGGTTTAGATTTGCACTAACTGGGGCCCCAGATCTTGCACTCAGAGCCTGCAGCCCAGGAGCACGAAGCAGCTTCATCAGCTGCAGAGCCCCTTCTGTGCCCACTTGTGCTGAGGACACCTCCAGGGCACAGGTGCTCCCAGGGAGAGATGAAGCCCCACTGTGATGATGTACAAACACAGAGACCTTTCTTTACAAGATGAGCATCACTTAGGAGCTGCTGCAGGAGACTGGGATTTGAACTCCCACTCCCCTCAAAGGACACCAAGCCCACTGAGGGATGAAGGTGATGTGGTTTTTCCCAGTGGAAGGAATCACACACAGAGTTGATCCACCCACAGCCTCCCAAGGGCTCTGTGTGAGGAGCTCCCAGATGCTCCTACTATTTCCCTGTGCCATGGAATGGTGTGAGCCACAGCCTGAGCACTGCAGCACAGAGACACTCAGTAGCACACAGGCCCCCAAACCCTCATGAAGACATTTTGCTCTCTTGCTGCATCTTCCCTTTTGCAGAGGATCTTGCTAAATTGGCACATCCTCAATGTCCTTAACTTAGGGAGTGCAACTGGTTTAGGTGCACACAAAATCACCCTACAGCCGTTGATTGTTTTTAGGCTGGATACGGGTCTGATGTCTCTTCAGACAACTAGAGCAGAGGAATCAGGAGACACTTTTCAAGGTGACTTTTTCAAGGTGACCATCTCCAAATGAAGGGATGGCAGGGTGGCCAAGCTAATGAGATCTCCAAGACCTTGTTCAGTGTGCCCACTCAGCAGAGCTCATGTTTGCCTGGAGAGCTGCAGCCTCTCCTGGGGGGGACAGACTTCTCCCTCTTCCCCCTTTTCCAGAGGAGCTTTAGGGTTGTTCAGACACAGAACCCAGGATCTGGCTGTAACATACTGCAGGAACAGATTCCAGACGTTGTCCCTACAGCCTTGCCATGAACTAGAACATGGGCTTCTGGAGAGCCAGGCAGACAGGCTGCTCTGGGTAGCTTCGATCCCATTAAAATAACCTGTTCTGATGCCATGCTGCTTCCCACGCTCCACAGCATTAAACCCTCAGGCACCACATCCACTGACAGCACAGAAACCTGTCCCCCCATGCTGGGGGACACTGAGTTCCCTGCAGGGACAAGCCAGTTCCCACACAGCACGGTGGGGACTCGCAGGAACGATGTCGATGGTGGGACCTTCCCTGGGTTTCCGATACAATTCCATTCTTGGGGAAAACCCCACCCAGTCTCTGCACACACCTTTATCATGTTATCCTTCAGGATAAAGCACTTGCATTGCCTGGGGATGCTGGGCACTGACAGGCATATCCCAGGCACTCTGCAGAGCTTCATACAGGGTAGAAATCAAGTGCAAAACCACACACACAACATTTGCATGGGAACTCAGAGCTCCTCCAGCTTCAAAGGACAATTTTCACCATCATAGTACTCAGATATTAATGAGAAAAGCCTCAACCTGACATTTCTGCAATTCCATTTGATATTTAGTTGGGAAAGAACATCAAAGAACAGGGGAAATAGATGGGTTTGCATTACCACATGCACAACAGAATTCAGTGAGCAGCAGAGATTTAAAAAAACCCACAGAAAGAAACTGCTGTAAAGCAGCCATTCTTACAGTCACAGCTTCTGGCATCCCTCATGGCCTTGAGCGTGTGGCCTGAGTGAGACTTCTCTGTCATAGCAGTGCTGGCCATGGTGGCCCAGGGCTGTGAGCTCTGGGCATGAACAAGCTGTTGCTGGGACCAAATCCCTGGTGCCCACACCAGGCCCTGGCCCTGGCCAGCCTGCAGGGATGGACACCTCCCAGTCCTTCCGCCTCCCTGGCCAGGGCCAGGCCACGGTGGCATCAGCACTCCAGTGCAACATATGGGACTGCCAGCAACTCTCTGTATTCCTGGCACAAAAAAGAAGGGATGTAGCCAACTTTACAACCAAAATAACTCACATTTCTAACTCAAAGTAACTTAATTTCCATTACTGGCTTTCACGCCCAAGATTGTTACAAATGAACAATATTATTCTCTACTTTAGTCAGTTTAATTTCTCACTTGGCACAGATTTCTACTTTGTCCCATTATGGTATCCCACGTATAGCTGAGATTATACTAAACTGTTGGGGGTGTCAGTCAGCAAGAGAAAATACCTCACTCAAAGGCAACACTGGTGGGGCTGTAACTGTAGGACCCTCACCAGGACGTGGGGGGCTGCAGACCCCTGGGAGGGCTTCACCCCCTGGATTTTATTTGTTCCACCCATCAGTCGGGTGGGGGATGGAACTAGTTTCTCTTAATCCCTGAAAGGCTAAAGGAGTTACAGGCCCCAAAGTACCACCCTCATTCAGTAACAGCCCCTGTCCCAGACACAGCCCCCCAGCACCACCAGCACTGCAGAGGGGACAGAGGCACACCCAGCTCTGCCCCACACGGACCCAACAGGAAGAGCTTCCCAGACTCCTGCAGAGCAGCGGGCTTGCAAGCTGATGAATTTCTGCACCAGGCCCAGATCCCCCCACTGAGCATCCTGCTGCTCCTGTCTCCCCACCAGGGGCCTCAGAGGAGGCAGTTTTGGCTCGATGGCTGGCAGGAGCAATGCTCCCAAGCTGTGCCAGTGGATGGGACTCCCTGGCAGGGACAAGCCCTGGAGATCTCCATGTGATGGCAGATCCCACTGTAAGGGGCGACTCACCTCTCCTGCCTCAGACAGTGGGTGGGCACCCACAAGGAGGGACCCCCTGAGCCTTTATTTCTCTCCTGGAGAAAGCACCAGGTGCCTGCACCGCATGCGTGGGAATCACTTGGGGAAGGGGATTAAACAACACGTCATCCAGATCTACAGGAACTCTACTGTGAGAAAGGGGCTGGGTCACTGCAAGCCTCAAGACCGCTGGGCATGAACACTGGGAGACAGGCATGGAGTACAGATGTGGCTGTCCCAAACTGCTGCAGTGACTCCCTGCCCAGCACTGCAAAACTGGGGAATGGAAGCACATGCATTTGGGAAACAAGCAATGCATTAAACAACACAGCACCCACAAGCCAGACATACACCCTGGATGCTTTCAATACTCTGTGTTTATAATTCTGTGCTACTTGAAAGACCTGTTTAAAACTTTTCCATTTGAGCACACATACTACTTAGCTACAGATGGGATTATGGTGAATTAATCTACCAGTAAAAGGGCTACACAAGAGTCAGAAGACACCCAAAAATCTCAAACAGAAGTCACTGAAATGTCACTGACTAGATGCCACTGCTGACAATGATGTCCAGTGGGTTTGTTCTTTGCTACCCTCCAGAGACTCTGCAGAACAGCCCCCATATTTTGGTACCCAGCAGGTTGGCTGAGACAGCCTGACCTGGCTGGACACTGCCAGCAAGAGCCCTGCCAGCAGCCCAGGGAAGAACAACAGACATCGAGCTCCTCACATCATGGATGGCTCAGACACTCTGGCTCACCCAGGGGAACTCCAGGTCCTGACAAACTCCATGGAGAGCCATGCTCACTTTGTCCCTGTTACTTGTCAGATGGAAAACAAAAGGTAGGTTTCAGCAGCCCCAGCCTCAGTCTTGGTAGTTCTCTGTGCTCTCTGGACGTGCTCAGCTTCCTTCTACTTCTCCCCTTCCTCCTTGCCCAGTCTCCCTGGGCTGGGTCTGCTGAGCCAGCGAAATCCCTGCACATCCTTGCACACTACAAAGACTAAAATAGGAAATGGTTTTGAGCAAAGTGATGAAGAAAAAGAGCATTTCCTTTAACAAGCAGCTTTGGTAAAATCTGTCTGGTTTCCATTTTGTTGGTTTTTTTTTGTCCTGAACTGAGCAGAGACCTGGAGTTTTGTAGCCCATGCTGGGTCTCACAGCCCTGTGACGTTGGCAGTTTCAGTCACACCAGCTTTTGTCTCTGC
The DNA here is from genome assembly GCA_013400415.1 of Scytalopus superciliaris. Lineage (NCBI taxonomy): Eukaryota > Metazoa > Chordata > Aves > Passeriformes > Rhinocryptidae > Scytalopus > Scytalopus superciliaris. The sequence continues at coordinate 63,208 of VXBX01006430.1, read as the reverse complement.
TGCTTCCAGATGGGCAAACATGGGCTATTCCAGCCATGGCCTTGATAACAAGGAAGCTCTGAATTATTCTGAACAAAAGGGCAGCAGCTAAACCTATTAACACCAACTGAAAGCAACCAGCTGGCACGAAAACTATGTGTGACCAACACGGATTATGTCTGCCTTCACTGTCCCCACGGCTGCTCTGCTGGCCTGGGCTGGATTCTCCTGCGTTTATAGCAGCAGAGAATCATGGAATCATTTGGATTGGAAAAGACCTTTAAGATGATCGAGTCCAAGAAGACATGGGTGATGACACAGGGAAGGTGTATAAGAAGATGTAGCTACAGCTCCGGGAAGGGAAAACGATTCAAAGCAGTCGGACAGGTCAGAAACACGTCAAACACGTGGGATGGGGTGGTTTCACATGACACAACCTGGCCCAGGTGATCTGGTGATCTGTCAGCACTTCTGAACCGGCAACTCCCTCAAAGCCAACACTGAAATTGACATTTCATTGGGGGGAAAATCCTCATGGCGATTCAAACAATGACAAGACAGCACCAACAAAAGGACTGCAGAAGGGATCCGGAGGGCCCCCCTCGCCCTCCCGGCGCCCCCCAGGGAAGCAGGGGGTGACACCATGACCCACCATGACCCACCACACTCCAACCATCCCTTGGGGGGCACAATAACGGGAGCATCTCCCGCAAACAGCGGTTATTGTCCTATAAACGGGGAGGGGCTTGGGCAGCGCCGGGGCCAGCCCCGCAGGGACGGGCGGCGGGTCCGACCTGTCCCTCCCTGGGGACAGCGCCGGGGGGCGGCGCGGTGGGGACAGGGACGGGGAGGGGGACAGGGGCAGGGGCAGGGAGGG
>VXBX01006430.1:35821-61313 GCA_013400415.1 Scytalopus superciliaris | reverse complement strand
CCGGGCTGCGGGGAGGCAGCCCCGTGAGTCCCCTGCCCAGCCCCAGTGTGTGCCCGGGCCGCGGTGTCTGTGCCGGTGTCTGTCTGTGTGTCTGTCTGTGTGTCTGTCTGTGTGTCTGTGTCAGTGCCGGTGTCTGTCTCGCTGTCTGTGTGTCCGTGTCCGTGTCCCTGCAGCTCCCCGCGGTTTGTCCCTCACGGTTCTCGCCCCCTCCCACCGCAGGCGGCTCCCGTGCCTTCCCCTCGCTTAAAGCACAAACAGCTCTTTGCTTCCTTCAGCTGTCGCTGCCGAAAGGGAGCAGAGAGCGGGCTGTGGGATGACTGGGGGGATGCTCCCACACAGCTATAAGTACATTTCAGCTCGCCTCCTTAGGCCCTGAGCTGTTCACATCAGGGCCCTGCTGGGTAACCTGTTGTTAGCTGAGCACCGGTGCCCATCCCGAGCCCACGTGAGCTGGTTTGTGTTCCTCCCTAAAGGCTGAAATCCATTCAGTTCCCAGGTCTGGCGGATGTGTCTATATCCCAGGATATCCCGGTGGAAGGGGAGATCACTGTCCCTGTGGGATCTCACTCCCCTGATGAGGATTACTCCACGCTGGATGAGCCTGTCAGGGACACGATTGTGAGTCTGAGCCTCTGGCTGGGGGTAGAACTTGGGTTTTCCGGAGTCTTTGGCAGTTGTTGTGCAAACCCTGTGTTTTTGCACAGCTCTGCTTGACCTCTACTTCAGTGTAAGTCTGGGGATTGTTTTACAACTCACTGTGTAAGGCAAAATCCTGTGGGTCAAAAAGTGCCTGAATTGCAGCCCCCGAGTTTCTCTGTGATCCTGAAATCATTGCAAGGGCAGAGACCTCAGAGGGAGCTTGGGGGAAACTCACCTGAATTATGGGATTTTTCATGTATTTCCTTTTCCTAGAGAAGCAAACACTGTTCTTATTCTGGTGTTATTAAAGGATATAATATTGTGGTTGTTAAGGAAAAGAACATGATTTTGTAGTTGTTAAGGAATGCAGGAAAAGTAGGCAATGTCTGTTGCAGAGGATGCTACAGAACGTTTTGGTTTGGATCCTCTCCTGATTTACCATCCATTACTCCTTTACTTCTGTCTTTGTGCTTCAGCTAGGAACTGTAATGTTTGTGAAGAGAGAAATCCAAGTGCTTTGTATTTGTTTCAGATGCGGGATCTGAAGGCTGTTGGGAAGAAATTTGTCCATGTGATGTACCCCCGGAAGAGCAGCGCGCTCCTCAGGGACTGTATGTGCTGGGGGAGGGACACAGGGAGTGGGGACGGATCAGGAGTGGTAGGGGACACCCTGTCCTGACCAGCACCTGTGACCGGGGCTCTGGGGCAGGGGGACGTGGGCTAGGATGGGTGGGACTGGGAGCTGCAGCAGCTGCTGGGTTGGGAATGAATTTTATTGCAGAATATGGTGTAAGGTGCTGAATAAGGAAATTATAAGGCAGTGGGATGTAGTAAATGGCACACCGAGAGTTGGGAGAGGGGCTCTGTCACTCCCAAGAAAATGGAACTGAGATGGTTCTGTGACATTTGTGATATATTTTCCCTCTCCTTGCAGGGGATCTGTGGGGCCCGTTGGTGCTGTGTGTCTCCCTGGCTCTGTGAGTATTCAGGGGGATCTGGGCTTTTGTACTTCTGTATGATGTTAAAAATGAATTAAAGTGTTGAGATCAAGTTCATCTGATCCCCCTCTGTCTTGTACAAGCACTGCCTGGTTGGATTCTCTTATAAAATATGTTTGTGATACTTCAAGCACGTTAGTACCTCCCGTCCTTTAACTCAGGGTTTAAGGGTGAGCACTTGCTGGTCCCCTCTCCTACTAATGGTTTTCCTGAAGGGGTCCTGGCCACATTTGGTGACTTTGCCCCTACCTGCAGCCAGGACCTTGGCATGGGAGCTGCAGGGCTGCATGTCCTGGAGAACAGTGGGAGAAGGGAGGCTGGTGCAGGGATGATGGGTGGAAGGTGATGGTGGCTCCCAGGATTTTGGGGGATCACATCTGTTTGCTGGGAGAGAAATGTTGCTGAGGTCTATGAGTAACTGAGGCACACCTGTGTACTCAGAGTACAGAAATCAGTTACTAATGTGGTGGGAAAGCTTTAGCAGAAGGAGAGGGTGTAATTAAAATATTCCAGTCCATGCCTGCTCACCTTCCCAGGCTCTGTGGTGCCTGCATCCTGTAGTTTGCTCTAAGGTTGGTGTGTTCAGTCACTCACTGCTCTGCTCCTATGAAAGGTACCAAATCTTTGGTACTTTAATTTTCATCTCTTAGCCTGTTGTCCATGGCTTTATTCCTTTCTGAATGCTTCCACAGTCCTCAAAACAGGGAAACAAATGGGCTGAAATAACCCTCTGCTGAGGCACAACTATTTTCCTTCCCTGTGCAAAACTGAGGATACTACTGAAAATAAGGAAAGAGATGAGAATTTATTGATCTGCAGCATAACTGGGGTTAAGGGCTTGGGGATCCTGTTCTGCCATCTATCCCAGTCTAAGAAAACTCCATCAATGCCAATGCCTCTGTCTGTCCCCCGCAGTAGGATGTTTCTGACTGCCCCCCACAGCAGCTGTCTCTCTCTCTGCTCCCCTCCAGGATGCTGCAGGGTGGCTCTGCAGACAGCAAGGATGACGGAGGGCCCCAGTTTGCCGAGGTCTTTGTCATCATCTGGTTTGGTGCCGTTGTCATCACACTCAACTCGAAGCTGCTCGGAGGGACCATGTGAGTGGGTTTGTTTCCTGGCAGTTCACACCCTCCCGTGTGTGGAGTTGTGCAGTGCTTGGTTTGATTGCTGTTTTCCTGTTCCCATCTCCCTGTGCAGCTCCTTCTTCCAGAGCCTGTGTGTGCTGGGGTACTGCGTGCTGCCGCTCACCGTGGCCATGCTGGTGTGCAGGCTGGTGCTGCTGGCAGGGGCTGGCACCATCAGCTTCATCATCCGCCTCATCGTGGTCATGGCCATGTTTGGGTGGTCCACGCTGGGTGAGTACCCTGGGTTTGCACTGTGTGCTGTGCTCAGGGAGGTCTCTGTGCATGCCCTTGGGCAGAGCCAATGCATGGTGTAGTCTAAGGCGCTTCCTGGGCAGCTGCACTACTGTGGGAAGAATCTCAGAGTCACTGAGGTCAGAAAAGACCTCCCAGCCCATTGAGTCCAACTTGTGCCCAATCCCCACCTTGTCATGCAGCCCAGAGCACTGAATGCCTTGTCCATTCGTTCCTTGGACACCTTCAGGGATGGGGACTCCACCACCTCTCTGCACAGCCCCTTCCAGTGCCTGACAGCCATTTCCAGGGAGAAATTCCTCCTCGTGTCCAACCTGAACCTCTCCTGCCACAGGTTGAGGCCATTTCCTCTCATCCTGTCCCTTGTTCCCTAGGAGCAGAGCCCAGCTTCCCCCTGGCTCCACCCTTCTGTCAGGGAGTTGCAGAGAGTGAGGAGGCCCCCTGAACCTCTTTTTCTCCAGTCTGAGCCCTTCCAGCTCCCTCAGCTGCTCCTCACAGGACTTGCCCTCTAGACCCCAATTTTCCAATCCTCCTGCTGTCGCAGGTTCAGCCTCTGCTCCAGATGATTTCCATGGTCATATGCAAATACCTTGGGCAGCAGGATGATAATTGAGTATTAAACTACACGTGAGATTGCTGGGTGTTTTGTTCTGTGATTATGTTACAAATACTATTATAAAATGCCGATTTTATACAGATGCACTATTTCTTCTGTTCTTAATCTGTAAGTCTGACTCTCATTACAGAATGTTAATCAACTTGGGGCAACCTGGTCTAGTGGAAGGAGTCCCTGCCTGTGGTAGGGAGTGGAACTGGAGGGGCCTTAAAGTCCCTTCCAAGTGACTCCATGATTTATCTTTCTCTATGATAAAGGAAGTTGTACTTAGCAATTACAGCCCATTGATTTGGGCAGTGGGTTGCTCTGGTTTCTCTTTCAGCAGAGTTGTAATGCAGATGCTCAGTTTGCTGCCATGCAGAGGGTGGCTCAGGTGAGCCTTGTGCTGCTCCATCACGTGTGTGTGTGTGTGTCTCCACAGCCTCCACGGCATTCCTGGCAGACAGCCAGCCCCCCAACCGCAAGGCGCTCGTGGTGTACCCCATCTTCCTCTTCTACTTCGTCATCAGCTGGATGATCCTCACCTTCACCCCTCAGTGAGCCCCTGCCCCGGGGACTGGGACACGGACTGGAGTTTTTCATGGACGCTGCAGTGAATCCTTGGCTTTATCTCTTTCTAATTTATATATAGGGATACTGTAAAAAGGCAGGCTGTGGGATAAAGCCAGAGAGCTGCAAAAAGTGCTCGTTTGTGTGTCCCTCTTTGTGCAAGTTAACGAGGCCCAGCTACTGAGGGGTTTATTTAGCCCTGCTCTGTACTGGTGTTAAATAAACAGGGCCCACTGGGACAGGGATTGTTCCACCTGAGGACAGAGCAGGAAATGCTGGAATTCCAAGCCGGTGGGAGATGAAGTTGCAGGATCACACTACTTAGCAGAGTTTGTGCCTGTGCTTGGACTCTCACTGAAGATGAAAATGCCTTATCAAACCATAGAACTTTACTGCTGTCATGCGTGGAGAGGGAAGAGACGTGTCTGACTCCTTTCATTCCCTTATGGAGTGGTGGGATCTGCACCTGGGGCATTGTGGGACCGGGGGCTTTCCTGGAAAAGTTGGGTCCCTTTGTAGCCAATTGGAGCTGGTGGCAGGGAGTTGCCTTTGCCCATATCCATGTGCTGTGTGTGCTCATCCCTTCATGTGGCAGGGAAGAGGGTTCCAGCCTGATGCCTTCAGCACTGTGTGACTGGCCCTATGTCTGTGAGGGCAGTGTGGGCTCACTGCAAAGGTACAGCCCTAAGACCACAGGGGACAGCTTGGAGTCCTGTGCAAACACTCAGAACCGGTTTGGAATTGGTTTATAACAGAGACTGGGGCTCTCACTCTGCATTTGGGAAGGGAAAATTCCCTGGAGAGCATGAAGAGTGTGTGTATATGATAAAAACAAGGGATTCTACGCAGTAAGTTGAGATTTTGCTGCACAAGCTGTTTGGTACTGACAAACCACACCAGGGCTTGGACCCCAAAATTTTAAACCAGGTTGAAGGAAGGAAAGTAAATGGTGCTGAAGGTGGAGGCTCCTCTGGAACAAGACATGAACTCTGGTGTTCCTTTGGTTGTTACAGGGACGGCAACAGAAATGTGTGCAAATGTGCATTTTGTTTTCTTGTACTTGCCCTGAGATGTCAGACACTGTTCTTTGGGTTGTTTTGTGGGGCTTTTGTTTCGCTTAACACTTTTTTAAGAGGGAGGGGGTTTCTTTCTCCAGTCCCTCCAGGTGCATTTCGTACCTGGAGAACTACCCAAGGGCAAGAGACAGGCATATTTTGGCATAGGGATTGAGAGCTGGGATCTGCTTTTGGAAACTACAGAAATGATGCTATTGTCCATTGTTCTCAGTCAGCAATCCAAGGGGAGAGTTTTGAAACATCTGGAGTGAAAAAGCTGCTGTAAAATGTCCATTTTCTTACTGTTGTGCAGATAGACTGAACCTGAGTCTGTGAGTCCTGCTGAAGTGTGTGTTCCTAATTTATCATTCTATGTACAAGAGCAGTCTGTGCTGTGAGCAGTGGCAGTGTCTGGGAACTGAGACAGAAATTGCTAAATTGCAGATTGAAAGTGGATTTTTGCATTTGTGGATAACAAGCTGCTGTGTGTGACAGGGCCTGGCTGTGGCACCAAGGGCTGGAGGGGAGCTGTAGGGGTTCATGGAAATGGGGAATTTTTGAGCTTTCATTAAATTATTACTGGTATGGAATTTGGTTTTTCTTCCAAGTGTGCAATTTTTTGTTCATTTGAAAATTAGTTCAGCTTTATGAAGCTGACAAGAAGCACTCAAGGGAAGTGGATAGCAAAGCTGTTGATGGCTACAGTGGGATTCCTTGAGCCACATTGTTCTTTCTTACAAGAATGTAACCACACTTGCAGAGAAATCCTTGAGTTCTGTCTCTGTAGTGTCCTGTGACTTGAGCTGCTGTTGTAGCTGAAGGGTAATTGGAGTAACATTTGACTGATCCAGTAATATTTTGAAAGGAAGGAAAATGATTTTTAAGAAGAGTTAAAATCCCATCTTTTTCCGTGTTTGTGCTTGGGTCTGAGTCTCATGGTGGTTTGTTCTGTATCAGCACTCTTGGCTTATACAAGAGAATAAAATTGTTCTTATATTAATATGATGTACTTTACAGCTGGTCACTGAGTTTTTCAGTCAAGAAATATTTTTAATCTCTAAGAACAGGCAGAAGTAAGGTGGATATAGGGGAAAGAGTGATTTTGGTTTGGTTTTTGGCTTGTGGCAATCCTTTAGCAGAGCAGCCATTGCCTCCTAAAGCTGTGACATCTCTAGGAGGGTTTGTGTCACTGAAGGTGTGACCTGTCCTTGGGCTTGAGCTGGCAGCAGTTGGGAAGAAAACCAAACTGGGTTTTCATGGCTCCAGTTGATACTATAATTGGTTCCAGCTGGTTCTGGAAGAGCCCAAGGAGGAGCAGCTCACCCTTTCCACTCAGAGCTCATGATTATTGGAGCCCTTTTTGTGAGTAGAATGTAATGGCACAGAGAGTCTGAGGGGCACCAGGAATGATTGGAGAGGAACTGTCTTATGTGACTTCAGAAAATCAAGAAGCCCAAACTGGGATTTGTTCCTCAGCCACCCCTGGATGTCCTGCAGAGCCCCCACTGTGACAGAACCACCTTGTCCCTTGGTGGGTGGGTGATCCCAAAGCAGATGGAACGCGGCCACATTGAACACAACTAAAACATTTCAGCCCAGGCAACGAAATGCCTGGGTATTTGCAGATGCCTGGAATTAATGCTGGTAGTCCCTTAAAGTACTGGTGTTACCTCAAGAGTGCTGAGTGCCCCCTGAATGTCCCTCATGCTGCCCAGCCAGGTTCACAGCTGTCCCTCCCCACCCCTACAACAGAGGTTTAGCTTGTGCTGGAAATGTCTGTGGTAACAACGGCCGTGCTTTCCAGGGGGAATGGAAAGCAAGGAGAAGCAGCTGTGCTGCCTTTAACAAAGGGTTTGAACTGTTCTGCAGAGAAGCAGCTGATACTCTGATGCACAAACCAGGCTTGCTTTCCTACTAGGATTTTTTTAATACTGTTTATCATCAGAAGTTGTTGTATGTATGTTTAATTTTGATCTATTTAATATCAATAAAAAAATAATTTGGTTTAACTTTAAAATTTGAAAATTCAAACAGGCTGAGAGTCGCATGGGGAATATGATGTGTGGATGGAAGCACTGTGCTCTCTGTGCCTGTGGCACCTGTGCAAACCCCATCCCTGAGTGGCTAATGAATGACAGGTCATTAACCCCATCCCTGACCTGGATAATTAACCAGTGGCAATTACACCCATCCCTGCCCTGCCCTGGGATTTGAGACAATGGCCAGGAGCGTGTCCGTGCTCTGCACTGTGACAGTGGGGACACCAAAGCCACAGTCGTGGCTGGTGAGCCTTGGCCCGGACCCAGTGGCATCCAGGACACACGGTGGCACCCGGGACACGCTGTCCCAGCGCCGGGCATGGGCTCTGGGCCGGGGAAACCACGGCCCGGCGGTCACAAGAGGGCGGCAGCACCGTGGCTCGTTTTCTCCCCTCCTTGGTTTGCTGCTCCACCGGAGCATCTCCCGGGGACACAGACGGGTTTGCGGGTCCCGCAGCCAGGATGGGGCTGGGGGCAGCCACAGGGTGAGCTGCCAGCCTCGGCCACCACCAGCTGCAGTGCCTGACCTGCCCCTGCTGCAGAATTACCAACTTGGAGCAAGAAGATACTTTTATTCAACGAGAGGCACTTTATTTAAAAAAGACAATTTACTGGGCTGGAAATGCAACTCTCCCACTTAAAAGAGCCGTTCCCGGATGCAGCTTCGTGATTTGTAGTTACACTTTCTTTGGATAAAGCTCGGATTTAGCATTTCCTCCCCCACCCAAACTAATCTGTGTGCTGGATTGTAATTTAGGGCAAATGAACGGGGCAGGTGACAGTAGAAGGAAGGAATAAAATCAGGGAGTAACTTATCCAATGAAGCTGTTGACCTTGGCACAGTGAACCCTTGACTCCCAACCTTTGGCTTTCCTGGCAGGATTGGTGGCACGGCTGCAGGTGCTGGAAGTCAGGCTGGAGGCTGCTGAGTCTCCACATTGCAGGTACTCGGCACGGGTCGTGGGCAGGGAGGGGTGGGATGGGGGACACTGTGCCCAGCACGGGGGACTCCTCAGCACAGACATTGGGGAGAGAGACACTGAGGGCGGGAGGGACAGGGAGCCCAGCACCTGGGGCTGCTGTGGCACAGCCTGAGGGTCACTGCTGTCACCTTGTCAGGGGGCAGTGCCTGTGCTGGGGGGCTCAGGGGCAGGGAATGGATCCCTTAGAGAGAGGAGTGAAAGCTTGCTGTAGAATTTGCTCACAGTCTTAGTAGTTGAAATAGAAGGCAATAATAAGTGCACTTCCTCCTGCAGAAAGGACAGGTTCACCGTTTCCAACCCAGTTACTCTCCCTCACCCTTGTCCACTTTGCCCACGTTTCAGGGAAGGGAACAAGGGGGTTGTTTGGGGGTGTCATGGCCTCTCTAGCCTTGGCACATCTGTGCTCTGAGCCCTCTGTGTCTCAGAAGCTGATGTCTGTGCTGTGGATGGGGGCGAAGGAGCATCCGTCAGTGTCTTGGACACAGCATGAAGGCTCCTGCCATGTGGTGCTCCTTTGTCCCTGTGGTGCTGAGGGTGGTGCAGGAGCTCCTGCAGTGCCGCCATGCCCAGGGTGGGAGGAGATGGAGCCATCCCTTGTCTTGGCTGAACTCCTGCCCATGCAGAAGGCTCAGCCACAGCTCCTCCAGCTGGTCTGGGGCACCTCCTGGCCCAAAACACACCTCAGGCAGCACCTGGGTGAAATCCATGCCAAGGAGCCCCTTCCAAAGCCCTCCTCTTCCCCCAGTGCTGCACTGTTAGCAGTGGAAAGAGCATGATGTGAAACACAAGCTCCTCCAAAAGGGTAGAAGGAGTTTGGTATTTTAATAGAGAAACGAAGCATACAAACCCAGCTGACTGAGCTGAACTGCCTGCACTAACTGCAAGTTCACATGCTCCAGTGAGGAGAGCATGGACATTCCTGGAAAAAGGGCCATTACATCCCTTTCTAATCAAATTGAATGTAAAGAAAAAATGGGAAAAGCAAACTAAATATAATCTCTTGGGTGGTTTTGCTGAGAAGTTATGGTTTTGCATTGCCAGCTTTGTCAGTGGCAGAGATTCCATCCATGAACAATGGACACAAGGAGTGCTGAGGACCAAGAAAAGCCCCGGGTGTCTCCAGGCCAGTGCGATGAGCTCCCAACCCTGCACTTTTCCTCATCAGCTGAAGATGAGGAAGGTGAGGCAGGTGTCTGTAACTTCTTCTGTCCAGGGAGCAGCAAGTGCAATCCTGAGGATGAGCCTGACTTCACACTGATCCTTGACAACTCTGTGCCTTTCCTGTGGGGGTCTTTTCCCAGGAGAACTCACAGGCTCTTGACAAGATTTTTCAGCCTCACAGAGAGTCCTGCAGGACACAGCAGGGATGCTACAGACAAGAATAAACTTTTTGGCATCAGTGAAGTTTTAACCCTCAATGAACATTCACAGAAAAATCCTGGGCACATATTTGGGAACAGCAAAACAGATCCAGAGGGACTGCTCAGGGCACACCTGGGGACAGACCACACCACCCCAGACTGGGAAGCAGATGAGGTTAATGCCTTTTCTCTGTCTCCTGGGGAAGAGAAGACATGTCCTGGTCAGCTGGTAGGTGCATCTCACAGTGACTGTTGGTGCCTGTTACCTGTGCCCCCATTCCCTGCTCCCTTGAGGTGCCAGGCTGGTCCTGAGGTTGGGATGTTCTGGTCCTGGGGTTGGGATGTTCTGGCAGACATCAGCTGCTTTGTCTTCTCTTTACCCTAAACTCCTGCTTCACCCTTGAGACCTCTGGTCCTTGTTATTTTGGTTGTGAAAGGCTCCAGGCCCCTGGGGCAATATAGCCATGTCCACATGTGGGGGCCGACAGAGCCATCAGAGCAGCCCCATCCCTGTGGCTGTTCCCCTTGTGCTTCCCCTATTCCTGCAGCTGTTCCCCTTGTGCTTCCCCCATTCCTGCAGCTGTTCTCCTCTTGTGCTTCCCCCATCCCTATGGCCATTCTCCTTTTCCTTCCCCCATCCCCACAGCCATTCCCCTTGTGCTTTTCCCATCCCTATGGCTGTTCTACTTGTGCTTCCCCCATTGCCACTGTTGCAAGGCAGGAGCCTGATAAGCTGCTTGATTTCTACATGAAAAAGGCAGGGGGTAAATTTAAATTTAAATTTAAATTTGGAGCTCAGTGAGAACAGCTAGATTTCACTGGGATTGTGTTTTCTGGTTCTTTTTAAGTCTTTTCCTGGTGTTTTATGTTGCTGTCTCAGGCTCATAAACAGAACGTGCAATTATTTACCCCTGGCACTGATTTAAAACCTTGCTCTCCTCATAACTCAGTCCTCCCGTAGCAAAACCCACAAGGCTGAGGGCTGGGATGTGGCTGATAGCTGGGATGGGGCTGCTGCCTCTTCTTTCTCTGGGTTTTGGAATTTTTCCCAGCAGTAGAGGCAGAAGCCTGACATAGCATAGCCCAGCACAGGGTGTGGGGACAGCCCAATCTCCACCCCACCTGCAGCCAGGATCTGTCCCAGAAAAACCTCTTCTACCTCTTGATTCCCTTTGAAGTGGGAAGCACATGGCTCCAGCTCAGCCCTGTGACATGGGGCTGGGAGCATGATCCCTCCCTGGGACAAGCCTGGCAGCCCCCGCGGTTGTGGGGGGCAAAAAGAATTTGCTGTCACATAATGAGTCTTTGTGTGTGTGAGGGTTGACATAAAGGATTTTATGAAGCTTTTTTCTTGGAGGTTTCCTCGTGTCCCCACAGAAGGCTGGCAGTGGCACATGGCTCCCATCCAGTCCTGGAAATACCATGGAGTGCAGTGCCTAAGGGGAACGGGATGGGCATGGGACAGGCACTTGGTGTCCCCAAGCATGAAGTGTCTCTTCTTGTCCATGCAGGTAGTGGCTGAAAGAAAGGGCATCTTTGGGCAGGGGTTTTGACTGAATGGGTGCCATGGCCCCAGGTCTGCACGAGAAGCTGCAGTGGACAGGGTTTGCTTCTGGATTTGGGTGCAGAAAACTCGGTACATGAATGACCCAACCCTTCATGAGTGAGGGGAGGCTGGTGTGGATCCGTCACAGGGATTCAGCTTGCAGAGACCTGCCCCTTGCAAGGAGCCAGTGCTGCACCTGATGAGATTCCTCTGTCCTGGAATTAATCCCAAACCTCAGCCAGAATTAGAGCTGGGATCCTCCCCAGACAACAGCTGTCACCAGAACTATGTGCAAAAATACACATGTAGCTCAAATTCAGTCTATTAAATGGCATTTCATTGTGCCAGCCTGAGGAGGTGGTGTCCCTGCTGCCTGTGGTTATTTTTTAGGTGCTGAGCGTGCTGTCACTGGTAGGTGCCGCCTCCTTGCCCCGTGCCAAGTGTATGTGTCTCTATGTGTGTGTTTATGTACACGTGTGTGCTGGAGCACACATATGCTGCCAGCCCTCCCCATGCTGCTCTCGAGTTTTCACCATGGGAGACTCCCTGCTCCTGCTAAGAATAACTGCTGCAATTCCTTGGGCTGCTCTGGCGCCTGCCTTGGGGGCAGAGGATTAATGTCCCAGGATTAATGTCCCAGCCAGGCTCCAGCCGCTCAGTGCTATTCCCAGGGGAAGGAAAAGATGCGTGGTGAGCGTTCTGCTTATGCTCCATTTCATACTCAAGAATGAAGCCTGATTTATATTTCTTTTTCTCTTTAAGATGCCTGTGAGAACTGGAGCACAGCAGCAGGTTTTTGTTGGAGTTCTGTCCTGTGTGGGAGTGTCTGTAGACACTCAGGGACACTTACTCTTGCATGCTTGATTATTATTAATAGAGTTAAAATCAGATGGATATATGGGTCTCAAAACCCTTCAATTCCTTTCTGTACCACTTCGGTCTATTTATAATTTGTACAATTTGTCTATAGTATCTCAAACATGCCACCATATCAGTTATGCTCTTTTAAATGCATTTAAATAGCTCTTCCCCCATGTTAAGCACATCCCCGGGCCCTGTTGAACTCCCTTTGTGGCTCACAGCTCTGGGCTTACAGACCTGTAGAAGTCTCAGGGAATAGGGGCAGGAGCCCCCTCAGCTGGCACAACAGAAATTCCCCTAAATCCTCGACTGATTTTTTTTTTTCAGTGATGTTATCTCTTGTTCAGAGAAATTGGGGGATTTTGTCAGTCTGTGAGGACTAGTCAGCTGTAAAGTTGTTTGGCTTTTGTGTGTGTGCTAAATCAACCGGTGTTTGTAAATTCTCTCACTGTGTTTGCAAACTGGAGCATCCTGTGGAGGAAAAGCACAGACACAGCCTGTGCCAGGACCCCCCACAGGACTGGGAGTGTGGGAGGCTTCTTGCCTCTAGGAGCTCAGTGGACATCTGGGCTAAGGAAAACTGTCACTGGTATCGGAGGGCAAAGCATTAGCGGGACACAAGTGCCACCAGTGCGGGGAGAGGCGACATCACGCTGTGCTGAGGGAATGCCGTGGGACCGGCTGGCTGCTTCATCCCTGCGGGATGGGGGTTTGAAGCCTTTGGCCCCAGAAGGCTCTCCTGGGTGCTGCCCAGCTCACCCGAGCGCTTCTTTCAGCCGCGGGAGCCGGCACGTGGGGATTAAGTAATTGCCTAATTGCCCATCACACAGGGAGGCTTTCCCGAAGTGCTGGGTCTCCGCTGTGGATTGTGGCCCGCCTGGCATCCCGATAGCCGAGCGCATCCCGAACCTTCCCATCCCCAGGACATCCCACCCGTCTGCTGTTGGAGGCTGGAGCATTATTTGGGCATTATTTTAGATGAGGATTGTTTTAAGGGAGAAGCAGCGGTGGCTGGCAGGGAGGCAGCTCACTGCTGTGGTGGGGTGGGTGCGGGACAGTGGGAGCTGGGGAATTTTTCTGCTGCCCTTTGGCATTCCTGTCTCTCGGTTGGCTTCTGGCGGTCTGGCCGTGGTGGTGCCTCCCCAGTGCGCGGAGCCCAGCAGAGACATTCGGCCTCCTTGGCTGGAGCCCAGTGCCGAGGTCTGAGCAGGGACAGCCCCACAGCCGAGCCCCAAACCCTGGGGTGCCCTGGGGGGCTCCGTGTGCCGGACCTTGCCGGGCAGAGCCCCGCAGCCCCTTGCCCGGGGCACATCACGGGGCTCCAGCCCTGCCCCAGTCCCGCAGCCTCCCTGCACAGCAGATTTCACGTGTTGTCCCCCCGTCCCGTCCCTCCCACCGCCCTCGTGGTGTCCCAGCCCCCAGCACCGCCAGCACCAGCCCCGCGTCTGCTGTCGGGAGAAGAAAAGGGTCCCTGTTCCCGCTGTGCTAATTGGAATCTCCGGCTCCTCGGGAGCTGCCCCATTCCCCACCCCGGGAAATGCCTGCGCACAGCAGCAAGTGGAAAATCCCCGCCTGCCGACGGCTCGGGGGCTGCCGGCTGGCCGGGGGTGTCCCCTGCTCACACCTCTGCGGACACCCAGCCCGGCACCCACCCCCGACAGGGACACTGCCCGGCCGGCCGCTGTCACTGATACTGTGTGACAGCCGGGACATTAATAGCCCATCGACGGACAGGAATAGCTCTGGCCGCGGGGACACGGGATCCTCCGGGGAACGATCTGTTGTGGGAAGAGGCTGTACCTGTACTCCAAAACACCAGCTCTGTCCCGTGACTTTCGGAGAACGCGAGACGCGTGTGGCAGTGCTGGGGCTGGTTGGTGGCATCCCGGTGTCCATCCCAGCTCCGGGCACTGCAGATGGCATTCACCAGGGGAGAAGTTCTTAGTGAGTTGTGTACGGGGTGGAGTTTTTCTTAAAATCAACTTTTTAAAGTTAACTCAAGTTAAAAATGGGTTCTCACATGGGTCTGAGGGTGATAGTGGTACACACACATATATGTATACATATATAGAATGAATGGACATTGTGTTTGCTTTTCCTGTAGCTGTCTGTGGAGTGGGTACATTAGGAATTTTGGGAAGAGCCAAACACAGCAGTGGGGTCTGTGTCCCAGCACTACTTGGCAGAAATACACACTTGGTGTGCACAGCTCCTGCCACTTTGCCATGGATCCAGTCCCCAGGAACTATTCCTGCCATGGATAGTGTCCTGGCACGATGAGGAAGAATCCGAGATGAAACATTACTGGAATATTTTGGGCATGACTGGGTAGGAAGAAGCTACACAAGTATGCAGAAGCCGCTGTGGTTTGTCTCCCAGGCCTGGGAAGGAGACAGACTCCTTCTATTTGTGCTAACTTGGCTTTTTTGGCTTTTGAAGGAAGTGGGAGAAGAACATGATGCTGCCAGAGCGGGCAGTGACACAGGGGCTGGTGGGGGTGTTTTTCTGGGTCCTGGTGGGATTATGGTTGAAGCAGTGAGGCTGATCCCTGTCTGCAAGGGCTTGTCTGGTTTAAGTAAGACAGAGCCATCTCCACTGGCCTGTCCTGATGATCCGATGGACAGATGGATGGACAGATGGATGTCTGTCTGCTACCCAATGTGCTGCCTGTGCTAGCTGGAGCAGGCAGGTGCCCGTCCTACCTGCAGAACAGAGCACAGTGCTGACAGGTGAGCCCCTGATGGGAAGAGGAGCCCAGTGCAAGGAAGCCTGGCACTGCCACTCTCCCTGCCAGGGACAGTCCCTCCCATGAGAGCTGCCCTCAGCTCCAGCCCAGGCCCAGATGCCCTGCTCTGGGCTGAAAGCCTGTAGCAGCATTGAATAGCCTCTCTAGGCTGCCCGGAGTGACAGTAGTGGAGCCTTTCCCAGGATCCTGCAGTGGCAGTGCCCTTTTGTGTCCTTGCCATGGTGGTGGTCTCCTGCCAGACTCAGCCCTATGGCAGTGGTGCCTGATGAGCTGAATGGGGACATCTGGCAGTGGGCTAGCAAAGGTGACCCCAGTGGGCAATGTGCCATGGAGGTGAGACTGTCTTCCCAGTCCCAGGTGTTTAAAGGAGGAGAAAATGGATTAATATATAAAGCCTGCGGTGTGCCTTGGTGCCTCCAGCCCCACTGAACTGATCCAGTAACACAGGGGACAGGGTGAAGAGGTGCAGCTGGTGCCAAGCCCGGGAGTGGTGCCAGAGGCTGCTGAGGAATGAGTGAGGGGGAGATGGAAGGAGGCAGCTGGAGCCAGTGCTGGGACTGATGCTGCCTGTGACCTGACTCCAGGGCCATGGCAGAGCCATGTCAGTGCCCTGCTGGTGACACCAGGTGCTGGTCAGGTCTGAGGGATTCTGCAGTGGTGGCAGTACCTCATACCATCCTCTCCAGCCAGGTGCAGCTTCTCCAGCTCTGCTGTGCTATGGCCTTCTGTGCTCTTGTTCTTGCCTTGTCCCCGTTATGCTTAGGGTCCCCAGCACATGGCACCAGGCACAGCTGCCACATGCACCGACTACAGGGGGTTTGGTATGGATGTTTCATGTCCCATGCGGAGCCCCTGCGTGCTGGCACATGTTCCTGCCCACAGGGAATAGCATGGGCACCAGGCTGGGCATGGGCAGCACCATCCCTGCAGACATGTGGAGCTGACACCAGCCTGGGATGGACAGTGGGCAGGAGTGATGCCACAGGTGAGCCCCATGCCAGTCCAGGGTGGGTGGCATGCACCCTGGGGGTTCTATGGAAGCTGGGCTGAGCCCAGGCATTGCTGCAGATCTGCTTGCCCTTGCTTGTTCCGAACTGCTGACACTCATCACCAGTTCATGGGGTGGCGTGATTTTCCCTGTGTTGTTTTCCCTGCTGGGGTCTCGCCTGCAGGCTGGCCCTGGATGCTTCTCTCTGTGGTGAGCCTGGGTGACCATGGCGAGCCTGGGAGCCCGCTGTGCCTGCAGTGGGGCCAGCAGTACCTGAGCAGAAGGGAGGCTGTAGCAGGGGAATGCAGGGATGACACCACGGCAGGTATCCCTTGTCCATCAGAGGGGAGAGCACGGGGAGCTGCCAATCGGCTTGGGCAGGACTGGAGTGACAATCTGAATTGCCCGGGGTTTGGGTTTTCAACGTCCTACATGTGCCTTTGACAGCAAAACTCCCCCTTCTCTCACTCCACAGCGGCTCTTTCCCCTCGCTCCCGTCTCGCTGCCTGGGAATGGGAGCAGGCGGTGCGTTCCAGGCAGGAAAGAAAGCTGGAGCTGTTTAAAACTCGCAATCTTCAGGGAATTTCAATCGCCTCCAAGCCTGTTCGCAACCAACTGAATAACGGTGCAGGGTTTGAATGCTGGCCCGCCTCCGGGCCTGCCTCCTCCTCCCTCCGCCCGCAGCCGCTCCTGCCGCGCCGGGCTCCGCTCGGCTCCGCTGCCGCTGCCATGGGGGTGCCGCGGGGGGCTCCCCGCTCCGCCACGGGTAGCGCCCCCGTCTAGGGGGGCTCTGCCCGACCCCACCTGCCCGTCATGCCATTGCTGGATTTTTTCTGGGCTTGTTTCAAAAGAGCCAAGGTAAGGGAGCGCTGCCCGGCGGTGTCCGTCCCTGGCACCCTCCGGTTTCAGGGGCAGGCTCGGGAAGGGACGGCGGGGAGGCGTCCCAGGCTGGGCTCGGTTTGCTCACGGTGTCAGCTCTAGCGGGGTATTGTTCCCGTGCCCCACGTGCCCGTGAGAGGTTAATTTTGGCTGGGCTGCGTGTGGGTGTGCTGGTCCCTGCGCTCACCCTCCGCCTGTCACCGGGTCACCACGTCCCTGTGCCGGCAGCCCCGGGTGGGCAGGGAGGCTGTGCCCGGAGAGTGCGGCAGTGGGCTCGGGGGGGCTGTGGGTCTCTGAGGTGGTCAGCACGTGGGAGAGGGTCCTGCCATGCCTGGCCCAGGTGGCGTGGCTGGGCTGGGACACCCTCCTGCCCCAAACCCAGAGGCTCAGGTCACTCCTGGTGTGGCTGTGGCACCGCGGCTGGCTTGGCCAGCCTGCAGGGCCGGGGTGGCTGAGCGAGATGACAAAGGAGAAGCGAGGCTGGGGGGCCCAGTTTTTAATTTCCTGCAGCATCGGTTCTCGTGGCATCTGGGATTTTTCATTGGCCTTTAATTCCTCATCTGTCGCCTTAATAACGAGCAACTGCCCCTGCCTGGCCCTGATCACTGTGTTGGTTTATTGTGTCCCAGCCCATGCAGTGCAGTGGGAGATGAATTGGGGAGACTGTAGAACTATGGTTAGTGTGGATTTTGGGAGCTTCAGATTGGGAAAAGCATGAAGTCCCTTTACGGGAAGAGCTGTACTCCAGGCTGTGCCGGGCGAGTGGATCTGCTGCGGTGAAATGGATGTGGAATGCACACTCTCCCCCGGGCTTTCAGTGCAATGCTTAAAATAGTTGAGTCTAAAAATGACATTTGTGAAATTCATTAGTAATATTAGTGGCTGTCTTGTCCCATCTGTCTTCAGAGAGCTCAGCTGTCCTCGTTAACCCTGCTTGTCCCTGCGTGCTGCGTATTGGCATTGCCATCGTACTGGTGGTGGCACAGAGACCACGCTGGGTCCTCCAGATCCCTTGCAGAGCTGCAGATCCCGAGGCCTCCAGCCCAGCCTGTGCTGTCTCTGGTGCCCAGGTGCTTCAGTGATGTTGGAAGCAGCTGAAAGACCCCTGACTGCAGCCTGTCACCTCAGCCCGACGTGGGGTTCGATGATTCAGCTGGCCAGGACACCACTGTCCTGGGTGCCCTTGGTGGGCACTGATGGCCATCTGTGGGGCTGAGGCAGAAGCCTCAGCCTGGCTCTGCTCTCCTCCCCATGCTGGTGCTGCTCTGCTGCTCACCACCAACAGCCAAGAAATTTCTTGAAGAGGGAGAAATGCACTGGGCTCTGTCTGTAACATTAAAGCTTTCCAGGTTAAATGAGGTGGAGCTGTGGCTGGCAGAAGATTTCATGAAAAAAGGGAGGTGGGGGAACAGACTGGGTAATGCCAAAGGAGCTGGAGGAGCCCGGTGACCTCCCCTGGAGACATGGGCACGCTGTGAGAGGTGCCACCAGCCCTGCTGATGGCACCTCTGGGGCAGGCACTGCTGAGGGAAGTCCTGTAGCAGGGATATGGTTAAACCCATCTCTCCCGGGTTACCCGCAGCCCTACTGCCCCGGCAGGAAGAGGGGTCCCGGGGGTCCATGGGAAAGGCCGGCTCAGCAGCACGCTGCATTCCTGCAGAGATCCTGGGCCACCTCTGGCCCCATTCACAGGGCTGCGGCAGCACTGGAGGGGATTGTCTGCACCCAGAGCGGGGCCAGGCTGGCCCTGGGCTCCGTCCTTGCCTCAGGACCAGGAAGGGGGGACCCTCAGCTCCACCTCTGCAAATTTTCACCATCTTCCAAGTGCTACTGTGGCTCCACTGTTGTGGATGTCACTTCTCTTGGCTTTCCCTGGGAGCTGGGGTGGTGGGCACATGCTGGGCACACTGTGTTTGCCCACACTCAGGGCTGTGGCTGGTGTTGATGCCCTGGGGAGAAACCTTTGCCAGAGCACTGCCTGTCCTGGGAGCCAGAGCAGCACTTCTGGTCCCAGCTCCTCTCCAGGCAGAGGTGAGGCTGGAGGGGGGACTGAGCTCAGACACAAGGGGTAGCAGTCCATGAATATGAGAATCAAATCTATAACAAAATTAATTCTTTTCTTTTTTTTGTTTCCTCTCTTTTCACAGAGTTTCACATTTCTAGAAGATAAGAAAGATGCAGGTAAGCTGTGGCAATATTTTTTGTGGCAGGAATATTGTCACTGTGGAATGGGCAGGGGTCATGGGAAGAGGACAGTTCCCTTTCTGGGCTCCTGGGTTCTTCTGCCAGCAGTGTGATTTTGCCCCCAAAATTTTATTTTCAGAGGTATATATTTGCAAAAGGGTCTTGGTTCCTTTTCAGTTCCTCTCTTTGTGGTGAACAGCTTTGTTCTCCACAGATAAACTCTTTGGCAGCTTCAGAGCCTTGGCACTGCTGTGACCCAGGAAGGAAGGTCTCCCTGGCTCAGAGCTGCTCAGCTTTGTGTGACTGAGGTGTCTCACCTGTGACTGATCCATGGGGATTGTGTGTGGCTCCACAGTCCAGGCAGTTCTCTGACTGAAGGGCAGTGCCCAGGAGCCTCTTGTTTTCCTTCCTGTAAGGGTTAGGTGAGCTCTGAGCCCAGCTGGAAAGAGCCTGGGAGCACAGGAGAGCTCTGAGCAACAAAAGATCTTTTGTGAGGGAGCCCCAAAGGTATCCTGGGTGGTCTCTGGCCCTTTCACGGGAGTGATTAAGAATGTGAATGTCAAGAGCTTGTTAAAAAGGGTTAAAGAACCCTGTGGAGAGGAAGGGGCAGGGAAGACTCCCATGGATCACACTGTTACTAGGATTTTTGGGGGAAGAATGTTTATAGGTGTTTTTCCTTTGGTTAAAACTGCCTGCAGAATCCAGGTTTCACCTGGTGAAGTCTCAATGACACTCACACAACCTGATGTGACACCTGCCTGTGACATGTCCCTGTCCCAGCTCTGGCTGCTGGAGGGATGCTGGGCTGCTGTGAGCTCTGGGGGCAGGGGAAGCAGGAGCCTCGTGTTCCTGAGCAGATGCACAGTTTCCTGCAGTGGGATTTGTCACCTGTGACTTGATGCATCAATGGAGCTGTGGTGGCTCCTGGTGTCATTGCAACCTGCAGCAGCCCAGTGCCTGGTGCAGGGCTGGAGTTCTGCCTTTTCCATGGATTATACTGGATGGGGGGTTCATGCCCTCCACTGGGATTTTAAAGCTCAGGGAAGGGGCCAGGGCAGGTCCCTGCTGTCCTCTTTGCTGGTCATCTCCAGAAGGTGCTTGGGCAAAGGAGGCACTTAAGGAGACAGTCGGGCCATGGGCTCAGGGAACACCATTCCCTTTCTTGATGATTTTCAGTCTCTCTGAATGGACCCAGCTCCCGACACAGTGGCATGATGCAGGGCAGAGTTGGTTCTGGTTTATTCCAGTAGCTGTTGGCAAAGTGCCTGTCATGGCTCTTCCATCAATTCCTGGAGCCTGTCTGTGATTCCCCCCACCCCCAGCACTTCTGCTCTGCCAGCACACCTGGGAAACTCGCTGAGCTGCTTTCCAGGTATGGATGGACCCGTTCTCAGCTCCCAGGACCTGTTCCCAGCTCCCGGCCCCATCCTTGAAGCTGTGGCTGTGTTGTTACATCCTCTTCCCTGAACACCAGTTGGACAAGGTCACTGTGGCTTCTCTCTAACATTAAAATACCTGGGTATGCCGTGGCAGCTCCCGCAGCAGTGATGATGGAAAAAAACTTGGATTTCATCTGCCTTCTCAGAGGTGACTTTTAAGCTGGAGCACACAGGGATTACCGTGTCCCTACTCTCCCTCCCACTGCCCTGGCCCGTGGCAGGACCCACCCTGCAGTCCCCTCCAGCAGCATCCCCAGCTGGGTGGGACACAGTGCCCCTGTACAACCCCAAACTGTCCCACTGGAGCAGTCCGAGCCACGCCAGGTTTCCATGGATTTCCTAACTCTCTGCTTCCTCTCCAGTGTTCACTTCCCATGTATTGTTCTGGACTGAGCAGAAAGGAAAGGCTTGGAGCAGAAAGGAAAGGCTCACAGACTGGCTGTGCGTGTGAAAACTGCATCCTCAGAATGAATTCCTGCCAATAGCAGCACCAGGACCCTCCAAATGGGATCAAGAGGTGCTTTGCAGATATCACTGAGCAGTGGCTTCTCTCACTGCCAAGGGACAGGGATGGAGCTGGTGGCTCCTGGCAGCACAGCCAGGCAGTGGTGACATTGCAGCATTTCAGGGTGGGCTCCTCTGGCTGAACGTGGTGAACTAATGGTGAAAAGCAGCACAAGAGACTCAGCTGAACTTTTGCCCCTGTATGAAATAATAAGGTTGTATTTACCCAGCATCTGGATTGCTGAAAATAACCCGCTAAATTTAGCTGTTGTTGATGTGTTGTCACAGCTGAGCTGTTCTTCTCTACTCACACAAAAATCTCCTGCACTGGCTTGGTGGATTTGTGGCCTGAACATGAGGCCCCCGCTCCTTGCCTGACCTATGCCCATGTGTTTGATTGCCTGGATTTTGGGGGGAAACGGGGACTGGGATCTGATTTTGTCATTGCCTGAATGGGTTGGAAGGGACAAGGACTGGGGGCTGGTACAGGACTGTGCTGGGGTGTGTAGCTGTGCCAGGACTGGTGGGTGTGCGGGGTCCAGCACCACTGCCCTCAGCAGCGGGGCTGCTCTCGGGCTGTGGCACTGGTGCCAGGGAGACCTGGGGGGACCCTGGGCATGGGTGGGATGCTGGATGTGGCAGCAGGGATCTGTTCTGGGTAATTTTGGAACTTGCTGAGAAACTGCTGCTGTTACATGGTGGAAAAGGCAGTCATGGGGCTGGGTGTGGGTCAGAGAGGTGGGAAGTAGAAAAGCTGAACTGAATGTGATTATTAGTGGTTTTGGTGGGACATGTGATGAGGGGATTCTGCACTGCTCCTTCCTCTTCCTCTTGCCTGCCTGCCCGGTCTCAGGCTCAGCTTGGCTGGTGAATCACACTGAAACACCGACCTCCATCCCAAAATAACACTGGGTCCCTCCCAGCTCTGAGATCCCTGGGGAGCTCTGACACTCCTCGGCTTATTCCTCATAAAGGAAGGCAGATGTTTCTCAAATACTCTCATCTTCCCTCAGAGTCTCTATGACCGTACTCCTGCACCCTCCTCTCACCGAGAATGGATCCCTGCCTGGCCAGTGCATGCGTTTTGTGGTTAACTCTTAGCAGTAAAAAAGATTTTAACGAAAATAGAGATAATTCCTAAACAAGACTTTATACACTGAAATTCACCCTGCCAGGGCAGCTTCAGAGCATTTTGTGCCCTTTCATCAGATGTTTCCTTAGGAGCTGGGACAGCCTCTCTTGGGGCTCCGGAAATGATCTCCAGTGTTTCCTTTCCAGCTGGTCAGTGCACTCCTGAGGTTCTTTTGGAGCTGCTGACCCCTTTGATGCATATATGTCACTATTGGTTAAATTTCCCTAGGACATGGGCTGGTGCTAATGCCCTGGCAGAGCCAGGCTCAGACATTTCCCCACGGGTCACTCTGGGATATTTGTGGTAGGTGCAGGAGGTTTGCAGGGATGGCAAGTCCATGGAACCAGGCACAGAATTCTCACCCCTGTGCCCCTCTGCTCATAAAATGATTGTAGCTCTGACCCCTCAGCAACTGCTGCAGTGACAGAGCCCCCTACCCCAGCTTAGCTCTGTCCTTTTGGGGCTTTGATTCCAGGGATTGAAATTTTCCTGTTTCCTGTAGATAATAAAATACAGATCCCCCTCTCCAGACAGCAGGATCTGCTCATGGGTTGGGAAATTTTCTTTGAAGGCCAGAAAGGAAGAGCCTGGGTCAGAGAGGTTTTCCTATGTTGGTGAGCTGTGTTGCACGTGGGAAGTGCAGGGAATGAGCTGAGAAAAGGCCCCTTTGGCCACCTGATGCCCAGAGTGTCGCCAAGTTTTCCCTGTGTCAGTAAGGAAGGATTGAGACTGGCTGAAAAGAAACTGCAGGCAGCAGTACGTTTCTAGCTGCACCCTTGGGGTGGCGTGCATGAGACTGCAGGGGTCGGGAGGGAAGTTCCAAGAGCGGTCAATTCCCTGAAATGATAATGAGAAAATACACTGAAAACTGGTTGAAAGGTTCAGCTGGTCGATGGTTTTGCTTTGGTCGGAGCTTTGACATGCAAGCTCCTTAAACATGCACAGGAAGGTAACATTTCCTGTCTCTGAAACAGCCGCCCTGTCCGTCGGGGGAGAACCCGGCGTGAAGGGAGCAGACAGGGGGCTGTGGAAGCCTCTCGGGGCTGTGTGATGCTCACGGAGAGTTGTTTTCAAAGCCTGAGAGGTCAGGTGGGGAAAAAAGGGGTGAGAGGTGTCTGCAGGCCAGTCTGATCAGGTTCATTCCTTCTCCCCTTAATGAACAGCCTCTGATCCCTGCCCGGAGTGTCCGCAGGGCTCTGAACACCCGCTCGCCCGCGGGAGCGGAGGCGGCAGAGAGAGCGCTCCCAGGAGCGGAGTGGGACTGGAGCGGGGGGGACTCAGTTTTGGGAAGATGGAGGTGGAACACGCGGCTCAGCATCACCTTGACCCAGTGATCACCATCCCCCGGGAATGCCTCCCGGGGATGCTGCGGGGCCGGCGGGTGGGAGGTGTCCCGGGAAAGCGGCTTGTTCGGCCGGGGATGGGGGAGCGGACGGGATGGAAGGGGGGCGGGCGTTCCGGGTCGCTAAGGGGGTCTGCTTTCCTTCCAAAACCGAGCGATTTGGGTGGTGTTCTGGGCTGTGCCCAGCTGCCTGCTATGTCTGAGTGTGGGTGATCCCAGTCCCAAAGCCAAAGGGTGACTGTCCTGGGCCCATTGGTAAAGCAGATTGCCCACCCAAGGGGCCATCAAGTGAAAAGAACCCCCACTTTTCATCAAAGAAAGGGCATTATTTTGTATTTGATCATGTCTTGTTGATGCTTGTCATCATGCTTGATGATCAGTCATCTTGTCAAGGCTATGAAAACGCTCAAGGGATTTTTGTTCATTTGGAACTCCAGTGCTAAACCTGGCTTGATGTGGCTTGTAAAGATGCCTGCTGTAATGGGGGAGTGGGTAACAATCTTGAAAGCCATTTCTTTTGGCTTGTGTGGAAGAGGAAACACTGCAGCTCTGGGCTCTGTTGGCTGCGATGCTCAGTGAAGAATCCAATCTCTCACCTGCCCCAAGACTCGTGCAGGAGACTCATTCCTCCTGCTGATAAACGATTCCTTCAGGAATAGCCTAAAGCATGCTGGGTGGGCAGGGGTTATTCTTCAGGGAGGAGATTAGCTTAGTTTGCCATAGGAACCCCAGTAGTGGAGTTTTCCATAGACCTCCAGCTGCCGGACCCCATGGCATGTGGGCGAGTTGTAGCCAGAGGCTGTTGGTCCCCCAGGACAGGGAGGGCAGGAGGTTATTTTGGGATGATCCACATGAGAAGAGGGAGCACACAGGTTCTTTCTGGGGGTCTCCTGGAGGGTCCATGGTTGCTCCCAGGAGATAGCTGTACTGGTAAGATTTTCAAGGGATTGCTTGGCATCCTGCCTCTTTTCACTGGTGTTGGAAACCCCATGTGTGCTTCTGAGGCTGGACCAGAATGGAAAACCACATCCTTAGAGTTGCAAACCACTGCCACTGTCCCTGGGCCCACAGACTGCTCGGTTTGCCACGAGCTCCTCATTCCCCCTCCAGAGCAGCCCTGCAACCCAATCCCTTGTGCCCCCAAGTGCAGCTACGATGTCATCACCTGTCCCCTCGGTGAGACTGTCTGGTGGGGGAGGGCCAATCCTCCCCCAACCCCTGTGATGTGGCAGGAGGAGGCTCTGGCACATGTGGGTAAGGCAGAAACAGTTGGGTAATGGAGCTGGTTGCTCATTGCTCACCAGCGTTTTGCCTTCCAGCAGCTGGGGGCTTTCTGCCCTGCTTCAGCAGTGGCCACATAATCCAGATTCCTCGGATAAATTCCTGCTGTTTCTCAGAGATCTATGGCTGCTGTTTTAATTGCCCGGAGCTCTGGCCAGACACAGGACCCTTGTTGCAGAGACTTGGCTCCCATGAATGATGCTGTTGTGTGTGTCTCTGAGCTTCTCTCTTTCTCCCTTTTGCCCTCCTCCGTTGGAAGCCGGGAAATTCGGTGCTGGTGAGATCCTGCCTGCTGTACTTGTGCAGCTGGTGACACGGCTCCAGCTGCCATTTCGGGTGCACCAGTCAACCTTTTTTCCCTGATTTTCCTCTTCTAAACAAGGATATTGAAGCCATGCCCCTCCTCTCGGCTGGACCTGGCTTTCTCACTTCCCACTGGTGTGAGGCTCAGTGCAGAGGCTGGTGCTGGAGCATCCCTGTGGCTCTGGAAGCTCCAGGCAGAGGGGGCAGAGGTGGTTTCTGGGCTCTCTGTGCTGCAGATTCACCACTTGCAGGGGTGACAGGGATGCCCTGTGGGTCTGGGGTTTGTTGGGTGCCCAGGGTTTGAAAGGGCTGTAATGGCAGCACCTGGGTGCTGCCTTTATGGCTGGAAATTGGGAAAAGCCAACAAGCATTCTGCATTTTGGAAGCCAGACAGAGAAATAAATGGGGCATCCCCCAGGGTGAATGAGGATGGCCAGTGCATGCTGGGCCAGCTCTGCCAAGGGGTGACACCCACGTGAAGCTGCTTCATGTGAAAATACCGCGTTTCTCCTGTTTTCTGTCCACAGGAGTGGAAAAATAGGAGCCACGGATAATGAATTAGCAGAGCAGGAATCCCTGAGCAGATGCGTGTGGCACACATACCCCAGATCCCACTGCTGGTGGGTGACTTTCTGGGCTCTGTTTGTATTTACAGACCAGAAAGAAAACTT
>VXBX01006430.1:0-35753 GCA_013400415.1 Scytalopus superciliaris | reverse complement strand
CCCCCCCCGTTTATTTTGGTTGCTGGGGAAGAGCAGCCGTGCCCGCCGGGGGTGCGTGGGTTCGCCTTCCGCCAGGGGCGCTCGGTTGGAGCGGAGGTGCTTTTGCCACGGATTCAGAGCGGGTTTTTGTCCCTTTTTCACGGCGTTTCCTTGGTTTGGCTCTTCCAGGGGCGGTTCGTTTGGCGAGGGGTGTTGCGCGATGGGGCCACCGGAGGGCGCCCTGTCCTGATGCGGGGGGCGCATGGACGGGGGGCACGGGCGGGACCCCAAAGGGACCGTGGGGGGGTCACGCGTGGGGTGCCTGTTTGTGTCTCAGCGTCTCCGAGAGATTTCCATCTCTCTGCCCCCACACCCTCCCTGTTCCTGCTTCACAAAAGAAAAGAGTGGAAAAATGCTTGACATCCTCTGAGCCCAGAGTTTTTCTACTGGCTGTCACCGTGCTGGGATCATCCAGATGAAACATCCATCCTGGCCAGCCCCTGGGTGCTGGCCTGGGAGTCGGACAGTATCCCGAGGCTCTGCACACATCATGTTTCCAGAGGCTTTGCTCACCCTCTCTCTCATTCTGGCCCTTCCCCGGGGACTGGGGACCTGCACTCTGGGGGGGTTGGTACTTGTGGGGGCCAAGGCTTGGCTGGATCCTGACAGCCCAGGGCTCCCTGAGCCCTTGTCTGCCCACAGGCACTCACAGCCCATCATCACTCCTTGCTTGAGTGACCTTCCACTGATCCCCCCGGATCAACAGCTGCTCCCTTCGCTGGGGGGGATGCTGGGGGGGCACCGACTGCCTGCTGTCACTGCCCTGCCACCCCCCTGCCCACCCCCGGGCTCCAGCTGGCAAGGGGCTCCTGCACACAAAGCTACAGGAGGACTTTGCAGCCAACAAGGGCTGCATTGAGCAGCCTGTGCTGGAGCCCCTTCTCTCCGTGGTGAGGGGCTGTGGTGGGGGCAGAGACAGGCAGGAGCTTGGTGAGAGGAGGGTCAGGAGCTGGGGGAGGAAGGAAGGAAGGAAGGAAGGAAGAAAGGAAGATGTGCATCAAAAGCTGCTCAGACTATGAAAACAATGGGGAAAAAAAATCCTGGTTTTTAACTTGATCCTCCCACTTTGGGAGCTTGGGCATCTCTCCAAGCAGTGATTTCAAGGGAAAAGCTGTTTTGTGGCATCCCTGCAATGTACCTGGTCTCTCTCTCCTACTTTTCTGGTCATCCCACTCCAAAAAGTGCCACCTACCTGTCCTTGTCCTGTGTCTGTGCCCAGTGTTCATCTCAGGCCTCCTGCCCAGGGTCCTGTTGCCTCCATCTCATGCTCTGCCTCCTCTGCCTTTGCCTCCACACTCCGGCCGGTGCTTCCTGACCTCCAACCCTTTTGCCTTCCATTTCTCATAACAAAATTCCTCCTTCAAGTCCACTTTAAACACTGTTTTTCCCTCTTAGCCCCCTATTCCAGACTCTGCCCCCGCTTTTCTCCCTCACCCCCTTGCAAATTGCCTGTGGCTGGTCCCCTCTGATGTGACACTGGGGTCACAGAAGATGCCATGTAGACAGTCCTCCTCACCTTGTGCTGTTGGAGGAGTAACTATGGAGCAGGAAAATCCCTTGCAGAGTGAGGGGGATTTCTGGGGACATGTGTCCCGAGGGCAGGACCAGAGCTCCTCTGTGCCTTGCTGCCACTCCCACCCCAGCTGTTCCATCTGCTGGGTCTGACGGACAGGAGAGCTGGGGACAGCCAGGCATCTGTCCAGAAACTGTCCTGGGGCTCCTCTTTGTGGGGGCAACAGCTTGAGGGACGCTCGTGTGGGTGCAGCCCAGCAGGGAGGCAGCAGCTGCTGGTGTCACTGTCCTGCAGCCACCGGGGCCAGGCTGGGCGCTGCAGTTGCTGCTGCCCGTCTGGGAGCAGAGGGAGGGGGATAGCTGAGCAGAGGGGATGGGGAGCTGGGGCAGCGTGGCACACGGATGGGTCTGGGGTCGGTCTGGAGTGCCACAAAAACACGGACTACTTTGGGTGGGAAGGGACCTTAAAGCTCATCTCGTTGCACCCCCTGCCCCAGAGAGAGACACCTTCCATTAGACCAGGGCACTGAGCCCCGTCCAACCTTGGACACTCCCAGGGATGGGGCAACCTGTGCCAGGGCCTGCTCACCCTCACAGGGAAGAATTCCTTCCCAATCTCCCATCTAACCCTTCCCTCTGGCAGGGGGAAGCCATTGCCCCTTGTCCTGTTAGCCCAGGCTCTTGTCCAAAGACCCTCTCCAGCTCTCTTGGAGCCCATTTAGACACTGGAAGGCGCTCTAAGTTCTCCTGGAACCTTCTCTTCTCCAGGTGAACTCCCCCAGCTCTCCAGCCTGTCTCTATGGCAGAGATTCCAGCCCGCGGAGCTGTCCCTCCCCTGTCCCGTCTGTGGGTCACGCCGCTCCGCCGCTCGGCTCAAGCGCAACCCCCGCAGCTCCATCCCGGGGCGGGGCAGTCCCGGGGCGGGCGATCCCGGGGATTGGGAGGTGGGTTGCGGCAGAGGAGGGGGCGGATCCCGGCGGTGGGGATTTCGCACCTGCTGCGACCGCGCTCACACCGACAACAGCCGGAGCCCCGGCTGGCACTGCCCGAGCGCCGCCGCCCAAGGCGGTCCGGGCACCCGGGACCCTCCCCGGCACCCACCCTCCTCATTCTCCCCGGTGGGTCCCCCGGCGAGCGCAGCCGGTCGAGGCACAGCCTGAAAGGTAAAGCGGGAACCTGCGGTTGTGTGCGGGGCTGTGGGAGGAAAGGAGCGGGCTGATTTCGCTAGAGAGCATCCAGCAATGTGCTAAACCTTCAGGCTTTGCTCCTGAGCTCGGGTTGTGCTGTGCCTGGAGCGTTGCACACGTGTGGCAGAGAGTCCTTTCCTGAAAGCACTTACAGCTCTGTGTGTAACCGAGTAAGTGGATGGGAGGGGACAGAGAGATACAGTGACTTCAAGTTGTGCCAGGGGAGGCTGAGTTTGATACAGGAACAATTTCTTCCTGGAAAGGACTATCCATCCCTGGCACAGGTTGCCCAGGGCAGTGGTGGAGTTACTATCCCTGGAGGGATTTAACAGCCATGTGGATGTGGCACTCTGGGACATGGTCAGTGGTGGCCTTGGCAGTGCTGGAGAAACAGTTGGGCTCGGTGGTCTCAGAGGGCTTTTCCCTCCAGAGAATGCCGCTCAGCCCTGCTGCCTCCAGCAGCACCAGAATGCTGCCAAGTGGGATGTGTGTGGTCTGGCACCAGTGTCCGTGTGTGAATGAACATGGTGCCTCTATGAGGCGGTTGTTGCTGCAGCTGGGGATGATGAGAATCTTGGAGCTGCTACTTGTCTCCTGACATCCTCGAGCTGTAACTGGATGCCCCTCTGTCATTCCCAGGCTGAGTCATGGCAGTGTGTGGGATGAGGATCTGCCACTGCTGTGGGAGCGGGTGGGTTTGGCTCCTGGCTCTGCCACTGACCCCTGTGCTGCCAGCAGAGCTAGCGAGAGATGTGAGGGGTTGGCTGAGGGGTTTGGGCTGCTTGGGTTTTCTCACAGCTCCTCCTCACCCTCCTCTACCTCAGATAAGTGGTGATTAACCCAGTGGCTGGGAAAGCATGGATTTACCATCTGATCCAGAGAGTCAGTGAGTTCTTGGAAAAATCATGTTGACGTCAGGAGACTCCAGATCAGGCCCTCATGCTGCAGCGGGGAGGACTGGGCTCTGTGTCCTGGCGTTCAGTGCCACGGGCATGTGTTCCCAGCGGACCGACTGCTGTGGAGCTCTTTGTCCTTGGTAGGGACAGGCAGGTTTGCTGTGCATACATTGTTTGTCACACTGTGACCCAGTGCTGCTCTGGAGGAGAGTGCTGCCAAGGTGAGAGGCTGCTTCCCCAGGGGCTGTTTGAACGTGGGGAGCTCAAACACCGACTCTTTGTGCGTTTGGATTTGTGGTTTGCGTTCTGGAACAGCTCTGTGTGCTGAGGGCAGCGGAGCCTCTTCTACTAAAGGCCTTTGTGCAGCCCTGGGGTGTTGGAGCACATATTGTGAATTATTGGCAGAAATCCATGTTCTTTTCCATGTGCATACATGAACTCTTATCAATGGCAGTGCCTTTTTCTGTTTGCATTCTAACCGAAGCCCAGCTGGGGAGGTGGCTTTGCAGCCTCCCCTTGCCACTCTCTGCACACATGTGCCAGCAGGAGCAGGGGCCACGGATCTGCTCGGACCTTGTCAGTCTCCCTCCATTCTTGCAGGTGAAAAATTAGCTCCCACCCTGATCCCAAAATCTTGTCAGTATTTTCTATATGTGGCAAAACACCAAACCCAGTGCAAGTATCAGACCTGCTTCTGAGGAGCAGCTCACATTCACACCATGTGGTTGCACTTCCTCCAAGAAACCCTTTCCTAATAAAAGACTGGCTGCATAAATCCAGTTGTGCTTCTGTTGAGCATTCCTTGTCTGCATTGCCTCCCATGCCCAAAGCCCTGTGTGTGCACAGGACAGGCTGCCAGCAGTTCAGTTTTGTAAGGGAACAAAATGTGGTTGTGCCCAAGGGCACGTCAGTACTTCCCCTCGGTTTTGTACTAATTTCAAAAAGATTTGAAGGCTCTCAAAGTCAATTGAAGTCGAGTGCAGGAACGAAAGGTTGTCCTTTTCCCGAGGGCATGCTGAGGTTGCTGTGTGACTTTGGGCCAAAGGAACAAGCTGGGAAGTTGGCTGGCACCAAGGGGTGTGGAGAGTGCTGAGTGTGTCTGGCCCTCTGTGCCACGGCTGTGGGGAGCCAGGGGGAGCAGCTGGGAGCCAGGCAGTTGCCTGACTTTGCTCTCCTGGGGGAACAGGGTAAAACATCCCCAGCAGAGAAGAACTGAGTCTCCTTCCTTCAGCTGATCAGTCCATGAAGAGTCCAAGACCCTGTCACAGGGGTTTGAGACTTGCCTTTGACCTTGGTGTAACTTTGGAATGGCTTTTGCATTTGGGTCTCTGTGGAGGTTTAAATCCCCAAATTTAGGCAGCATGCTGGCAGTGGGGCTGCAGGGCAGGGAATCTGGCAGGGTCATGATGACCCTGACTGCATGAGGAGCTGGGGGTCCCATGGTATGGTGGCACCCCTGCCCTGTGCCAGCGCTCATCTCCCTGGACCAGCAGAATATCACTCTTGCAAGGTCTCCTTCCCTCCCCCAGCCTCAAAACAGAGATGTTGCTCCATCCCTCTGTCCTCAGGATTTGGTGACATGAATTGCCAGAGCCCAGGGATGAAAGCTGAGCTAATTTTGTGCATGTGAAAGGTTTTAGGAGCAGCACGGGGGCTGTAAAAGCTGAGGTGCCATTTCTCCTGCCAGGCCTCCCATCCCGTGCTGTGCCCATGCTGGTCCTGCCTTCAAGGTGAGAGGAGCCAGAGGGAGTAGCAGCCCCCCAAACCCCGTGTGCTGCTGGCACTGCCCAGGTGAGCTGAGCACGGGAACGTCGGCCTGAAGTTGGGTTTTCTTGTTTCTCCACTGCCCTTCATGCACTTGCTCTTCCAGCCCCACTGAGATGTGTTGGAGGTGTTCAGTGGGATTTAGTGCTGGAGGAAAGCTGTGCAGGGAAGCTGCCAGAGCCTCCAGGGGCTGCTGGTCAGGGCTGGGGAGCATCTGTGAACCTTTGTGCCGAGCTCTGGGCTCCGGAGGGGACTGGCAGTGCCTGCACATTCCAGCGAGGCCGGGGGTCTCCCTCCAGTTAATGATTGAGCTGCAACAGCCCTTTGGTTCCTGCTGTTCAGGGAGGCACCTCAGAATGAGGTGAACCTTTCCAGGCTGCAGGGCTGGGCATGGGGATTTAAAGAGACAGAGTCTGTCCCTACGTTTCCAGCAAGAGATTATTTTTCTGATGCTGGAGGTGATGGCGTGTGGGTTTTTTGTCTGTTTGCTTTCTGATTAATCGGCACATTACCTGCACGTTCTGCACAAGGGGTCATTGTTGGCGTGCAGCTGCACTGGCCTTGCTCTGCCCTGCCCCATGCTCGTCCCTTTGTGCCTGGTGCTGCCCCTGGGGTGCTGACCCTGAGCCCATGGGATGTGGCTCCTGCTGGGTCCCCATGTGTCCCCAGTCTCTGAGTGCTGTGACATCCATGGGTGGCCATCTACCCAGTCCACCTCTTGATTAATCATTGACTGGGCGCTCTGGCCCTGTGGCTGTGGTGGAGCTGTTTGCCCTTATCAGCACAGGGCACTTGTCACCCCCTGCCAGTTCCAGGCAGAGTAAACGTTAACGGCTGGCGCTGGGAACAGCTTTAACAGCGCAGGGAACCTTCCCTCTGGCTCACTTGGTTAGCATCCCATTGCACTGGAGGCAGGCACATGAAATCCTAAGACCATTCAGGTTGGAAGGGACCTTAAAGGTCATCCAGTTCCACGCCCCTGCCATGTCTAGCTTGACTTCCTTTGCTGTCCCATGGCCGAGCTCAGTTGTCCTTTTTGTGTCCCTCTCCCAGGTCCCACTGAGCCATCCTGGTCTGTCAGGAATTGGACAAGGGCCTACAAAACCCCTCTGGCCAGGCTGCAGTTTGGCATCATGCCCTGTGTGTGTGGGACAGAGCCACTGAGCCCTGCTGCTGCAGAGTGGCAGTCCCTGGGACCAGCCAGCTCTGCCCCTGCCGGCTGCCTTGGGGGGCCCAGGCAGGACTGTGCAGTGTCACAGCCTGGGGGGCTGCAGGGGGGACAAGGCTGGTGAGGAGGTAAGGGTAATTCCTGGAACAGCTGGCTTCTGGTGTGGTGAGCATCTGGATTTCCATGGGTGCTGCAGCCAAGGCATGGTCATCCCATTGTTTAACTGGGAGCAGGAGCTGGCAGCTCCTCCTGGGGCATCCCAGTGCTGAACCTGAGAGGGCCCAGTGCACCCCAGCCTGGGTGAACCAGGGGATTTCCTGCACTGCAGGCAGAGAGGAGAAGAAAGATGGCATTTAAAGGAAAAAATAAATATAAAGTGAAAGGAGCGGAGAGGAGGCGGCTTTGCTGTGAGCGCTGGGCTGAAGGCTGGTCTGGGAGGGAGGGGAAGCATTTCCAGGGCTGTAGGTGGAGGTTTGCTCCTGGGGACTCGTGAGGGTTGGCTGGGGCTAGTTTCCTCTGCTGATCCTGGTGAAACTGGAACTGGCTGTGGGCAGTGACAGGCAGAGGTGTCACGAGGCTGTGGGACTGTGCCCACAACAGTGACACAGAGAGCACTTGACCTCATTTCATCAGTGACATTGGGCAAGAGCAGGACATCTGGTCAGCCAGAGTTGGTGTTCCAGTTCTGTTTTCCCAGGCAGAGGATTGCCCCAGGGCCCCTGGACACCTTTCTGGGCAAACCCCAGGATGGCTGTTCCCAGGTGAGAGCTACTGGCATGAGCCCCCTGGCACGGACATGCACCAGGGACACCACAGCGTTGGCTGTGTGATTTCTCCTGGGATGAAGTCCTGGGAGCTCTGGTGCTGCTGTCTTGGGAGCAGCACAGATGTAGGAAGCAGTGGTTCTTCCCCAGCTAAAAAGAATGGGCTTCTGAAAAACAAAAACAAATGTTTGTAGGAGTTAACTGCTGACCCCAAGGGTCACTGGGTGGCACTGGGAGTGCTGGGCAGTGCCACTGGTTTGTCCAGCAGGACTTCAGCTGCTGAAGATGGACATGTCTATCTTTGGAACTGCCAGCATCTCTTGGCCCTGTGCATGGTCTCCTCTCCCTTAGCACCTTTCCTATGGGTGTCTCCAGAGGCTGTAGGTACCAAAACATCTCCTCGATCTCTGGCTTTCCCTGCACAGCTTGTTTCTGCAGAGCCAGAGGAACAGTCCTGCACTCTGAACCCTCTTTGGCTGTGGCAGAAGCTCCCTCTGCTCTGGAGCCGTCCCAGGCACTTGTTTCCCCTGGCTGGAATAACTACAGTTTGGGCAGGCTCTGCTCCACCGGGTCGGGGGCTGGTTGTGCTGGGAACTTCTGTACCTGAGGAGAGAAATCAGGGACAGGGCTGAAATTGCCTCTGTTCTCGAGGCAGGCGTGATCTCTTGCTGAACCCTGAGCCCTGGCTGCTGCTCCGGATGGACACTTGCTTCCCAGCCAAGTGGCAGCTGACCCCATGTTTCCCTTTCCCACGCCCAGCCACACACCTCCTGCCCGTGCTGCTGCTGCTCCGAGAAATCCCAAACCACAGCAGGCACTGGAGGCATTTTGCAGCAGCTAAATTGGATCAAACCACACTGTGCCTCGAGGCTGAAAGCCCCGAGTGCCTGTTTTTAAGGGGACTTTCAGAGAGGCATTGGGGGCCAGTGAAATGGGAAGTGCTTTGGTTGTATCCTTGGCCTTGTTCCTGCTGTGGCTTCAAGGAGAGGCTCTGCCTCAGTGTCATCCTCTGTACAGAGAGAATGGAATCACTTTCTCTGTAGCTGTGACCTGTGAGTGCACAGGGATGCTGCTGGATCCTGGCAGTGAGTTAATTTATTGTCCTGCCTGATGGATGTTCCTCTCCAACAGGCCTGGCAGTGCTCATGCCCTCATGGTGCCCGTGGAGGGATTGCGGAGGGTGATCTCTCTCCTCTCCACACTGGACTGCTGGCTTTGGGCTGTCCTTGACTGACTGTTCTGAGGCAGGTGCCTCTCCATGTCCTGGATTTCCTGGACTTAACTCTTTTTTCCTTATGCCTTGTGTTGTGACATGGGTGTGAAGGCAATATTTGTGCTTCCTAAGCCTCCATATGCTCCCCCGCTGGGCTGGAGCACTGCAGTGCTGGGCCAGCACAAGGCAGGAGCTGCAGGCGGCTGTGGGGGGCTGTGGGAGGCTGCACCACTGGGACACCCCATCCCCACCTGCTTTGGGAAGCTGGGCCGCTGTGTTTCCAGTTGCTGGAGATCCCAGCACACTTCCTGAGGGACCCTTGGAGGGGAGAGGGCACTGATGCACCTCATGCAGGGCCCTGAAGAAGGGGTTGGGATGGGGGGGATGGCACAGGTGCAGCCCCCCAGCCCCCCTGGGTGTGATGCAGGACCTCCAACAATGGTAGGAGCTGTGTGAGTTCCTGCTCTGATCGATGGCTCTGGGAATCCAACCAGTGCTTTTGTGGAATCCAGACTGGGTTTCCACCTATGAACCCATTTTTAGGGTCCTGTACTTTCCTTGCCAGACAGCTTCTGTTTGTATTCTGGATTTTGTGCCACTTTTGCTCAGGACCTGGTGATGCTGCAGGACCTGCCTCAGGCAGGAGGCTCCTCTCATGTCACCAATCCGGAGCCCAGACACCTCAAAATTCCCAGAGGCATGCGGGAGCTGTGTTTGCAGCAGGGATGGAAGGGGTTAAAGTTGCTTTGCAATGTTTTTTTTTTTTTTTTTTTTTTTTTTTTTTTAAAGCCATTTCCTTCATGTGCAGAGACAGTTTATTTTCTGGGCATTCTTCAGGACGCAGGGAGGTGCCTTTTCTTTAAGGCATTTCCTGTAAGCAAGTTTATATTTGGCCTGGGGTGGGGAGAGGAGGTGGGTGCTGGGGAGCGTCCGCAGCCCAGCCGGGTGACCTCAGCTTTTGGCTCCTTGTCCCGAATTGTGGAGGTGGCAGCTGCAGGAGCCGTGGGACTGACCGGCTGTCGCAGCAGGAGGAGCGGGGTCCTGAGGGTCCCATGTGTGCCCCCAGCACTGTTGCCCCCGTGCTGGGGCTGAGCTGGCATCCCTGCGGTGGCCAGGATGCTTTCAGACCATCCCTTCCATTACTTCTAAGGTGATGGAGATAAGACAGCTGTTGGACCCCATATCCTGCTGCTTAGTCTGATTATTTTCGCTCTCCCAGGATGGGTTTGATTTCCACTGAAAAGACAAACAATCAAACAAATGTGGTAATATACCAGATCATCAAAATTCACTGTGGCCCTGGTGTCTGTAGTGCAGATTTAACTCTTTCCCTGTGGATATTTTATCAGACCTTGATTCTGGTGCAGGCCTGCAGCTGGACCCTGACACCACAGGCTGGGCTCCCTCAGGCAGTGCCGGGGCTTGAGCGATTCCCCCTTTGTTCCCTGTGCCAGGTTTCTTCTCCCCCATTTTGTTTTCTTTTTATTACCGTGATTTCCTAACATCGGAAGAGGCAAGTTATGAAACTGGAGTTATCCAAACACGTCTTGTTTGAAGATAGCGTTTCATCCAGCAGATGCAGCTTCCTGCCCTGTAAATGGTTCCCATTGTTTCACCTTGGCTCCTGGCCCTGGCAGTGCTGGGGTGTCACTCCACTCTGGCAGCCTGGGAAATGGTGGTCCCAGGCATGGAATGGCTGAACTGGAAGCACTGGTAGTCTGTACCCAGCCTCTGAAAGCTCCAGGAGGCTCCCTGGGGCTGCCTCAGGTTAGAAGCACTGAGCAGGGTGCTGGTTCTGCTGTCTGCTGCTCCAGCCATGGATGCTCAGCTTTTCCAGTCTGTGTCCACTCTTCCCACAAGGTTTTGTCTGGAGGGAACCAGTTGGTGCCATTTCTGCTTGAAGTCCCCCAGGTGTGTGCTCCAAATACCCACATTGATGACACTTACCCCTGGGATCCCAGGGGTTTGAAAGGGATGCAGAGCATGAGACTGTGACCAGAGTCCTGCTGTTGAACTGGAGCCAGGATGCAGTGCAGAGCAGTTACACCACAGCACTGCTCCTGCAAACATCACCTGCAAACTGGGATCATTGCATACTGGGCCAGGACAAAGGTAGCTCTGGTCTGATGGCTGGTGTCCATATGGCAGGGGATGGGGAAGAGGGGGTAGATAAAATGAGGTGTTGCTGGTTGGTGTGTCGAATTCTCTTCCCAGCACAAAAGAACCAGCACACATTTTTAGTTTTAAATTTCAATTATTTTAGTGTTTGAATGCGGAGAGGGGATTTGGAGATGATCCTCAGGTACTCTGTGAGGGTGGTGAGGTCCCGGCAGAGATTGCCCAGAGAAGCCCCATCCCTGGAAGTGTCCAAGGCCAGACTGGACGGGGCTTGAAGCAACCTGGTGAAGTGGAAAGTGCCTTTGCTCATGGCAAGGGGTGGAATGAGATGAGCTTTAAGGTCCCTTCCAACCCAAACCATTCTGTGATTCCATGATTCTGTGATCCCTGTGGCGGTGGCAGGAATGGCATGTGGGATTGAACTGGTAACAAAGAGGACAGTCAGAGTGTGCTGGTGAGCCAGAGCTTTGCTCCTCCCTGGGCATGTGGGTGCTCTCAGCCTGACCCTGAGAATCCTCGGCTGTGGGTGGCTGGAGGATACCGGGCACTGAGAGGTGCAGCAGGAGCAGGCTGGGACCCAGCGAGTTTTGGGTGGATCACCTTTCCCCACTCTTGGAGCCTGCTTTGAGAGGAGCTGGGTGTGCCCAGACCTCTTCCTTTGACAGAGGAAGCCATGCCGTGGGTCATGCTGTCCCCAGAGTCTTGGCACGGCTGTCCTGCTGCTGCTACAGTTGTGCTGCTGCCTCTCCTCTCCTGCTTTCCATGGCTTTCCCACCTGCTTGAGCAGCAGAGATTGTTTTTTAACTAATTTTTTGTCTGTGTGAATGCTGTTACAGGCTGGGGAGCCGCAGCTGTTGGCTCATTGAAGAAGTTCTGCAGAACTGTGTCCGGAAGCGGTACTGGGCCCTTGGCTGAGCTCTGTGGTTTGACGCTTTTCCTTCCTGCCCTTCTCAGAGACACAAATCTGCACAAGCCCTTTGATGCACTGAGACAGCCCCACCTCAGCCCCTGCTCCCCTTCTGCTCTGCAGGGGCTCTTCTTGTTCTGAGGGGTGAGGTGAAGCCCCCACAGGTCCCCCTCATGTCTCTGTTCCTTTGGCCACAGCCGTTGGAGTAGGCAGGAAATAACGAGGTCAGGAGTTTCAATGATTAGTGTTTGATAAGGTTCACTGATATTTTCTCTGTGGTCTTCATGAAGAGGAGGAAACATGGTACGTTAAGAACATCTGTCTTGACAGGGGTCAGGTCCCCCCAAGTGCCTGGTGTTGGCTCAGGATGGAACCTGAATCCTTTGAGATCCCAGTCTCTCCTTACTGCCAGTGCCCATGGTGACCTTGGCTGTCCTTGGGCTGCTCTCTAGCTGTGCTGGCAGAACCGGTCACCTGCCTGGCTGCTTCATGTGGGAGCTACCTGCTCTCAGGTGGTTCGTGCCACTCCTTGAGCAGGAGCTGTGCCGTGAAGGGCTCCTGGCAGCATGAAAGGATATGCCTTGATGTTGTGTAAGGCTGTGTTCCATGGATTACTGAGTGCTCATGTTTCTTGGCCAGGGACACTGAATGAGGCACTGGTGGCCTTCTTAGTGCTTTCCCTGCTTTTCCAGCACTGCTGTTCTTCAGCTCATGTCCAGCACTGCTGGGGCCCGGGGTGGAGCTGGGCACAGGGGTGCTTTGCCGTGGAAGTGGGAGGAGATGCTGTGTCCCATGGCTTTCTCTGGAAATGCTCTGGAGACCTAGGGAGAGCAAAGATCAGCTCCCCTGGCCTCGCTCAGTACTCTCAGCCCATAGGCACCTCGTGATGCTCTGCAGTGCTGCGGGCAGGTGGGAATGGAACGCTTGGTGAGCAGCCTGCGGGCAGAGAGGCAAGTCCTTGTGCTCGGCCGTCACGGGTCAGTGTCACTGTCACGTGTGGCAGGGCACTGGAGTGTTCCCGGCCATGTGCCCCTGGCTGTGGCTCACCCAGGCAGGCATCGGGTGGACAGCCATGCAGCCACATGTCCAGGCACTTGGACTCGTGGGTTTGGGGCCAAAGCAAGGTATGGGCTGTCTCAGATGGGGCTGGTCAGGGAGTGGCTGTGGAGGCTGGGACAGGTGCTGCTCATCCCCAAAGATGCTGAGGTTGCTGAGCTGTGCTGGGCTTTGGGTCCCTTCCAAAAATGTGCATGTGAGTCAAAAATTAGTGGCTCATAAAAATAGACACGGCAAAGTTCTAGAAGGGTGTGAGCTGATTGACCACAAACATCTCAGCCTGCAGTGCTGAGGGGGAACTTTGTTGAGGGAAAGCCTTCCTCAGAAACACCAGTGAGGCAACCACTGCACACTGGTGGGACTGGGAAGGAACTCTTACTTGGGAAAATGTGAGCATTTTAGTGTTTTTCTGAAGGGCACAACACTGGCTGCTTGGAACAGTTACACACGTAAAATACTGCTGTACAAAATGTAGGACTGAGACAGCCCTGGGGGGCTCCAGGGTGGGCAGTTCTCTGAGGTGCAGGACCTGCCAGGGTCCCTCAGTCTGACACATGGATGGACAGGCTTCAAGCCCTGTGGAGGCTCCTCCTGGCTGGTTTTCCATAAGCAAAGAGCCCCGGGAGAACCTTTACTCCTTCCTCCTGCCCTGAAGCTGTGGGGAGAGAGGCACTTCCCTGCCATGCATGCCCACTGTGGCGGAGGTCTGGTTGGAGAGGTTCCTCCCTGTGTGATCACAGTGGGTATTCCAGAATGACTGTCTTTAGGGAAAAGTGTTCCTAGTATCACCCCTGGAAATCACTGGATGTGAGCTGGAGCCTTTGCCAGCCCTGGGATCAGCCTGCCATCAGGAGGGGATCTGCTGCCCTTGAGCAGCTGCTCCATCCTCACTGTGTGTGGCTGTGAGCACCAGTGAGCACCAGAGAGGCCACCTTGCTGTCAGAGCTGGGCAAGAAAACCCCAAGCGGGTCTTGCTGTGACAGATCTTTTCCTTACAGAGGGGGTTTCACACGGAGGGGAAGCTGGAACAAACATGCCCATTCCTGCCAAAGGTGCTGCTCTGCCAGTAAATGGCCTCTGTTTTCTACTGAAAGTGGTTGATGTGTGGAACTGGGGCTTCCTGCTGCCTCCTGACCCCTGGGCTTCTCCTTGGCCTGACCCCAGGAGCTGCTCCTCTGCTCCTGACCCTGCTGTTGGCAGCCACTGCTCCAGCTCCAACGCCTTTGGCGTCGTAACTTCCTGTGAGCCGGAAGAGCTGCGTGAGGGGGTGTGAGCTCCTGTGCCTGTAAATCCCTCGGAAGGCCAGGAAGTGCTTGGTTAATTAACAGAACTGAAGAACAGTAATTTGAACCATTTCTCTTCATTGTTTACAGCAAAGGTCTGGGATTCATGACTTTCGGCCATGGATCAGCCCAGTTCCCTTCATGCATCCTTGGATCCTCCCCGATCCATGGCTCTTCACTGTGTCCTGTGAGGCTTTGCTTGCCTCAGCTCCTCAGAAATGTTGTGTTTTATGGGAAGGGTTCTGTTTTGGCCTGTGTCTGGGCACAGGGTGGGACTGACTGTGGGAAGGGGCACAGGGATGGCCAGCAGAGCTGTCTGTGCTGGATTCTCTGGTGGGAGTCAGACCAATGGGACCATGTAAGCTACCTCTGCCATTCCCATGGTTGGTCTTCCATCAGG
Source organism: Scytalopus superciliaris (assembly GCA_013400415.1). Taxonomy (NCBI): domain Eukaryota; kingdom Metazoa; phylum Chordata; class Aves; order Passeriformes; family Rhinocryptidae; genus Scytalopus; species Scytalopus superciliaris. The sequence continues at coordinate 21,446 of VXBX01006430.1, read as the reverse complement.
ATTCAGCATCTTGACTGTCAGGCCAGCGTATCAGTCTTTAGTATCGCTTGAGGCCTGCTTTTGTATCCTGTTTTGTAGTATTCCCTGACATTCCCCACATTCCTGGCAAGGAGACTTCTGTATTTTTTTTTAAATGTTCCTTTGTCTGTTTGCAAAATTATGACAGAGTTTAAGACTTCTCCAAATGGTTATTGTCCTGCTGTCCTGGCATCTCCAGTTGGCTCCATAAAGAACAGGGAGCCTTGAGCTTCAGCTCCAGCCCCAAGAGTGTCTCCTTCCAGTGGGGAGAAAGTGAAAAAGGAGCAAGTCAGGTCATGGACTCCTGTTTGGCTCGGTGAGCTCCCTGACCTGAGGTCCCTGCTGTTTGCTTCCACCCTTGTCCTTGGGTTTCACTGCCCCCCACGTTTTTGTGATGACACTGGGGCCATTATCTGAGCTTCCATTGCTGCCACAGCCTGTCAAGACTGTGGTCTGGAGGGGCCTGGGTTTGGAGAAGGCAGAAGGCACCACAGTGGCCCTGGGGTCTGTGTCCCATCTCTTCCTGCTCTCTTCTGTCTGACCTGCCAGGTGTAAGGAAGCTGAGGGATGGGCAGGATGCTTTCCAGTGCCATATCCCCAGATAGGGTTGAGAGACCTATTGTGTTTCTCGCTGGGAATCAGAAACAAGGTGAGATGATGCTCAGATGAAGGGATCTTACAGCTCATTCTGGGAATGATTTGTGCCAAAGCACCAGCTTGGGAAGTGCAGTCACAGGGAATGTGCTTTTCATTGTGGAGACTAATCCTGTGTCAGCCACAGCTTCTCACTTGGACTGGGCTGGCCCCTCCACTTTGGGCTGCCCAAGAAGGGAGCTGAGTCCTGCTGCATGGGGAAGGAGCATTCCTAGGGCAGGTGGAGCAAACTGGGTTGAGCATAAACCAGGAATTTGTAGGGAATTGGACAATTGGGTCTGGATATCTTGGATAGCAGGCACTCCCATTGTTGTCCCAGAGCCATCTTTTTGAGCTATTAGTCCTCTTTGGTATCTTGAGAGATGGGGAAATTTATGATGGATCAGCCTTGCCTTTCCATTTTCCCAGCCTTCCCATCCTTGGCACATGGAAAGCTGGGTTCCTGGGCAGGGGTTGGCAGCTGGAGATCACAGTCAGTGGTTTGAGTATTCAATGTCTGACGGGATGGGATGGGAAAGGGGGTTTTGGGGTGCTCACCCCTCTCCTCCCTCCTGAAGTACTTCTGGGCAGCGCCACGCTCCCAGCCAGCCCCACTCCAGGAGCTGGCACGATGTCACCCTTCGGGAAGCTCCACTTTCAGTCCCTCATTTTTGCAGCTGGAATTGAAAGCTGCAGCTCAGCTGGCCGGGCCGGGCTCCCAGGCAGGGCAGCCCCGGGTGTNTCCGGATGAGCCCTCCCCGCCGCTCCCACCCCCGCCTCGGTGGCTCAGCCCTGCGCCGCCGGGATGTCCTGTTGGCCCGGGACAAGGAGCGGGGCAGGACCGGCACATCGGACCGGCTCGGCTCGGCTCGGCACAGCCGGCCCGCGGGAACACGTCGGGGCTGTGCCGTGCGCTGCCTGTGGGGAGGGCTCTGACCACCGGCGGACGGTGCTGGGTGGCCGAGGAGGGGATGAAGGAGGCCGGGGGTCATGCTGATACTTTTTCCTGCGTTTAATCCACGGTTTCCAATGAACAAAGCCGGGATTAACAGCTCCTGCCATGGTGAGTCTGCTCGCGTCCGGGCTCTGTTTGGATTGGGAGGCTCCAGCCAGCAAACACTCTCGGGGGAGGTAGGAAAGGCTGTAAAATGACCTTTTTTCTTGTCAGATTTCTTGGAAGCAGCATTTCCTCTGCGGCAATGTGGTTCCCTCTGGCTTTTGTACAGCNGTGGGGGGTGTGCAGGGAGCCCCGCACCACGGTGGGACACGGGGCTGGCGCCGGGGTGCGGCTGTGTGGGACAGGGATGAGGGGGGCAGTGGAAGTGACAGAACATGGGCTGGCCTCAGTCATACCATGTGGGGCTTTTCCTCCCCTCTCTGCTCCTCGGGGAAGGTGCAGCCTTGGTAATATTTGGGTTCATTTCTGACAGAGCCAGCTGAGCTGGTGAGAGTGCAGTGGGTGCTGTGTGCCAGCTCCTCCTGGTCTCTGTGTTTTTTCCTGAGCCTGATCCAAAATGCGTTTCTGTGAGCCCGACCTCCACCTCCTGCCAGGCAGTGAGTGCGGGGAGAGGGCAGCCGGCACGCCCGGGAGTGCCGGTGCCAGTACCAGCCATGCTGTGGGATGTGGCATCACCTGCTGACACTAGGTCACTGACTGAAAAGCAGTTTTTAGAAAGTGGAGAGGAGGGAATGAGAAGGGTTTGGCTTTGGAGCTGTGTGGGGAGGGAAATGCTTCCCGGAGCCATGGTGACTGATGCCTGAGGGGTGCCAGTGGAGACTGGGCACAGCAGGAGGGGGTCCTGGTGTGAAGAGCTTCATTGGCAGGTGGAAGTCCTGCCTTGGCACACACAGGCAAGCTTTGTGAAACTCAGGGTTTGTGGTTTTTTGTTGTTTTATGCTGTGATGTGTGGTTCTGTCCAGAGGAGTGCCCAGAATTGTCCCTGCATGGATAGGGAGGTTCTGTCCCTGTGCCTCCTGTGTGCCATCAGTGGGCTGAGGGGGGAGGGAGAGGGGGGGCTTGTTCTTGGCCATGCACCCAAAACTCCCTGGGGTTAAAATCCTGAGTTTTGCCAGTGAGGAGCACGTGCTCTCCCCAGACAGCAGTTGATAAAGGAAAGCCAAGGCTGGTGGTCAGTGGCCATAGGCAGGAGAAAGGTGGCTTTGGAGTCACACTGCAGTGGGGAATGGGGAAGGCAGGGGAAGGAGGCAGGTTATTGCACAGAGCTGAGAAATACTTGATTTGGGGTTATTTTTGTATTGCAGCTTTCAAAAAGGGAAGAAGAGAGCCCTAAAGTAACCCTTCATGCCTCTGATGGGAATTCAGTGTCTGTTTCTTCCTGTGAGTGCACATTTCCCTTCCATGGCTGTGGCAGTGCCTGCTGGCCAGGTGTGACAGCCGTGGTTTGGGTTTCCTGCCCCTGGGGGCTTGCAGGGCTCCCACCAAAGCCACCAGAGCCTGGGCATTCCTCAGCTGAAAATGGGGTGGGTTTGCAATTCTGTACAGCATAGAAAAAGCTGCAGCAGGACCATGAGGGAATGCAGCTCCCTGCGTTCCTCTGGTAACACACACGTGTTTATGCTAAATAAATGCATAACAGTAGGAGGGAATTCCCTTGTGTATTAAGTGAGTAACTGTTTTTGGTGCCTGGATTTAACAGTAGGAGCTGGGGGTTACTCTTTGGTGTGGGATACAGGGGAGCAGCTGCAGCACGAGATGCAAATACTCATTTGCTGTGGGTGCTGCAATTGGAGCTGAGAGTTCCCTGCAAAGCCAGAGCTGCTGTTGGTTCTGGTTTTTTTTAGCAGAACTATTGGTGTTTTCCTTTGCCTTCATCTTCCTTGGCCTTTGGTGGTGGCTGGTGTTGAGTCTCGTGCTGCCTGTGGTGTGAATGCTGTGCCAAAAGCAGCACCAGGATGCAGCATTCCAGGCATTGACCTCAGCCATGCTGGAGGTAGAATAGGCTGTAGGGTGATTGTGCTGTCCATGCTGGGTTTAACACTCTTCCAGGCAGTGAAAACTGGACTTTTCTTTGTTGTCCATGTAAAGAAGTGTGTGATGTGATCCCTCCTCATCAGGGAAGTGCAGTTGGTGATGGGTGGTGTGCCCAGCACAGCCGAAGGTCCAGCACAGCTGAAGCTCTGGCACTGCTGGCTGCCCCCGGAGGGATGGCGTCCACTAGTCCAAACAAAGTATGTGTGAGATCCATGGGATGGTCAACAGGAAAACAGCAGGGCAATTTTAGAAAGGGTGGGATACAGGATTAGCAAGGTGGATTTTTTTTTTTTTTCAGCATCTGAGTAGCTGTTTTTATCTTGCTCCTTGTGGATTTTCCAACCCTGGAAGTTTCCAAGGCCAGGTTGGATGGGGCTTGGAGCAACCTGGGGTAGTGGAAGGTGCTCCTGCCCATGGCAGAGGCATGGGTCTAGATGATTTCTAAGTGCCTTCCGACCCAAACTATTCTGTGATTCTCTTCTGGATTTCTCTTTCTGGGCTCAGCAAACACCAGCCTGGGTCCCAGGGAGGGAATAATGAACCGGTGCCAAAGAGAAGGCAGGAATTCACCCCAAGGATAGATCTGACAGAGGCAGCCAGCAGCTGTGCTGGTGCTGATGGAGACCTGCTTGGGGTGGTGCATGGGGTGGGCTGGAGCCAGAAACCCGCTCTGCCATGAGATTGCTTTGCTGTTGCCTCTTCAGAGATGGAATCCCAGGTTCCTCCTGGGCTTCCCCTTGGACATGGGGGGCCTGCTGCTACTGTGCTCCCCAGCACAGGAGAACGATCCTGCCCTCTCAGTTGTTCCTCTGGGGTCAGAGCAGCTGCAGAAACGGAGGTGGAGAAGGCAAGGACAGATCAGGGTTCTGACCTTCCTGGCCCTTTGTTTCTGTTCCTCTCTCTTTCCATCCCTCATTCCCCCCAGACATCTGCTCTGCAGCTGCAGCGTTCGCAGTGGGACCTGTAACCCCTGAGCTGCTGTAGCACTCCTGCTCCTGGGCTCTCTGGAGCTGAGGGCTGGAAGGAGGTGTCTGTAAGGGGGCTGGGAGGAATCTGTAAGATCCTGTGGGACACTTCCATAACCATCATGGCAGTGCCAGGTCTGTCTCTGCCACATCACAGTGTCCTGCTGCCACATCCATCAAATGGTGTGTCCCACAGTCCTCTGGATCCTTCCCCCCTGGTTCACCCTGTGCCCCTGAGCGTGACTGACTGCTGTTCAACCCTGTCCTGTGGGGTCTGTGAAGCTGTGCTAGTGTGAAGAAGGGACATGGGCTAGTGGTGGCCTTTGCAGTGCTGAATCTGATGATCTTAGAGGGCTTTCCCAGCCTAAACTATTCCATGATCCTAAGCCTCATTTGTTTGGGGCTGATGTGGTTGCTTCAGTGCTTCCTTCCCATCTTTAATAAAGAAAGACCAGGCTGTAAACCTGAATTTAAGATGCTCCAAGTGATGTTTGGGAAAGCAGTGGTGTTCCCCAGGTGCCAGCCTGCGAGGGCAGGAGCTGCTTTTTGGCTGGGCATGGTGCTCCAGCACTGCCTGGGTTTCCTCACAGCTGTTCCTGCACCACGCAGCATGAGGCTCTTGTGCTTTGGGTGCTGGTTTGAGCTTTTAGATCACAATAAAGCAGACCTGAGGCTGCTGTTGGGCTCGTTTGAGGAGAGGAAACCAGAGCTGCCTCATCCATCCAGCTGATAAGGGCAGTTACAGGCAGTCCTGGAGCTGAGCCGAGGGGCGAGCAGGGAAGAGATAAGGCAGGGGGAGCACTCTGGGGGCTGCAGTGGTGCTGCTGGGGGGCTCCACACCCATCCCACATGGATTCTGATCTGGATCAGATCCAGAAACACAATGGCTTCAGGTACCAGCCCCCACACGGACACCATCCAGCAATTTCCGTGCTGCATCTGGGATTGTTTTTACCCCTGGATGTCCCTTATTTTCATATGCACCATACAGAAGCTGCCTGTGACTGGAGCTGTCTGGCAGAGGGCTCTGGGGACCCCGCAGTGCCATCCCCCCTGCCAGATGCCCTCCCCAGGGAGTGTTGCCCTTGGACCAGACGTTTCAGAGCTAGAGGTGATGGAGGCACTTGAGCAAGTCCTGGTTGGTGACATAGCAAGGAGAAGTCCCCGAAACTTATGAGATCTGTTTACTCCATGAAGGTTAATTATGGAAACATGCTGTGTCTGGGAGAACATCCAACAGCATTCCTCATTCTTGCCTGTGTGCCCTGTCTGTGTCCGTGCTGGCAGCTCTGAAATCTCTGCACTTTGCTGGATGCTGCTGGGAGCTGGAACCAGATAACTGGTGTTCATCAGTGCCATGTGCCAAGCTACATGGGGATGGGCTTGCCCATGGACGGGGATTGCCCATGGACAGGAGATGCCCATGGACAGGAGATGCCCATGAATGGGCATTGCCCGTGGCTGTGTGAAGCTCTGTCTGCCTCCTGCTCTGAGAGCCAGGCTTGGCGAACAGTGAGCCTCAGCCATGCCCAGTGCCCAGAGGGGAGTGGAGGAGTTTCTTCCTGAGCACTCTAGAAGGGGGCGTGTGTCTCCAGTGGGCATGGAGGGTCCGAGTTTGGCTGTTGGCTGTGTTTGAGTGATGCCCTGTTAGTGAGGCAGCTCTGATTTCTGCAGGCACAGCACTGGGACTGAGGCAGCCCCTCTTTCCCTGGCCATGCTGGCCCCAGTGCCTTCAGCAGCAATAGGATACAGATACCTTTCTCATGGGAAACCTGCTTCAGCTCCTCACATTTTCAAGCAGTGAAGGCACATCCCTCTGGTTTAGGAGAGGTGTTGGGAATTTCTGTCATTCCTGTAAAAAGCAGGCGAGAACTTCTGCTTACAGCTGTGAAGGGAAGTCCCTGTTGTAGGCAGAGATTTGTTTTCAGGCAGGATGGAAAGAAATCACACCAGAAGGAAAGACAAAGCAGCAATTTTCCCCCACTGGTGCTGGCGTTAGAGCTTCCCCCGCAGTGCTGGGCAGCTGTTTGCAGCTTTCCATGAGGTAATGTGCGGGCGATTTTGTGGCGGGGTTTTCTCCTCACACATTAATTGGCTGTGTGGGATGTTTTGTGGGGATTTGGAGCCTTGCTGAGGGAAGCTGGGAGCCTGGGCTGGGCTTTCTGCCTTCTTAGTTTTGATTGTTAAAGTGAAAGTGCAGAGCTGGGTTCTGCAAAGTGGCTTTCCTGCCTGCAGTTCTAGTGGTCTCGTATTCCGGGTTGCTGGGTTTAGAGTTTTATGCTGTGTCCTCGGCTTTTCCTTGTCCACGCCTGTTCCAGGGCCGGGTGGGGTGGATGGAACCTCAATAGCACTTGGAGCAGAGATGTCAGACTCCAGACACTCCACAGTCAGAACCATTCCTGTTGGAGCCACCAGTGGGCTATGTCCAGGGAAATACAATGGTGCAGTGACTGCTGAAAGGGGATTAGGGAGTTTTGTCCTTTTTTTCCATTTTCCTGTTGGTTTTTATCCTTTTCTTTTGGCACAGTGGGAGCCTCTTCTATTCCTTAGTTTTTGCTTTCTGTCCCTCGCCCTGGTGTCCTGGTGGGTGCTGGGGGATCCCTGCCTTGGGGGGACCAGGTGAGTGACCCCAGGCTGGGGGAGCCGGACCCACTCAGGGTGTTTCTGATGGACCGTGGTGGCACCTGGGTCACAGCCTTTTCCCCTTGCTGGATACAGGGAAGGGGAGAGTGACTGTGGATGCCTTTTGCTTGGGAAATGCCATCCAGCCTCTGCAGGTAGCAGTGAAGGGCAGAGTCTTTGCCTGGGAGGATTCTCTGGTGGCTTATGGGGATTGTGCACCATTGGGAGCCTTTTTCAGTGAGGATATTGGTGCTGGTTCCCTCCATGGGGTTGTCCAGGTGTTTTCAAGGGCTCATCTTGCATGGAGGTGTCTCAGGAGCATGAGACATACTGGGATCACTGGTCTATCTTTCCTGCCTGCAGTCAGGAAGCTGGTGGGGTTTATTCCCTTGTTTCTCAGTGATGTGTGGGCTCTGCTGGCAGCACTTCCATGCCTGTCTGTCGGTGCCTGTGCCTGCTCCTCCCGCGAGGCAACTTGAATGGGATAATTTTCAGCCCATTTAAACTGCAGATCTCAAAGACACTGAGTTGCTGTTGGGAGGAGGCAGTGAGACCCTGTGTGTGCCTTGCTGAGGATGGGTGTAGTGTTTGATGAATCTGTATTAGATATCAGAGAATCCCCATTGGAAACCCATTTCTGTTGCTGCTGCTGGGGGGGGCTCAGGCTGAGGCGGTGAAGGGTCTCCAGGCAGTGTTCCCTGGGGTCAGGCTGGATTCCCATGGGAGCCTGCAGCCAGGCATGAGTGCTGGGCTCAGGTCCCACCACCCTGCCCTGGCAATGAGGCTTCCAGGAGGTGGCAGGGAGGGCTGGGAACACAGCTGAAATGGGTAACCCTGTGCTCAGTGTCCAGCTGTGCCCCCACGGCAGGACTGTTTGCCTGCCCGGCCTTTCCTGCACCTCCCTGGGAAAGCACGTCTGGGAAGGGCAGGAGGAGGAGGAGGAGGAAGCTGGCTGCTGGCTCCTTCTGGGACAGGACACTTGAAAACCTTTTCTGTGCCAGCACTTCGAGGTGGGGAGGGCTTTGCCTGGGCTAGGCAGAGCACCCCTGCTCATGGGGGATTGCTCCTTGTTCGAGGGGCTCTGGGGGAGATGCAGGACTTGGCAGAGCCTGGGATGCGGCTCCCAAAGAGGGGGAAGTGTGGGGCCCTGGCCCCCCCAGCCCCTGTGCGGGGGAGGCGGTGGAGGGGAAGGAAATGTCGTGCTCTGATTCTGCGTTTCCACCGGAGCGATGGGCGGCCGAGCCCAGTCCCACGTGGAACATCCTGCAGCAGCTCCTGGCCCGGTGGCTGTGGCCACGCTGAGTGTCCCCGGGCTCCGGTGTGTCCCTGTCCGTGCCCAGCCATGCTCTTCTGCCAGCTCAGCCCCGCTGCGGGCAGGGGTAAGCTTGGCTGGGCTCTGCTCCTGCTGCTCTTCCCTCCACCAGCCTCTCCATGGGGGATGCCAGACCCATCCGTGGGGCAGGATCCATGGGGCAGTGGCAGGTGGGAGGTTGGTGTTACTGCTTGTGGCTGGGGGGCTTCTGGAGCTGTAGCCGCTGGCTGGGGTGGCCCCATGGAAATTCCATTGGGAGCAAAAGGGGAGCAGAGATGAGAAAGAAAGGCTGGCAGGTCCATTGGCTGGGGCTGTGGGAAATGCCCATCCCTGAATCCTGCCTGACCCATGGGTACAGGATGGATCTGCTTCCAGAGCTGGCATGGCCAAAAAGCATTCACAGGGACCATGTGAGTCTTGGTGCTCTCCTGCCAGACAGCCTCAGCCATGGGGTGCCTTCCCCAAGGAGTGTCGGTGGTTTTGGCATGGATACAGAGCTCTGTACGGACCAGCTGACCCAGGACAGCTCCACGGCTGAGTTCTTCACTGAGACTGGTGGGTCTGAGCCCTGTTGGGGGCAGGAGGGGTCAGGGGTCAGCCCTGGGTTTTGGCTGGGCTCGCAGCACAACTAGGCACAGCTGTGTGGTTTGGACCCAGATGCAGATGCTTATTCCAAAACTCCTTCCCAAAACGTCCCCAAGTATTTGGGTCCAGGGTTTTGGCTTGGTCCTGTGCTGAATTGAGCTGCTTGTTTGGAGCTTTTTTTTTTTATCCCTGCTGTAGGTTTGGACTTGGGAATGCAAAATGGAGCCAGAGCTCTGGGCTGAGGCAGTGGGTGGATGGGGATAGAATTGGGGTGTTCCAGTGCTGGGTGGGTCTGGCCTCAGCCCACTCTGTGCCTGGTGGTGCCTCTGGGAGAGATGAGACAGACCCTGAAGATGCAAGGCATTTTCTACCCTTGAGGTCAAACACTGCCACCCTCAGCAGTAAAAATGCCATTGGACCAACAGTGCCAACATCTGGCAATGACTTGCTATGGCTGTGGGACTTCTGGGCTGTTTTCCCTCAAGTTCTCTAAATTTGAGGAATTTCCTGGGAAATAGTGCTGCTCGCTGGATGAGTTCATCTGGGTGATGGCTGATCCCTGCGTGAGGAGTGGGAACTGACTGGGCGAGTGGGATAGAACCCCATCAGGGGGGTTTGGTGCACACTGAGACAAACACCAGCTTGAAAGTAGTGGTGGGGAGGGCCAGGCGGTGGGAAGGAGGTGGGGAGGAAGGGTTTCTTTGGCAGGATTTTCTGGAGGATGTTTGCAGAAGTGACCAGCCCTGAGCTTTGATGAGCTCTGAACTCATTATTACAAATAAAGAGCTTCCTCTCCTGCCCGACCAAGAACTGTGTTTGTCTTGGTGGGTTCAGAAACAAAACATTTCATTGGAAGGTAAAATTGTGTGTTGTGGCTCTACCATTCCTGTTGCGTCCTCTTTGCCTGGTGCTGTTGGAGAGCTGCACCCGAGCTGTGTCTGCCCGAGACCCCTCTCTGTGCCCAGCATTGCTGCCTGTGGGACCCCTGGCTCCTGGTTCTGCAGCTGGGCATCATCTCTGCTCTGTGCCCATGGGACATGGGATGGAGCTAGGCATCCAGGAGGAGCAGGCTGTGATCCAGGGAGCATTGCTGCTGCCACCAGGATGTTCAGGCTGGTTCTTTGCTTTCTTCCAGAAATCGAAGCCAAGAAAGCTTGCGACTGGCTGCGAGCAGCAGGATTCCCCCAGTATGCCCAGCTATATGAAGGTGAGAGCTGCCTCCTCCCGCTGACCCCTGCTCAGTACCTGCACTCAGACCAGATTCCAAGGAGAGCTGCAGGGAGAGCACCCGCAGCTTCAGGAACAGGAGGGGGTGGAGAGGACTGTTCACTGATTATATGACCGTGTGTAAAACTTGGCTGTGGCCTGGAGAGCCAGCCCCAGTTAATTTCCCTGCATTCCTGAACTTTTTCCCTTCAGACAGGGCTATGAGGAGTCCTGAGGTGGGTGCTCCAGCCAAGGGTAACCAGACTTTGCAGAGCCATTGGCTTGGGAGAGGTTCAGTGAGTGTTTGCCATGGGTGGGAGTGCAGGGGCAGCCAGTGTGGGCCACATGGAGAGCAAACATGTCCTGCCTCCTTCCCTGCCTCCCTGCTGGCCATCCTGCAGCCCCTGCCCTGTCTGAGTGCAGGGGGCCAGAGTGAGGAGGTGGCTGCAGCCGCCCTGGCTGGCCGGACAATAGCGGGAAGCAGGATCTGGCGGCTGCGGCCATGGCTATTGTTTGGCCGGGCACTTCCACCGCCCCCCACAGCACCAGCCCCTGGTGATGGCTTTACAGGCTGCCTGTTTGCTGCTGGGGTCTATTTTGGGGGGCAGGCCCCATGTGCAAGGACGGGCCAGGTTCCTGCTGGGAGAGCCCCAGGTACTGGCCCCAGACAGTGCTCGCAGCTGGGCAGGCGCTGAGGAGTGGTGCTGACACTGGAGTCTGTGAATGAACCAACCCCTTTGCAGCCTCTCTCCACAGAACTGCCCACATCCTCCAAGTGTTTCCCTCTGTTTCCCTTCCCTTGGTGATTGCACTCCATGGCTTAATGAACAGCTGGATTGAGACCCTTGGGGTTGAGGGTCCAGGTCCCTTGTGCATGATCCCAGCAGAGCAGGGAACTGGATTGAGGCCCTCAGGCACCTAGTCACCCTCACCTAATGACCTGGGAGGAGCTGTGCCCAGGGACCCTGGGCATGCACCATCTCTGGGTGGTCTCCAGCCACTCAGGTCTCTCCTTCTCTTACCCCTCTCAGCCTCTCCCTCCTCCCATGCCCACTGCTGCCCCTTGTGACAGATAGAGCAGCTGGCTCGGGACTGGCCACTGATACCCCTCTTGCCTTCCCCCCCAGATTCGTCGTTCCCTCTTGACATCAGTGCTGTGAAGAAGGACCATAGCTTCCTGGACCAGGATTCCCTCAAATCCCTCTGCAGGTAACACTCCCTCACACAGCACAGGTCATGGAATCAGCACAAGGACATGCCCCAGGCAAGGGCCAGGGCAGCTGCCCTGGGCTGACAGGGTGGTTGGTGCTGCAAGGTGCCCACCTTGTCCCTCAGCTGGGTTTCGAACGTGCTCTGGTGCTGTTGCTCCCTCTGCAGTGAGAACTTTGGATATCTCAGTCGGATTAGGCAGCATCGCTGGTGTTGGGTGCTTTCAGGGAAACAATAGCTTTTCTATGAACATTGAGAGCTGCTGGAGAACAAAAACATTTCCCAGAAATAATTCTTCTCTTTGTGGTGCTTTTAGGCTGTGCTTTAATTTCAGGCCTGGGTAACCAGATTGTAGAGGTCGATTAGAATTGGGTTGGTCAGAGCTGAACTATCAAAACCAGCAGAGGTGTGCTGTCCCTGCTGTCCTGCTCCCGTGCCCCCTCCTGCCATCCCAAGGTGGCATCTTTTGGCAGTGATTCTCCAGGGCAGGGAGCCATGTCTGCCCAGGGCACCTTCCCCAGAGAGTCGCAGAATCATTTAGGTTGTAAAAGACCTTTAAGATCGTTAAATCCAACCACTGGCCAACACTACCAGGGCTATTTCGCAAGGATGCTGTGTAATGTCTTGGAGAACTAAAGCCAGAACTAAAGCCTGGTGTGGGAGCCAGGTCTGTGTGTCAGAGCTGGGATCTTGCCTTGTGATGAGGATGTGGGGCAGGGCATGGTGGCTCACACAGGGGTGCTCACAGTGCAGGTCTATGCCGGTGGGACACTCCATCCCTGGGACCCCGCACTGCCAGCTGTGCTGAGTGAGGGTTTCCACCTTCCCAAGCGTTCTCTGGTGCCGCATGACAATTCTCTGCCTGATGCTGGCTGTCCTGGTGCCAGGCTGCACAGCCCAGCCACATGTTCTCCACCAGGACATGGTGCTGCTGGAGCAGCAGGGCTGCGGAGAGCTGAGAGAGCTGTGCAGGGAGCAGTGTGTGCTGGGGGGACTCTGTCGGTGCAAAAACTGACACCCAAAGGGAGGGACTGACTGGATGGTCTGTCTGTCCAGACTGGCTGTGTGTCACCCTGTTCTGTGGGTGACTCAGCCTTGCCTTGGGCCTCGGGACACATCATCACACCCCTCAATGACTCCACGAGGTCCCTCCCACCCAGAACAGACAAGGGACGGGAACAGTGGCTGTTATTTGTTTTCCCGGCAGAGAGGCTGCTGTGCCGGGCAGGAGGGGATCCCCACACCACTTCCTGGATGCAGTAGGGTGGGAGATGATGGGAGGTCTCTGCCTGCCCTACCCTGTCTGAGCTTTAGTCACTCCCTGACCTGGCCACAGGCACTTCTGAGCTGGTTCTGCTCTAATAACCTGGAGCAGGTCATCCTTGCCCACTCACAAGACCAGTGGCCCCAGCAGCTGGCATGTGTGTGGCCTGGCTTGGGCCACCATCTGCTGGCATCGTTCCCACAGTATCTGGGTGTCCCTCTGGCCCCTGGAGCCATAGCTGTGGTTGACAGGTGACAGGCACAGCCAGGGCTCTGAGGCAGGAAAATGAAAACCCTGTGGCCTCAGCGGGGCTGGGACCAAGGAAAAGCCTCTCTGTTTCTTGCAGGAGGCTGATGACCCTGAACACCTGTGCCTCCATGAAGCTGGATGTTCACTTTCAGCGTAAGCAGGTAAGTCCTGGGCACTGAAGGGGTTGTGGGGGATCATGTGCTCCGTGGTGGGGCAGTGACCTGAGGTGCTACATGATGGCCCTGGACACAGAGTGGTTCCTGGAGTCCTCTGCTGCTGAAGGGGACTGGACCTGGTTTAAGGGGGTGAACACACCTCCCCACCTGGGGCTGTGCTGGTGGTTGTGCCCCTGTCTGGGGTGCTTGTGCACTGAGCAGGGGAGACACCCTGACCCTCTCTGACTCCAACTGATTGATCATCTCCTGTTCTCAACCACTCACAGAATGAAGACTCTGAGGAGGAAGACCTGTGTGCCATCAGCAACTGGTGGGCTTTCCAGAGGGACAGCAAGAGGTGGTCCCGGGTAGGGTCCACAGATGTCCTCTCCCAGGGCTCGGAGGGCCTGAGCTGTACCATGCGGCCGGTGTCCAGCCGCGAGAGCGTCCTCACAGACCTCAGCACCAACCCGGAGGCCGTGTCTCTGCACAGCACAGGCAGCGTGGGTGGCACGGGTGGCACGCTGGGCACTGCAACCGTGCCATGTGAACCCCTGTCCCCGCTCCGTGCCGCTGCCAGCGCCACCAGCTGCAGCCGGAGCGAGCATTCCTCGCTGGAGCAGCCCCCGAGCCGCAGGGAGGGATCCAAGGAGAAGCCAAAGAAGCGACGGTCTCGCAGCTTCCTGAAGCGCATCGAGTCCCTGCGGGGAAAGGACAAGGAGAAAGGCAGCGCAGACAGGACGGTGGCCCTGCACAGCAGCAACACTCTCCCACCGGGATGGGGCTCCCTGAAGAGTAACGGGGACCTTGCAGCCACCAGAACCAACTCCTCTAAAAGAGGGATACCTGCCTCTTTCCGTGGCAAAAAACACTTCTTCTCGGTCTCGTACAGGACTAACCGCCTCGGCACTGGGGGCACCGAGGAGGGCTCTGACCTGAAATGCAGCGGAGCCTCCCTGGAGGACTTTGACACGGCCGCCGCCACAGCTGGCAGCCCCTGGGCTGCCGCGGAGTGCCAGCGCCGGCGGGCTCGCCGTGGGGACTGCCTGGTCTACATCCCCTGTGACCACAAGCCTGGCACCTTCCCCAGATCCCTCTCCATCGAGAGCTTGTGCCCCCTGGGCGGCAGCTCGCTGAGCCACTGGGAGCCGGGGAGCGTGGCCGTGGGGCTGGGCGCGGGTGGCAGGAGCGGCAGCAGCAGCAGCACGGAGGGCTTGTCCTCCCCCCGGGGCTTTGACCGCCGGCGCCGGGGCTCCTGCAGCTCCCTGGGCAGCCGGCTCAGCGTCTACGACAACGTGCCGGACTTCGGCAGCAGCGAGGATTTCTGCAAGGACGGGGAGGTCACCTATGAGAACCTCGACGACATCCTGCAGCACATGTGGGGGCTGCAGCAGAAGGTAAAGCTCTGGTGTAAAGCCATCGCCCCCGGCCTGGATGGGGAGGAAGGGGGTGAGGAAGAGGAGGATGAGGAGGAGTCCGACTCGGGAGGGGAACCCTCCAACCTGCACTTCGAAGAGCGATCCATGTCGGATGTTGGCACCTCTGCCAGTGACTTTGACAGCACCGGGAACTCCCTCAACGAGGCTGAAGAGATTGAGACGCGAGAGCGCCGGGATTCGGGTGTGGGAGCGTCGCTCACGAGGCCTTGCAGGTATCACAGAATCCGAGATGGTCTGGGTGGGAGGGGACAGAGACCGTGTCGTTCCATTTCCCTGCCACGGGAAGGGACGCCTTCCTCTACACCGGGTTGCTCCAAGTCCCGTCCAGCCTGGCCTTGTACGCTTCCAGGGAATGGGGTAAAGCTGCAGCAGGGAGGGGTGCACAGCCCGTGGCTTCGAGCAGCGGCACCACATCCCTTCGGCGGGCTGGATGATCGCTCCTTCCCGGGCGGAGGAAGGGGGAGATGCTGCACGAGCAGCCGCAGCGCGGGGCGATGGTGCGCTCTGGTGGCTGCAGGACACCGCTGCCACCGCTGCCCCCTGCGCCTGCACAGACTCGGCATTAAAAGGGTTTTTCACTAACTAAAGACAGGCGTAAGCTCAGGAGGCACGTGCCTCCCCTGTGCCAGTGCTCCCTGGTGCTTTCCCTTGGAGAACTCCAGCCATTGCTGGGTTCCGTGGCGTTTCTTGCCCTTGCTTAGTGGTGCTGGAGCGTGATGTGCTTGCACCCGTGGAGGGGTACAGAGCAGTCGGGGTTTTCTTAGCTGGGAATGTCCCTCGTGTCCTTCTGGGCTTGAGTATGCTCTGCAGCAACTGGACAGGAGCCTTCCTGGACCAGCATGAGCTTGGGCAGGGTTTGAGCAGTTTCCCAGAGAGCACTGAGAGCCCTGGTGGGTCTGTTCTTCCTGAGAAAGTGGCTGTTGATGTCCGATAGATGCAGCATCACTCTATGGGGTGGTCCTGCAGTAGTGTGTCACCTGGAGCTCTCCCCAGCTCTCCTGGCAGGGCTGCAGCACAGAATCATGGAATCACAGGATTGTTTGGGTGGGAAGAGACTTTTAAACCCATCTCATTCCACTCCCTTGGCATGGGAAGGGGCACCTTCCATTAGACCAGGTTGCTCCAAGCCCCATGCAATCTGGCATCACTCTTGGGTGCGAGGCCAGAAGGTGCTGGTTTTTTCAGGGAGCCTGAGGGAGGGAACAGTCTTCTGAGGGCACTGGAAGTGTCTTCTGCTTTCCCTGGTACCCTGTGGTCTGTGAGCATGTGGGGAGGAAGCAGCGCCAGGGCTGGCACTGGGACCACTGGGCTGAGCCCACTGCTGTGCCTGCACCTTCCCCGGAGCCAGGGGTGCCCTGGGCAGGGAGAGGCCCTTCCCTGGGCTCCCCAGCTCTCACACCAGCCTTTTCCATCCAGAAAGCTGCGTTGGCACAGCTTCCAGAACTCGCACCGGCCCAGCCTGAACTCGGCCTCACTGGAGATCAACCGTCAGTCCTCAGCCCAGCTCAACCTGCTCCAGAAATGCTCCCTGCTCCGGCTCACTGCCATCATGGAGAAGTACTCCGTGCCCCACAAGCAAGCCTGGACATGGTGAGCTGGCTGGGAGGGGGCCAGGATGGTGCCCACAGGCTGCAGCTCACGCTGTGCTGGGCACTGCCCCCAGCCCCAGGCAGCTTCAGGGTGTGGAGATGGTGGAGAGGGAGGGGGAAAAGCCAAAACAAGGGATGGCTTTGCTCTGGCAAGTGTGAGCTGGGGCTGACCCCCAGGCTTCTGGCATTGTCTGCATCCAGGGGCAGGCTCCTGGGGGCTGCAGGCATTTGTGGGGCATTAAAAATGTTGCAGTAGCTTAAGAGAGTGGGACAGTGATTTCCTTTCATAGCCAAGTATCAAAGCACTTTGGCTTAATAAAAGATGCTGCCGTTCCTGCTGGAAGGCTGGGTCACTTGTATTCCAAACATGGCACAAGCCTGTGTGTGTGTGTGTGCGTGTGTGTGTGTGTGTGTGTGTGTGTGTTCCCAGGGTCCCGCTCCCCATGCCAGGAGGTGCTGAGGGCACTGGTTGTTGCACTGACTTCTCTCTGTCCCACTCTGCAGGACCGTCCCCAAGTTCATGAAGAGGACTAAAGTCCCCGACTACAGGGACAAGATAGTTTTTGGGGTGCCGCCCATCGTCAACGTGCAGCGCACGGGGCAGCCCCTGCCCCAGAGCATCCAGCAGGCCATGCGCTACCTGCGCAGCCAGTGCCTGGACCAGGTGATGCTGCGACTACGGGGCAGCAGTGCTGCCATTTGGGGGGAAAAAAATTAGCTTTAGTGGACCTTTTGTTCAACTCTTGTGGTGTGTGGGGAGGTGGGAGGGTGGGATTGCCTGTGGGAACCCCACACCCAGTGGTATCCCCTTGGCCATCCCTCACTCATCTCCTTTGGGTCAGGGGGAGGAGCCTTTTGGGGAGGGGGTGTCTTTGCCTATCCCACCCAGGCTGGTGCCTGCTGACTCCCCACTCTGCCTTGGCAGGTTGGCATTTTCCGTAAGTCAGGGGTTAAGTCCCGGATCCAGGCGCTCCGGCACATGAACGAGACCAGCCCCGACAATGTCAGCTACGCGGGGCAGTCGGCGTACGATGTGGCCGACCTGCTGAAGCAATACTTCCGTGACCTGCCCGAGCCCATCTTCACCAGCAAACTGACAGACACTTTCCTGCAGATCTACCAGTGTAAGGGCTGGCTGGGCCTGGGGGGAGGTTGGGCTCTCCCAGGGAGGAGGGGGTCTCTCTCTTCCTCTGGGTGGAGATGGTGGGAGCAAGTTGTGGCTGTGGGCACAACCCTGCTGAGTGCCAGCATTGTCCCACGCCTGCAGTCGTGTCCAAGGAGCAGCGGCTGCAGGCAGTGCAGGCTGCCATCATCCTCATGCCGGATGAGAACCGGGAGGTGCTGCAGACCCTGCTCTACTTCCTGAGCGACATCGCCTCGGCTGAGGAAAACCAGATGACTGCTGGGAACCTGGCCGTGTGCCTGGCCCCCTCCATCTTCCACCTCAATGTGTCCAAGAAGGAAAGCACCTCACCCAGGTAAGGGGAGCTGGACAAGCCCTCACCTCCCCATCACCCCTTCTCTGCCCTGAAGAGTGGGGGTCCCTGCTCTGTGACAGCAGTCATGGGGGTCTAGAGGTGTGAGGTGCCCACTGGCCCCAGCATCACCTGCCCCCCACAGGGCCATACACAAGAGGGGCACCATGGGGAAGCCGGACCAGAAGGACCTTAATGAGAACATGGCTGCGACACAGGGGCTCTCCCACATGATCACCGACTGCAAGAAGCTCTTCCAGGTGGGTGGCAGTGGTGTCCAGCCCAGCACTGCCCGTGGGAGGTGTGACGTCGCTGTCAGATGCCAGTCCTGGGGCAGGATGAGGGCACCCATCCCTCAGCGGGGCAGATGCCACTGGCTGGTCACCCCAGGGGCAATGCCCAGTTGCATCTCCTGGTGGTGCAGTTGTATGTCCACAGAGGCTGTGTCCATCGTCCCCACTCCTTGGTGGAATGAGTTGTGCTTCTTTAGCTGCCCAGGACACCCACAAAGTCCCTGCAGGATTTCTCTGGCTCACTGAAGATCTATGTGCTTTTGGTTTGTAGGTCTCCCATGACATCCTGCTTCAGCTGAGCAGCTCCTATATGGCCGCAGATGCTTATCCCCACCCCCTGACTGACTTGGTATGCCAGGGTGAGAGCAAGGATCTACACTCCTACTTCGAGCAGAGTGTCCAGAACCTGCTCAAAGAGTCATCAGAGAAATTCAAGGGGTGGCTGAGCACCCCAGGGCCCCTGAACACGGAGCTGTCCTGCAAAAAGGTAAATGCCACTGCATGAAGGGACTTGGGAACATGGGGAAAATGCGTATGGGGTGACCACTGGGACCCCCAGGCACCTACGCACCTGCTGGCAACCCCTTGGTGCTTGTTCTCTTGTGCAGCGTGGGATCAGCAACCCTTTCTCTGGCCAGAGAGGTGGCTGAAGAATGGAGGGTGCTCTATGCCCAGCAGTCCTGGCAGAGAGCCCACCACATTAGCAGAGAAGCTGGCTGCTGTCATCCAGTGCTTCTCCAGCAGCAGCCAAAGCAGATCCCATCCCATCCCTAGTCAGCCTGCCTGACCCTCCCGTTGTCCCCTCAGGTTGGGGATGGGAACCCTCTGCGCCTGTGGAAGGTCTCCACGGACGTTGAGGCCCCTCCTGCCACGGTGCTGCACCGGGTGCTGCGGGAGCGTCACCTGTGGGACGAGGACCTGCTGCAGAGCAAGGTGGTGGAGGCGCTGGACAAGGACATGGAGGTGTATCACTACGTGACGGACAGCATGGCCCCCCACCCGCGCAGGGACTGCATGGTGCTCCGGTGAGGGCGGGCAGGGGTCCCGTGAGGGTTTGATCTTGCTCTGGTGGATCCCCCCTGCTCCAGCTCTGTCCCCTCCTCCCCGGGCTTTGTGGGGTCCCCCACCCCTCCGATCCCACTGTAGACCCCAGGGTGGGCAGAGAGTGGCACTCCCCTGTCCTGCAGGTGCTGGCGCATGGACCTGCCACGGGGAGCCTGCCTGCTCATGTCGCTCTCGGTGGAGCATGACAAGGTGCCGGTGGAGGGAGGTGTCAAGGCTGTTGTGCTGACATCCCAGTACCTCATCGAGCCCAGTGCCATGGGCCGCTCCCGAGTGACCCACATCTGCAGGGCTGACCTCAGGTAATGGGGCCCTGGTACTGCTGGGGAGGGGAGGGAACAGCAGGTCATGGTGGGGCACCAGAGCTGCCCACCCCTCCGTGTGCCTGGGCAGGGTGGCAGCTCCTGCACCCCTATGCCTGCCGGCCCCACAGGGAGGGGTGCTGGGCTGGGGGCAGGGTTTACTGGACAAGGAGCCACCAGCTCAGTCAGTGCTGGCAGTTCCTCCCACGTGTCCAAGGTGGCAGCAACTCCCTGGAAGCTTCTGCAGCGAACTTGGGGTTCCCTGTGAGTCTGGAGCACAACCTTGGTGCTGCTGAGCCATGCTGGGGTTCAGGGGTGGAAGGGTGGGCTGAGGGAAAGGGCAGCCTGGTTGGGTCACAGATACTCCCCTACTTGCCCCACTGGAGGCAGGGGACAGTGCCTGCAGTGGGGACAGGGGAGGCAGGTCCCTGTCCTAGCACACAGTGCTCATGTATCACCTCATTGTCCCCTCCCCATGGGAGCTGTGCCTGTCCCCAGGCAAGGAGCATTGTGCTGCTCTGTGATGGGTGCCAGCATCCCTCCTGCCTCCTCATCCCTCTCCCACCTCTTCCCTTCTTCAGGGGCCGGTCTCCCGAGTGGTACAACAGGGTCTTCGGCCACCTCTGTGCCATGGAGCTGGTAAGGATCCGTGACTCTTTCCCAGCCCTGAGTCCCAGCGGCCCTGAGACGAAGATATGAGGCACCAGGAAGATGTTCTGTCCTGTTAATGTGGACTCACTGGTGGATCTGGACTGGGGCTCTTGGCAGGGAGCACAGTGTGGGCAGTGCCCATGGAGGGGGAGGCAGAGGCACATATTTATAAATCTTTCACCCCCGGCTGGGCAGTCCCCATCCCACCAGCCCTCAAATGCTGTGGGGTAGAGGGTCCACAGAGGCAAAGCCATGCAGCCCATGCCCTGCAGGAGGGCGGGGAGAGCAGCGGGAAAGAAGGCTTTTGGGGTCACGCTCAAGAAGGCAGCCTGTGGCAGGAGCTGGGTCCCCCAACACCATCTGGGAGCATTGGCAGAGGCAAAGGAGTGTGAAGCAAGATGAGAGGACACAGTAGGATCGAGCAGAGAGGATGGGGCCATGTCTGCAGGTTGCAGCGCTGTGTCAGGAAGTGAAGGGTGGGCAGTGGTGGGGGTGGAATGTGATTGTGGTGTCACCCAGCAGGGACAGCCACGGAGTCACAGGTTGGTAGTGGAAGAAGCTGCTGTTTTGGGAGGAGGGAGCTCCCTATAGATATATAAGTACAGCTTCAGTGCCAGCCTCTCAAGCAGCAGAGGGAACCTATTGCAGCTTTGGTGCTGAATTCATGGATGAAGCAGCCCTGTATGCCTGGGCTTTGCTCTTCCTTGGCTAAAAGCCCTCTTGTGCACTGGGTTTCCGTGGGGCTGGATGAACAAGGTTCCAAGCTGAGCTGATCCCTCTAAACCAGACAATGTTTGGGTGGGGCAGGACATGTCAGGAGCCCCAAAGCAGCTGCCACTGAGTGGGCTAACAAGGGGAAGGGGCAGTGTTTGGAAGGAGGGACCAAGGGATGGAAGGAGGGACCCCCCAAAAGAGCAGCTCCCTATTCTTTGCTGCCCTCAGGGTTCAGGGCCATGCCCCAAGAGGGGAGAAGGGCAGAGCAGCACTGGCTGAAGGCACCATGAGGATGGTGCAGCAGAGTGTGGTTGCCCAAGCTGGATCACCCCTGTGCCAGCTGATGGGGCCAGCTCTGTCCCCTCCTGGCAGGAGTGGGTGGGAGGGGGAATTGGTCCTCTTCAGGCAGCCACAGGGGCAGAGCCCGTGCCCCTCTCCCTTCTGCAAAGATGTCCATTCCCCTTCCCATCTCCTCCCTCCATGGAGAAACTGTCCACCAGACCTGTCAACACATGGAAGATGACCTGGTTTCTCCATTCAGGAAGGGACTCAAATTCCCAGACGTCGTTCCAACTGGAAGGCAATGCGACCCACGCGCTGGAACCCCCAGTGTCAGTTTGGCCCTAACTTGTTGTGTCTGTCTGTCTTTTGATGAAAAAAGCACAAATCAGCCTCTAGTCTGTGTTCTTATATATATGTATTTTATATATA